>JBAMYA010000014.1:12375705-12403397 GCA_037176975.1 Arrhamphus sclerolepis | reverse complement strand
GGTGGGGGGAGGGTGTTTTTGGGAGGGGTTTCCTAGCACTTAGGAGGGGTTTCCAAAGGTTTTGAAAAAAAAAAAAAAAAAAAAAAAAAAGGGATTTCCCCTGATAATAAGGCTTGCATGTTTCACTGCCAAGACGGAAGATTCAGAAGGAGCATTGAGTTTAACAGAAAGCGAAGCCACAATACTCTGACAATGAATGTACTTTTAAGAGCAGCTGAGATCTTATTCTCTTACATCCCATAGAATACCTTTGGACTTTCCCCTCTGTAAACTGGGTGGTATAGATTGTGGTATCATTTTTTTTAACAGCATGTCTTGGTCTGTCACGTCTCATGCTCCAGTTGTGTCATGAAATATAAAGACTTTGGGATTTGAGGAGGCATGTGCCTGCTCTTTGTTCAAATCCACCGTGAATAGTTATAGCTCACAATAAGATTATATGATTAAATAAAGGTTTTATTAAACAATGGGGAGTCTGGAGAGTGGCCACTAACCTTTTATTTTGAAAATTAAACTTGATGACTGAACTGTGTGAGCGTTAGATACTCTAGAAATACTTGGATAATACTGTTTGGTAAGTCACCAGCCCATGTAGTATAAGCAAACTATCCTATAATAAGAAGTAGAAAAGTGTAGTGTCTTGTAGTTACTTTGGTCATTTCTGGGGGGGAACTTTGCTCATAGTTTTCCCTTTTCAGTGCCAATATATCTACACTCCCTTCCTCTCCCCCCTACAGATGGATGAGTTATATTTTTATAACAATGCTGTGGTTTGCTCATGGAAGATATTAATGACAGTGATTGATAACTACTGTTTCTGGTTGCTTTACAAAGTAGTGCATATGTGAAAGTAGTCCGGAACGGTCCGGAAACTATTTTCTGGTAGGATATTTCTTTTGCGTCTGACTGCAGTTCTGGAAAAAGAACAGCACCAGTGCTTTCCAAAACCCACAATAAGGACACACAGCTGCTAACATTACATCATCTTAAACGTTAATATTAAATATTGTCTTGTTATTGATGATTTCTAAGTCATTCAAAATGAGCTCCCAATATCAAAAAATTGTTGAAGTTATAGACTTACTTACATGCTGCTAAACCAACTGCTGGTTTTAGTTTTTGCCTGTCGATTTTTAAATTAAATATCTCACAAATCTTGACTGCACTGACTTTTGTATAATGTTGACTTTGATTTACATGCAATCCCTGTTCCCTATCACTCAGAATAATCACATACAGCCCAGAAGTTTTTGAACAATGACTCAGTTTTCAGCAGTTTTTTTTTCATGATTTTGCCAAGGATTTGACATAAAACTATCAAGATGTGATCAAAGTGTAGAATTTCAAGTTGAATTTAAGTGGTTTCACAGGAAAAAAAAGAAAAGAAATTTATTATTTAAATGTTACAGCCATTTTGAGCAAAGTACCACCCATTTTCAGAGGCTCAAAGTGTCTGGATGACTGACTGAAAAGATGTTAAATTGTCGGAAGCGTTCCACATACCTGAAATCAGGAACTGGAAGCTACCAAAATCCAAGGAGATCTCAATGCCAGTGAAGGAGTCATCATGAGGCTGAAAAAACAACGTAAGTCTATAACAAAGAGAGCAAAAACCTTAGATGGGTTCTTCAGTTTGGTACATTCTTTCAAAGAAACAAAAGCACAAGTGAGCTTAACAACATTAACAACAGAATCATGTTCTTGGTAAAGAAAAACCCTTCACAAAACCAACAGAAGTCAAGAACACACTGGAGACGGAAAGTGTGTAGTCAAAATCTTCAATCCAGAGATGTACGTAATTATAGAGGGTTTACAACAGGAACAGGAAAAGTCAGATTATACTCAGAACACATCTAAAAATAATAATAATAAAAGCCAGTCGTGTTTTGGAATCACATGCTTTGGACAAATGAAACACAGATGAATTTGTATCAGAATGATGGGAAAAGGAAAGTGACATGATGCGGTGTCAAACATGCCGGCGGCAGTATTATGGTACGGGGATGTGTAGCTATAAATGGGCTCGCGAGTATTTACTGACAATGAGACTGCTGACACAAGCAGAAAGATGAGCTCTGAGGTTTACAGGAGTTTACTCTCTAATCACACTCAGACAAAATGTTACAAAACTGAAAACTAGAACAGCACATCACAGCGCAGATGGATACTGAGTCTAAGTATACAGTGAGAGAAGCTCGTGTAAACTAAAGTTTTTAGTTACTAAGAAAAAAAACAAGAAAGCGGAAAGGCCTGTAAACATGCAGCAGTCCAGGCAGAGCGTCTCCAGGGAGGAATTTGGTGATGGCCATGAGCTCTGGACTTCAGGCAGCTCATCCAAGTATTCAAATTATTGTTAAGTTTACTATTTTGCTTCTTTTTCCATATACTTGCACATTTATTCTCACTTATGATGCAAAACAGCATCCTCAGACTGTTAGAGGATGTTAGAAACATCGATAACAAGAACAGAGAACAGACTATCAACGGTTCAACTCATGTGAACCAACACACTGTCTGGGGCATGCTGGGAATCTACACACAAACTAAGACAAGCAAGAAGGTAGGACAAGCTGTTGCAGTAGCTCCTGTGAGAAATGAAAGCTACTTTCACCCCTGAGCTTAAACCGTATTAACCAACATACAAACAGAACAAAATGAACTCCACGTGTGGCTCAACCCCTCATCTCAGGAGGTCTGAAGATACAAAACAGAGCAACGCTGGTCTAAATAAAAACAGCAGCAGCAAAAGTTCAACAAAATGTTTTTTGAAACACATTAAAACAAACCTTTCTAATGATACAAAATGAAAAGGCTTTTAAAAACTCTAATTTTAAAATGTACAGGTGATTGATTTGGACATTTTGACGTAGTTCAGTTACAGTTCTCCTCCCCTGAGGCTCTTCCGCGTCAGATCCTGTCAGGATGCTGTTTCAACCTCAAGGACAGGAAGAGAAAATGTCACGGAGAATTTGTGTGTCCACCTTCAAGATGTGAACAAACACACGAGCTTCAGTGGAACTACATCTGCGGCCCTCACGCTAACCTTTCATGTCACTGCAGTTCAAATCCCTAAATGGCTCCTCGCTATGGGAAGAGGATTTTGGATAATATGTTGGAACTGTCAAATTATTTTGCGCTTTTGCGTTCAGCAGCTGTTGGAAACACCAGATGGGGTCAGGATACGCACTCCCACATGGATCATTTGATAGTGAAATAGGGAAATGGTGAAAAAACGTTTGAGCTATTTTTCACAACAGATTTATCCTCTCCAAAGGAGATTCACACCCAGAGCCAGAGAGCTTCCCACTTGATCATTCTATTTCCACAGCTGAGTAATACTCGGCAGCTGATGCACCAAACAAGCATTTCAAACTCTCGCCAGCAGAGAAGAAACCCGTCCAGGCTGCATGTGGATGCAGACCAGGTGTGTCTCTTGTGGAACTGAAACTAAAAGCATCGCAGCTCCCAGATACAGATATATTTTTTTTACTTTTAAAGACTGCATTTGTGCTCTGGAATGAGAGCAGTGCTCACATAGAGATTAAGTTTTGATATAAAGTTCACACCATAAACCTACCAGAGACAAAAATATGGAATAAAGAGGGAATAAAAAATTCTTTCTGATCTCTCTCTATTTTATGAAGGTGGATTTCAGGTTTTCATAAATCAATTCCCTGAACTCCAAGAACACATGTTGTGAGAAAATATTAAATTTGGAAGTGTTCAGAACTTTCAACACTTACATCTAGAATGTTCATATATTAAAGATTTAATCAGAGGATTTGGTTCTTTTTGAAGTCAGGAGCCAGAATAATCTTTGCCCACATGAACACATCAGTGGGCTACTGATATTAAACCATAAAAACTTCACTTTCATGATTCACTGTTTCTCCCACTCCGTGTTTCCATTTCTGGTCTTTGAAGTGAAACATTGTTCCCCGTGTAGCACTAAAGTCTGACTGATGGTGTGGTCCGTCTGTCTCTGCAGTGGGTTTATGCACTGACCACAAAGGCTCAGAACTGTGATGGGGGTTTATGTGTCCTGTCAAAGAATAAATGGCACCATAGAAAACATAATTAATGCCGTAAAAAATACATGTAACATACGAAGCTCTGAGCACTCCCCTGTTTATAATCAATTACTGTGGACAGTAAAGACTGCAAACCTGATCTCTAAGAGACACAACTTGTACAGAAATCATTCTTTTCCACATTTTACAAAGAACTTAATTACACTTTAGCGCTTTGCTTGTTCTCAGTTGCTAATTAGAAAAGGTCAAGAGGTGCAAATTTTAAACCTTTCAAAATATATAATCTCCTCTCAACTGCTGCATCGCAATAAAAATGAAAATAAATCCATGACTTGAGAAAGCAGGAGAAGGATTGGATAATTTAACATAACCTTCCGGGTATCTGTGGGTAGGTTCTAATGTATTTAAGAAATTAACAGTAAGGTTAAAGTCTGGAGGAAGAAGAAAAATCTTTGCAGATTTACTTTAGAAAGATAAATCTTAAATGTTATTACTATTGTGAAACATGCATCAGATGAAACCTTAACCTTCCACCTCAGCCCAAAACTCATCATCAGTCATCAGATATCAGTATTACTAGCAAATATACCATGAAATATAGTCCATAATTGAATAAAAAAGACACATTTTCTACAGTAAAGCAGTAAAGAAAGGCTCAGTCTGATTGTGCTGCGGCCAAACTCTGGAGGCAAAACCTGCAACGCCTGCAAAAATGCTGAAGTTTACAGCAAAATGGATTCTACAACAAGATAATTAAACACACTTCAGATTCCTCAACAGATGGCGAGCAGAGGCACAAGCTGGAGGTTCTACCACGAAGCTCACAGTCTCTGTGGAGCCTTTTGCAGGAAGAGTCTTTAAAAAAGCTGCCAAACAGGAGCTGAAAAACTCATAGCTTCTAAAATGAGATATTTACAAGAGAGGGCTTTAGCAAAAGGAGCCCCCCAAATTTTATCTCAGCTCCTCTTTTGGGTTTATTTAAGGACATTTTAAGTTATTGCAGCTTAGAGCGCTAAATGAATGTTTAATTTTGACATCATCCTATCTGAAGATCAAGCAGCATGCTAGTGACTTTGATATTAACAGTGGTGCCATTTTTTGATCCAAGGTGGCCAGACATTTGCACAGCCCTGTACATTATTCTGAACATATACTTGCTGTGACCTGTTTTATGGTTGACGGAAAAAAGATACTGAGTGGATCACATGAAAAGAGCACAGCTATAGCTTCAGAGCAGATAAATAAATATGGATCAGTACAGTAGGAGCGTATTGATGTGTGCATGGCTAATTATTAACATTTTATGTTAAAAAAAACAACAACAAACACACACACACACAAAAAAAAAAAAATTGTAAGATCCAGTGACATCATTCCAGTCTCTCGTTGTTTCCATCCCTGCGTGACTAGCCTGCTATAAACTTGGAGTTGAAGGATGCAAAGAAAAGCCTGCTGTGATTGCTCCTCATCACGGATATCCCCCATAAAATATTCACCTAAAGGAATGTTTCTCTAACGTGTCCATACGGACTATACGTACACAATCGTGCTCCTTCCTGTTACCCCCCTCTATAGCAAGAAAACAGACCTGATCATTAGCATTAACCTAGCTCAGGAAAGTTGCTCCCTTCCCGCCCTTCCCGTTCCACTTAGAGGCCCCCACCTACATGACATAAACCCGCGGAAAGGAGAGGCTGCAAGAGACACACTCCCGGTGTGACCATTACAAGAAAACCAGCTTATCGCTGCTTTGTTTTCTCAGGTCTTTGCAATCAACAGGTGGCAAGAAGATGGAGGAAGGAGGAAGGTCTGAAACAAGATCATACATGAAACGTTTGGACCAAGTTCTTAATACACAGCTGCTGCACAGGAAAAAAAAGCCCATAACAGAGCAGCATGGTCACCATTTGTGTTTTATTTTACAGTAGGGTTAAGGGTCGCATAAAGCCAACTAACACCAGGGTTCAGGAATTCTGTCTGACATGAATAAACACGCCGCCTCCCCTGCAGATAAGTGATTGTTATATGAGAGAATGCTTTCACGGTCTCACACAACTGTTTCAATGAACTCTTCATTGGAGCAGAGCCTGACCTTCATTTAACTTCATAATTATTTCATTGCTTGTAAATGATGCACTTTAACGCGCTGCTGAATGAATTAAAACACACTTCACTACCTACTGCTGTGTGCGGCTGTTAATTAGCCACCTGTGAAAGCAAAAATCTAAGCCTTCGGGGACAAAACTGAAAATGCTGATGGAGCCATCTGCCAACAAAGAGCCGATACCTCGTGGGAGGAAAACAAATATTCGTGAAATGAAAGCGCTCAGGAAAAATAAACAACTGCATAACTTGCAGCAGCTGATCAAGAGCTTAAAATTCCTAAAAATGGCACACTCTAGATTAGCTGACAGCGAGTGGAAGTGATTAGCGTTCAGCTGTTATCCACATCAGCTCATAATTGTCCCGATGTGCTGCTGAAAAGACATCCTTGACTGTCTTCACAGGCGACTGAGATGCAGGAACGTGTGTAGAGGTACAACTTTCATCTGCAAACTGAAATGAGTTGTGAATATATTTTACAAGCTGTGAAAAATAAAAAAAAAACTATTGATCAGCTTTTCTCTACTATGGGTTCCCTTAAGTTACAATTTAGTTTAAAATCTACAATATCTGTAACATTTCTTCATCCATCTTCTCGTCCTGAAGATGTGAGTTTGAATAATATTACAAGTTTTGTTTGTAACTCACTTATTTCTAATTGTGATTTTTACTGAATATTATTTAAAGCACACGATAGGAACCCACAAAAAAACATGTGAAAAGATCAAGCACCATAATCTCCATTGACTCCTATGTTAAAATGTCCAACTTTAAAGCAGAAATAAACGTATTTCAGCCTGGTACAAAAAAAAAGAAAAGAAAAATGTTTTGATCTCTATAGTTAGGTTTTACATCCTAAACAACCAGACAGTGGGTTGATTTTTATGAACTACATCAGGTAAAATTATATAAAGCAACAAATTTATGACATCTGATTTGATTGACAGCTAGCATAGACATTCCAGCCAGTTTCAGCTCTCCTAGCTCCACCCTTTTTCAACAAGGAGACTAGCCTAGGAATCTACCGCTGGCAAATTTACATTTGCTCCATCCAACTTCCCTCTGTTGGAGCTCATCAAGTATACCTTGTTGAAAGTCTCTGGGCGCTCTTAATGTGATAACGACAGATCTACAACATTGTAGTCTGGATGGTAAACAAATAAGATTGCTGTAGCGGAAGAACTGCGGTCATTTAAATAGGCGTTGTCATCAACAGTTAATTAAAGACTTGGACTTCCTTGACAGTCTCTTAGATGTTGTGGTGGATGGGGTCCATCTCATTTACAAATGGTAAATGACATCTGGTAAACTTGCTCAAACGATAAAGGAAGCAATTCAAGAAGTAATCTGAACATGATTATGACTGTACAGCATGAAGTAAAAAGAGGCTTCAAAATCACTCTGTGGAAACCTGCAGGTGACATCACAGAGGGTTTGTCCAGTTCTTCCTTATACAGTATGGAAAAGCAAAACTTTCACCAAACTGTGAAATGTTTTTAGACTGTAACTATGTCAACAAAAATCGACGGAGAAAAAAAAAAAAGAGTGAAAGTTACATTCCTGAGCTGTTTCTTTTCCACTAAACCAAAACAAGGTATTTTTCATGGGGGCCTCAAGTAAACAGAAGCGTGCGATTGGCTGAAATAATGTGCAATATGCTGGAGCTGTTTGCAGTAAAGGTGAGGAATGTGTGTTAATGTCCGCTGCAGGTAAAAGAAAGATCCTTCTAAATAAACCAGGCAAGGAGACACATTAACCCTGACAGTAACCCAGGCAATTAAAGCACTGCTCAGCTCTCCTTTTGTTCAGACTTTACTTAATGAGCAGCACTGAGTCATCTCTACAGAATCAGAGAGACACTTTTTACAAATGAGGTACTTTTGTATAGGCAGACCAATAAAACTCCCCTTACAGCAATGCCACCCCTCCACAATATAACTGTCAGTGCTCAAAGCTTTTTTTTTTTTTTTTTTTTTCTTTTTACAGCGTTCTTCAGTCTCTTGAGGCCCCACTTCTCTGTAGCAGCAACTTACTGCTTAAGCCCTACTAAGAAAACTGCATATATCATGTCTGCTTGGACATTATGGTACTCCTCACTACCAGTGTGTCCATCATTGCTGTAGTAATGCAAGGACAAACTAATAAATTTCATAAGTACTTCAGCCTAACTGGGCAGCAGACTGTTGTTTTTTTGTGGGCTGAGCTGGATTAATTAAAACTTTATTTTCTTTACTCAAAGCTTTGGAAAAAGGTACCACCAATACAACATCACACTAAATCATTATTCACACGGGTGTTTTAGGCTGTCGATACTATACTATAAATATATACTTTAACTGGATTATTTTAGGATTATGCTGTTTGGATATGCACCTATCCATGCTCTATACATGTTTAAACTCTGTTCAGTGTCATGGAGGGCTGGAACCCTTCCAACATGTCATAGGCTAAGAGACAGGTATACCACAAAGAGGTCATCAGTCCAGGGTCACACGGGGGCAGTAATGAAAAACTCTGTTTCTCGTGCTCTGGTCCATCTAAAATAGCCAGTTAAGCATGGTTGCATGGTTTTTGGACTGTAGGAGGAAATTCAGATATATTCAGATAAGAACTATATACACCCTCTCACCTTCACCCCTACCACCACCACCTTTGTTTGTTTGTTTTTGGGAAGGAGATGTGATGAAATTCTGGTTTTATACAAAGCCTGAGATGAAATCACTTATATAAACATGAATGACAAGGTAAAGCCTTTTTGTGGAAAGGTTTAGTTTTTATTTGCTACTTTGTTTGGTTTTCGAGAGTAATAAAAAGTGGTTTGGTTTTATACTTGCATTTGTGAAAATGAGAGAATGATTAACTGAGACAGTTTAGTCCATCAAGAGTTTGGTAAGGGCTTTCAATATTCTTTGGGTATGGTCATAATTCACTATAGTGGGTTGTTCACTCTGTAGTACACTCTACATTTAAATTCTACATTTCAAATTTAACAAGGAAAGAATTTGTCAGTCATCATCCAAACTTCTCTTTTTGAAGATTTTCCACCTCTGAGTCTGAGAGGGGTCTGCTGTGATCATCATCTTAACTCACACTCAAACTGAGGGGCTAAAAATGAGAAGTGGGTCTATTATGAGCTTTGCGCCATCTAGTGTTCAAAAGGGAGTAATGAATCATTTTTAAGGAGGAAGTATGAGCTCGAAATGCGGGCTACAGAAATAAATCAAGTTAACATTTAACACCAAGAGTAAAATGAAAGTCCAAGTGGTTGTATAGTCGGAAACCAAATGTGGGAATCTAAAGAAAACAGTAGGGGTGCGAATTAGAGGTTTCATCACAGTACAATGACGATTCAATGTGTATCAGTACCACAAAGAAATTTAGACAGTATAGACAAAATTAGACAGTTACATGAATAAAAGATCTGTTACTTTATAGACTGTAAGGTCACTTGATAACATCAAATGAAGATTACATGTGCTGATGTCTGATTGATATTTTCATTTTGTATCAATACTGGATTTCACTTCGTCATTATGTCTCATATAGGTCAATGGATTATTACTGGTAATATGGGCTGGGCAGTTAAGTGAAAATTTATCAAAAGTTGACATTCAGAACCAATAATCGTTGTAATCTTGCTTATGTCAATTATTTCATTTTTTTTTCTTCTTTGAAATTGTCATTAAACGACCATTTATAGTTGATCTGTGTGCGCTCCCTTTCACTTATTTTAAAGAAAAACATACTCTTTCATTGGAAAAATATCCCAGTTTAAATATTTGATTGTATATGTAGCAAAAACTATTTCATAATAATTGCTCATTAATCGGAATTGAGGTAACTTTTTCATTTAATTATGACATTGATTTGCGGTCATATCGTCCAAGTTTAATATGTATGTCTGTGTTTTTATGTTTAGAAAAATAATAGAAAAATAATATGTTGCTATAGGAGATAGTTTTCTGGATCACTGAATTATCTTTTTGGTAGATCACTTTTCCCATTTACGGTGTAAGTTGGATCTATACTTGTTTTCGAATTTATCAAGCGATCTTTCATGGAAAACGGTAAAATTATTACAGATTTTGCGCCTAAACCAAACCGATAATTTGGTTTTATTGTGAAGGTTCATACCGGAAGTGCGTGTGTTGTGTGCAGCTTGACGTCCCGTCAGCCTTCCAGGCTGCATGTAGACGGTCAGAAGCTCACAGAGCAGCTCCAGCGGCGGTGACAGCATGGCTTACAGCGCCAAGATCGGTCCATCCATCCTGAGCAGCGACCTGTCCTGTCTGGGCAGCGAGTGCGTGCGGATGATGGAGTGCGGGGCTGATTACCTGCACCTGGACGTCATGGACGGGTCAGTTTGTAGCTAAGTTTAGCTAGCGTGCTAACGGCTCAGAGCTTGAGTCAAAGTCTGCCAGCTAAGTTAGCCTGGCAAAAGTTAGCCGAGGATATACATCTGGAGTTTTATGGCTTAATTGGAGACATTTTAAACCTCAGGCTCTCAGATATTATACTCACTGTCAAGTGCTGAAACATTCCCTGTAGTTGAGACGTGTCTTGTCTCCCTCTAGAGTCAATGAAAAAGCAAGATTAGAGCATTTTTCAACGGCTCATTTTGCTTCCCTTTGAAGGCACTTTGTACCCAACATCACTTTTGGCCATCCCATGGTGGAGTGCCTGAGGAAGTCAGTAGGTCAGGACCCTTTCTTTGGTGAGTGGCTGACCTGTGGTCCCATGAGCTGAACTACTCCTGCTCTGAGGTGTGGTGACCTGTGTGATTCCGAAGTAACTGTTCAGGGTTGGTGTTGTTGCAGACATGCACATGATGGTGTCCCGTCCAGAGCAGTGGGTGAAGCCCATGGCTGCAGCAGGAGCCAACCAGTACACCTTCCACTTGGAGGCCACCACAAACCCTGGAAACCTCATCAAGGAGATAAGAGAGAGTGGAATGAAGGTCAGAAATGTCAAAGACAGAATCATGTTTCCTCCATCTTAACACTATCCTCTGGATCCTCTTCTCTGACAGCAACTAACTTCATGCCCTCTTGCACTACATCCATAAATCTCCTCTTTGGGCTTCCTCTAGGCCACCTCCTGCCTGACACTTTCAGCTTTATCATCCTTTTATCAATATATATTCACTATCCCGCCTCTGTTCAAATCCTTAACCATAACATTTTAATCTCTGATATTTCCAATTCTAAGCTCTCCCTTAAAAAAAAAAAGTGAAAAAAAGAAAAGGAAAAAAAAGAATAAGGTTAAACTAAATTAAGATGATGTTGAAGGCTCCAAAGCATGTGCATGTGACATTCTGTACAATTTCAGAAGATGAATGGACCACTGTAGAGTGATCACATTTAGTTAAAATTATCAATTGACTATTGGTTGCTTTTAATCTTTGAGCCATGTTCATGTGATTTAATCAATACTACATTCCCCACAGCATGTGATGCATTTCTACTAGGTGCTTTGATGGACTGCTCGTGGTTCCGCCTCAGATGCAGAAGGTTGTTGCAACTGAGGCGATACTAGACAGTCTGTTTGCGTCAACAGTTGTTGTAACGGGTAACCACACTTTGAACACAAAGTCCTTTCAGCTTTTGTCGCTGAGAGCAGAGTGTTTGTTCTGCAGCATGTGACAAGCTCTGACTTAAAGATCTCTCTTAAACAGGAATAGATAAAATTCATCACCGTAATAATTAAACTCATCAAAACTCTGGTCTTTGAAATGGCATCCCTTAAGCTTCCTTTTTTTTTTTTTTTAAAGAATAATTGTGCAGCAAGTCCTATATCCTATATCTATACCAAATCGCATCTCGTCAGAGCGGAGAAACAACTGTTTTCTTGTCTGTTGTGTCGTAGGTGGGTTTGGCCATAAAACCCGGTACGACAGTAGAGGAGCTGGCACCCTGGGCCAACCAGATCGACATGGCTCTGGTCATGACTGTTGAGCCTGGATTCGGAGGACAGAAGTTTATGGAGGATATGATGCCAAAGGTAAGCACAAATCACATTTGGGGAATGAAATAGCAGAACCAAATGTTCCAGACAATCACAACACTGTATAATTTTTAAGTTTCTATAAAACAGCAAAACCACTGAATACATATTAACAATGATTATCAGTATAGAGTTTGTCTTCTTCTTAGTGAGCCTTAACTTAAGTGGTATGAGCCTTCATATGTTCCTTGATAAGACAGGCTACATCCTGGATTGCAGCAGTAAAATCACTTTCATGCAAAGGTTTGGCGAAAAATCAAATGCTAGCTGTGATAGAAAGTTGTTTGTGGACTAGCTCAGAAGATAAAGTGATCTGGCTTGAATTCTGTTTTTTACTCGTCAGTCTATTAGTATTGATCAGCTTTTGAAGCTGCCATCTAGTGGCCAACTGTAGAACTACAGTTTTTTGCACTTCTATAATAACTCATGTTTTCAGCATCTTGACGTTGCTGCTCAGAACACGGGACCTCGGGGCTCATGCTTGGTTTTGTGTCACTACATACTGATTAAAGTGCCCATCCTGGGACCTGCAGCGACCATCTCAATTCTCGACTTACAGATACACACGACATAAGTGAAACAGCTTCACTCTCAGTACCATGAGACTGAAATTCTGCCATGTTTGTGCTGCACCACAGACACATAAAATAATATTGCATTAGAGTTAAAAACCAGTGAGTGCTCAGTGTACCTCTGTCATTTTCTTCTTATATCCCTAGTTTGCTTGGTCTGTTAAATGCCAGTGGGCTCATTTTAATGTTATTGAAATGTCTAACAGTTCACTACCCTTGTAAAAGCTCCTGTTTAATGAAGCACAGTAAACTTTTTATGATTTTAATCCACAGTGTTTAACACAGCCCTGCTATTCTATTATCTTATTAACATTGTGTCAGCCTGTTTTGAGCTCCTGTTTTCTTTTCGTGTATGCGACCCAGGTGAGCTGGTTGAGGAGTCAGTTTCCGTCATTAGACATTGAAGTAGACGGAGGCGTCGGCCCTGACACAATTCATAGGTGTGCAGAGGTAAACAATAAATAAAATAAGCAAATAGATGCACACATTGATTATTGACCTATCTATTTAACGATATGTGCATTCACACATTTCCTGCAGGCCGGGGCTAACATGATCGTATCAGGCAGCGCCGTGATAGGCAATGATGACCCTCGTTCTGTTATCGCACTCTTGCGCACGGTGGTGGCCGAAGCAATCCAGAAACGCTCGCTGGACCGCTGATGTGTCCTCCCAGCTGTCCTTAAAAATGCACCACAGAAGCCTGTGGAAACAACTTAACATGGACACACCTGGATGCTTCAGAGGACAAGTTCGCTGACAACCAAATACAGAGTCGTTGTGGCACGAGGAACGCTGCATCATGCCTGATTAAACTTCGTCCTCTCCGGTCAGTTTCTTTTCTTTCTGAATAGTTGACTCAAACTGAGTCTGACGTCGGTGCAGGAGTGCTTTAGCACGGGAGCTACGTTTACCCTGATTAACTCCACAAACATTCCAGTAAGTTGTTTAAAGCATAAATCATTTATGGCAAAAGAAAAATAAAAAAAAAAATGGCTCATGATCCACTTTGTTTAGTATGACTTGTTTTGAAAGTTGTATCTTTTTCCTTTTCAGCTCAAATCATGTTTGAAATATCAAAACATCAATGATCATTCACTGTATTTGTTAAGATTAAAATTCACAACCTGTACTACTGAGTAAAGATACAGTTTTGCAGATTAAAAAGTCTCAAATTAAGTGTGAATTCCTTTGTAGTTTGTCCTTCAGTCTTATCTAGAAATCTAGATGTGCTGCAGTTTGCTCAGCAGGTCTGTCTAGTTTTCCCTCCACTGAAATTCATACATTATGCCCAAAAGTCTTGGGGAGCCAATCAGATCAGTTTATCCTTGTAGAGCATCTCTGAGAGGGCTGATGTGTAGTCTGGATGATCAGCAACTCGGACCTTTGTGACAGTCTCTCAGGGATTGTGGTGGATGAGGCTCATCTCATTAACAAATGATAAAAAACATCTGGTAAACTTGCTCTAACGATGGCCTGCGCGTCGTTTTCACACCCTACATCAACCCAGATGTGGGTCTGATCTATGTCAGTCTGGTTTATACCAGCAAATATGAGTGTACAGTTACTCCCTTTCACTGTGGCTGTACCTACATGCACCTGTGACAAATAAAGATTAAGTTTGAATCTGAATGAGACCAAATGTTAACAGCAAGTGCAAGAATTGCTTTTATCTGTAATCTCTATATGTTTGCAAAGTGAAGCGTGAAGTCTTGTCTAAAAGAATCCAGTGTACTAATCTAAAGATACTGATTATAATCAAATACATTATGAATATTTTAATATATAAAATTGATAAAAAGATGTTCCTTCATGATTAAATTTAGCAACAATAATCCCATAATCTACAGACCGGTCCACAAGCATAAAGAGAGTGACACAGTTTTAACTATTTCTTTTGCACACAACCACAATAAGTGTGAGCAAGTAAGGGAAGGTCCAATTTCCTTGGAAATTGATAGATTACTGAGAAAAAGAGTGTAGGGTTAAAACTGCTGCTCATTTGTCAGTTTTTGGCCCAAAGAAGCGAGAGAAGCCAACATCAAAACATACAATGGCAAGAACTTTGGTTTTGTCAAAACTAAAATCGCTACACAGCATCTTTTTCAGGTGAAGGAGGCCACTTCTTCATTTGTGGTATATGGTGGAGACGGTTTTACAGCACGGGCATGCATGTGGAACTGTTTTATTTATTTATTATTAATCTCATGATTGGACTGCTGATAGAAAAAGACAACAGTTTTGACACATACAGAGCTTTACTCTGCCCCGATTCTTTAAAAAAAAAAGAAAAAAAAGCTGTGTAACTGACACAGCGGGGCTTTAACGTACAGATAATGTTAACATCCAGCAAAAACAACCCTCAGCTTCTACAGTGAGACGGTTGGATTGATCACAGTCCAACTTAAAATCCTTTTCACTTCACTGAGCACAAAGCTGAAGGAGGAAAGATCCAAAAATGAGCATCAGCTGACAGGAGGAAAATCGTCTCAAGGAAGGGAACTCAGCATGTGGTCGTGTCTGTGGGCTCTAGACATTAATCAGCTATTGATTGCAAAGATGTGCACCTAACTGTTATCGGGTGGGATAATTACGTCTGATTTATATCATATTTTACAATTGTGCAGCGGAAAAACATAATTAGGCTTTTGAACATGTCTCCATTTTTCTCAGCAAATACATATTCCTGATGGTGCTATTGACATCAAAGTTTCACCAGAATGATTACCCACACCTGCAAAGAAGTCAAACTATGGATGTCCATAAATTCTGTGTAATAATGTGACATGTTACAGGGAAGATTAACTGAAATGTGACACGGAAGTTAATGAATAGATGAAATGTATTTATTTCTTGGTTTAAAGGTTTTGTTGGTAATGAAAGACGCCTCCTGATGGAGAAACTAGTCACATTCTTCGTGAGATTAAACTCAGGTGATTGGATGGACCTTTCTAGCAGCTTTATTTTCTTTCTCAGAAACCAAATGAGAATTTAATTGGCTGCGTGTCCATGGTCATTGTCTTGCTGAAACGTCCACCTTTGTCTCCAATTGTATGAAGTTTGACAGTACCCACCGCCAAACTTCATTGTCCATTTCCAGTCTGACCCCAGCAGTGATCATTGGGACATTCAGAAGTTTAGAAATCCTTCTGTAACCGATGCCATCAGTTTGCATCAATAAGGTTGCAGAGGTCTTCAGAGAGCGCTCTTTGCTTTTTACGCATCATGAGATGTTTCTTGTGTGACACCTTGGCAATAAGATACTGCTTTTGTAGGCTGAACTAGCTGATATTAATTAAAGCAAAGGGCAGGACTGCTTTCTAATTACTTATTGATATCAGCTGGTGTCTTGGCTGTCCATGCCTTTTTTGCACGTCACTTTCTTCATGTCTTTACATCTTTTTCCTTGTGTCATTTCAAATTATTACACATCATTCATGGGCTTCTATAGTTTGACTTCTTTGCGTGTTTGGATTGTTACCAACATCTGGTGCACATTTCTTTCACCTTTAGAAATATATTTACTGAGAAAAATAGTGACTTGTTCAGTATTGCACTTATTTTATCTGCTATAAATGTGCAAGATTAGCCAGTCTTTAAAATTTATCCCAATATGTCTTTAAATCCCCCAAATTAAATCTAAGAATAAAACATTTCAGCTGCTAAACCTGTTATGGTGGACAGGAGCAGACACTGTCCAAATACAGATGGACCCGTGTTCTACAGCAGCATTCACAGTTCTGCTTAATTTGCGCATGATCAGTATTTTTAATTTGAATTCATGTGTTCTGTGTTAATCCATGCTCAGCTTTCTGACATTAGACTTTTACCTGTCAAACAACTGTTACTTAAATATAAGAGATTAACTTTCACAAATTCATGCTTTCAGACCAAAGTCTGTCAGAAAAGTATTTGTCATTCTGGGAAAACATTCATTAAATATGCAACCTTACATTTGCCAGCTGCTGATGAAACTAGAAGCATCGTGTGTGTGTGTATAAATGTATATTTAAGAAGTTAAACCTTCGGTGTTTGTTATGAATCACTGTCATTACCTCTTGGAAATGATTTGACATCCACATGCTGCACCTGAATGGGTTAAATCCAGATTATGCCAAACTGGCTGACTTTCGTTACCGTTTCATCGCTCACACACTAGGTGGCGACTGTGGACAGAAATGCTGTATCAGTGTGAGAGATAATGATTAACCTGTAAGAGGACATGAATGAACTGTAAGTATGGACACTTTTTTTGAATCTTTTATTTTCTCTTTTTTTTTTACCCCAGCTGTATATTACAAATACAGTTCTGTAATCTATAACGCTTGAGGGGTTCATGACGTGAACAGCACCACTAAGAGCTCAGCAGGGAATTTGAATTGACTTTTGAAAAAGGAAAAAAGAAAAATGACTGTCCTTACAGTACTCTGTGGACCCTTTTATTTTATTTAGACCCTTTCTTAACAATAAAGGCAAGTTTATAAACAGCATGTATTATATATATATATATATATATATAAAATATGTATGTACATATATATATGTACAGGCTGAGTCTGACATGACTGGAATCCTGCCACTGAAGACACCCGAAAAGACCAAAGACGTGTCTCTTGTAACTCTTATCTCTTTCGTCTTCTGAAAGAATCCCATCTGTCAATGAAAATCATCCATAACACACTTCAAACCACAAGCAGCTCACTTTCAATAATGCAGCACGTCTTGGAGGCAATTCACAGAGCCGCTGAAATATTGATGCCAAAAATCTGTATTATCATTTCGAAGTCACACATAATGGCTGATAATACTATTGTCTTTGCTCACCGGATTGGTGCATACGCAGGTTCAAATCAAGTGCATGTGTGCGACTTTACCGTTTTGCGTATGATCCATGCATTTGTGGATGATTAGAGAATCTTCTGTGACGGATTTCTGCTCTAATAGATCATGACAAGCGATTTGTATGCCAGTGTCACTGCCGCCTCGCAAAGAGACGGGAGACAATTCATGCGAGGGAGCTGTCAGCACCTACACATGCTCCACACTTCTTAAGCCATGTTGCAGTCTCATTATCTGTTAAATTACAGTTGTTGTCTCTCCCTTCGGAGTGTCTTGTGCCGAATGCACATCCTTCTGTGATTAATTTTGAAATTACAAATACAGAAAGAGAAATGTGGGCAGCCGCAGCAGTGGTGGCACTGAAGAAGTAGGAAAATACTCAGAATGAAGCTCATGAGAAGAAGAAAGTACACTCTCACTCAGCTATGAGGTTTTATATATAACATAACCGAAAAAAAAAATCATTTGAACGTCACTATGTGTTGCAGAAAAGAAAATGTAACCTGAGCTGAAGAAGGAAATATGACATATTTCCACAAGTCATTAATGATTTAACTAAAATCTAGATGGAGTGTGTTCAAAAACAAAGTACACGCTCAATATTTCCATAGAAACAAAGTCAGATCCTGATAATTTAATAAAAGTGTGGCCGCCTCCATAAAAACAATCATTTTTGTAATTTTGAGAATTCGAGTAGGTGTGTTAAGACGTAGCCAAAATAAAACTCAATCTAATCTGGGAATGGTTATAAGGCCTTTTTGGGGGTTACAAAAAAACAAAAACAAATAGTGGCCATCATTCTGCATCAAGTTGAACATATTCAAGTTGCCAGTTTGTCCCTAAACTCAGACTAAAAACACAACTCAAGCTGCCTCTCAGATTCTACAGAACTCACTTATCATGTGAAATTTTTAGGTAATGATGGTATACTAAGGAAAAAAGGACTTAAAAACTATCCATCAGTATCCATAGCTCAGGACCACATAAGCCAAAACATTGGTTCATATATTAATGTTGTTTTATAAACACTTTCCCTTTTCACATAAATGTATATTCTGCTTCCTAAATTCTGCATTACAGTCAAGTCATAAGAAACCTCCTGCTCTGGTGGTAACACAGTTACATCCACCTTCTACTGGCATCTCGACTTTAAAGCCAGAAAGAAAGATGAAGAGATCAATCAGTGATTGGCTTTCCCGCCGGGTCACATGTGATTCAACTACTTCTTACGCAGCATGCTGCAGTCTGAGTACGTATAAAAGGAAACTTTAGTGTATTAAAGATTTAACCTTCAGAAATGAGTTATACAGCTCCCATGTAGTGCTTTTAATCAGAGAACTATTGTGCAGTAATGTTTCAGTTCCTGCCAGAGATCTGTGCAGACGTTAAAGGGAGGCATGCATGCACATGTGGATGTGAATGGGGTCAAATCAACAAACAGCATGCAATAACGCACCGTGAGAGCCACTCACCACAACAAGTAGCTGTTTTGCGCTTGGCTTGCACAGGGAATTTATTCCAGAGTCTTGAGCATTCTGATACGCGTATCTGTTACCACTTTCATGATCACAAGAGTTGGAGACCTGGAAACCTCTGTGCATGTGCCACGTTGAGCACGCCTGGTCAAAACTGTCGCCATGAACAGTTCGCCAACTAACTAATAGGCGTTTTTAACCTTTTTAATTTTTTTTCTTTTCTATAACTCTAAAGTTAAATGTTAGGTTCTTGGTCTCAGATAGCTTTCAGCAAGGTTTTATACAGAGTTTAATTGATTAGCGGTACGTCTTGCTCTGCTGGTATTGATTGGAAAAGGCAGGTGATGAACATTTTTAAAGCCTTCTGAAAGCCCGACTCTCAGAAACCATGAGCTCTACTAAGCGTCTGCCTAGTACTCAATGTTCAAATAATTGATGACCACAAAGCAAGAGAAGGCCATAGGATGATCTCAGAGTGTCTTCAGGCACAGTTCATAATGTAATAAGAAGGAGCATTAACAGGACTGGAGGAAGTCAAGCTGAAGTTTGAAACACCAGAAAAGTTGTTGAGAGGACACCCTGTAACACGATGAGAGGCAAATCCAAAAAAGCAAACAAAAAAACAAAAAAAACAAACCACCAGGGAGATTTAGCAGATGGGATTGTTGCGCGCTGTACCGTGAAGCAACACCTGCACAAATGTGACCTTTTTAGCAGATACAGAGAGTTTACAAGCTGTGATACTTGGAAAACGGGGTCTTACTAAGAGCTGACATGTACAAACTCTTTTCTTTTTTTAACCATATGGGGTCCCTGATTTTTTTTCATAGCTTCCTTTACTTTCAAGACCTTAACTTGGCCAACATAAGGTCTATCCTGATATTATATATTGTTGTGTCAGCACAATCACTTCAGACTATACACAGAAAATGTCTAAACAGTGATCCAGGGGAGCTTTTTGGAAAAAAAAAGAAATCTGTTGTTTGAAATGTTTGATTCACTGAAGAAATGTGACCAAATAACTGAACAGTATTTAGAGAAAGAAACAATCTTTTGAATCTGTACGTTCCATTATTTATTTCCATGTGACGCAAGATAGACTATTAAACTATGATTGAATGAAAATGAATAGATATTACTTGTGCTGTTATGTGTCACTTGTCTTTATGATGTAATTAAACATGATTGTGCTACTTTGAGTAATGCAAAAATGTGTTTAGAATAATTACAAAGCTCAGGTTCTGCGCTTTTGTCTAATATTTGTTTCATATGAGAGTCGTAGGAGCTGTGCACAGATTATTACTTTAATAACATTTTATGAAAAGTGAATTATTGTACATCAAAAAATGTTTTTTGTTTTATTTTATTTGGCTTGTGTTTCATGACTCATAGATGCGGATAACATGGTAACAAAGGGTGTTTTTAATGTGATGTGAAAATAAATCTGCCTCCTTACCATGGAGACGGCAAACGTGTCTTTCTTGATGGGTTAAGTGTAATAGCCCTGAAAATGGGAGTGAATAATGAGACATCACATGGACACAACTTCTTTCTGCTCATGCATCTTCACCCTGTCTGTCTTATCTCACTCTCAGATTATGTTGAATCATTTAATAGAATCAACGTTGTCTATCTTCCGTAGTCTCACTTTTTCTTTTTCAGGTGCTGTTGTGATGATGTAGCACAGGATTGCCGCTGGCGTGGCCGTCCTGCAGTTCAACCCTCCGACCACCACATTTTTTTTTTTTTTTTATACCACATATTTGTATATTTTTGTACCACATTATATATTTTTGTACCTCTCCTCTCTCCATCCTTTTAATTTCTTCCTTTACCCACCTGGCTATTGGCAGGAGGTCCCCCCTATAATTGAGCTGGGTCCTGTTCAAGGTTTCTTCCCAAGAGAGAAGAGGAATTGCCATGTGCCTGGGTGGGGGGTTGGGGGGTTCTCAGAGGTGCCTGGAGACAGCTTTGTTGTAAATAGATACTATATAAATAAAACTGAATTGAACTGATGCATGTATTGACTGACTGGAGGAAGCGGCGTGTCTCCATGTGCATCAACAGCTTAACACTCCCCCTACTGTTGCCCACTGGTTACTATTCCTACACTGATTTTAAATACATGAAAAGATAAAAAGTGGAAATAAAACACAAGAATTTTCTTTGACCATCTGAGTATTTTAGTCTTTGGGTCTATTTCAAATTCAGGTTTTATCTAAGTTTTGTTTCAGTCCTTCATATAAGCCTATTCTCCTTTTTGCTATCTCGTAATCTTTCATTCTATGCTTTTTGTAAAGAAAGCCACAATACGCAAGTGTACACAGTACAACACTATTTTTTTTTCTGTATTCTTATCCTTCATTTTCTCTTCCTCTTCTTTTGTCGACTATTCCCTGCTGCCTTCTCTTTGCATCCATGACTCACCCTTTCCTCTTACTGGGATTGTTATGTAGCAGAATTTCTTTCTGCCCATGTCCTCATCTTCAGCGCTGATGGCACATTAGAGAGCTCTCTTTGCCTGTTCCTGCTCACCCGTAATTACGAGGCATCCCACAGGAGAACAAGATGCACGTCTTTGATTAGCTCACTGTTGTTACCAACTTTACTTATGCAGGAAGGCCTAATTTAACAGTGTGCATTGTCTTATTAACCATTCAAAATACCTTGCTTAAGATGGCTTTGCAAAAGATCTCTTTGCTTTTGCCCCACAGCAGGCTGGGCTAGAGCACAGAGCAGTGTATACAGTATAATGATGATGGGTAACTGAGCAGCTGATTCACTGAGACAAAAGTGTTCAGCCTTGTTCCCCCTCAGCTCTGTTTATAAAACTGATATAAGAGATACCTGAAGGCATGCTTCTGTGTGCTTGGATTGTGAGCTTACTATCTCATTTCTTGGGGGTTGGCTTGTATAGATTTTTTTGTAATATCACAGCATACTCTGGCTGCCCTGGAATGGTTTAAGGCAAATTAAGTAAAACTGTTTAGAATAGAATACATCACAGACAGGTATTTTGTCACACTAGTAATATAGTTGTGGGGATGGCGATGTCAATGCAATCAGCTAACTGGTCCACCACACAACCATGAAACATGCTACATGTGATGATTGACTTGACCACCAGTCTCTGCCTTGTTACTGCTCCCACACAGCTGTGGTGGTTTAGATTTCTGACCAGGATGTCTAAATAGACACTTTCCAAAGCAGGTGTTTCAGAAGGACCTTGGTTCTCCCAAGATTGGCTTGGGAGTATCGCAGCATCAAGTGTTTAGAGACTGAATCCTAAACTTGATGTTAAAATCTTAAATCTGTTTCCTCTGAAATCCCTAAAATAATGGTCTGGTCTGGTTCTCCCATCAGCCATTGGTGTAGCCTGATCTTCACCAGACTCTTGCACTTCATTTCATTCATGCGGAAATGAAATAAAACAGAGATGAATTACTAGTCTGGTGAGCACCAGGCTACCTTAGATGTACTTCTGATTCAGTTCAATTGCTGGAGGATGGATGAATGGAAGGAAGAAAGGAAGGATGGATAGATGGATGAATGGATGGAAGGAAGAATGGATGGATGGAAGGAAGGGTGGATGGAAGGATGGATGGGAGGAAGGAAGGAAGGATGGATAGATGGATGGAAGGAAGGAAGGAAGGATGGATAGATGGATGAATGGATGGATGGATGGATGGAAGGAAGAATGGATGGATGGAAGGGTGGATGGAAGGAAGGATGGATGGATGGATGGAAGGATGGATGGATGGAAGGGAGGAAGGAAGGATGGATGGATGGAAGGATGGGAGGAAGGATGGATGGATGGATGGATGGAAGGATGGAAGGAAGGATGGATGGATGGAAGGATGGATGGATGGATGGAAGGAAGGATGGATGGATGGATGGAAGGATGGAAGGAAGGATGGATGGATGGAAGGATGGATGGATGGATGGATGGAAGGAAGGATGGATGGATGGATGGATGGATTGAAGGAAGGATGGATGGAAGGATGAATGGAAGGAAGGATGGATGAATGGATGGATTGAAGGAAGGATGGATGGATGGAAAAAAGGATGGATGGAAGGAAGGATGGATGGATGGATGGAAGGAAGGAACTTTGAGAAAGTCTTAACTTGTATGTGCTTTGAAGCACCCAAAATCTTTCAAGTGCAACATGTAACTTTAATTAAATTAAAGCATAATTTATTTGGGGTTTTAATAAAAAATAAATAACAATTAATAGTAATAAATAATAACCATTCTTAGCATTATCAATAATAATAATAAATGATTAATTTAGTGAATTAATGTTTTAAATGGTTTCAGATCAATGCACTCTTGTTCACATTTTATCCATAATGTTTATAAGGTGAGGTGGAGGGTTGAGCTTGGAGTGGAAGAATTAAGGAAATAGCCAATGACTGTTTAGAAATGAGGTGAGACGGCACCGTCACGAGTCACCTCCCGTATCTGTTACATGGTTTTCAACACCTCTGAGCCCATCCTTAAGGAGCTTATGTCTTGAGCCTCTTCATTACGACTGAAGAAGTGAGACTTGGGTAACACGGATTCTTACAGATTCTTTCACCAAACAGCCTTGAGGTCTTCAACCTGCATCAAACAAGCTGCATATCCTCCAAACATTCTGACACTTAACTGACTTTTTCTCAGACTAAAAAAATAAGAAAAAAAAGAACGTTGTGTGATACTTGTTTCAGCAGCACACTCATGAGCACTCATAAAGAACATAACTCCTATAGCAAAGAAAAATATAAATATACATGATGCTATACTTGGATACATATAAAATTCAACACTGATTCATTATCCCATTTTCTTCTTTAAATAACTTTGTACAATCCCACTTACTTTAATTCATTTGAACAGCGTTGCCCACTCAAGAGACTGGATACCATTTCAATCTATTAGTACAGCACAAAGAAAGTATAACAAAGCAATGACGAGCATTACAGCATATTTCATCACTGGAGATGTGCAGCTGACCTCAGAATATTATAAACAGGAAGGTGAAAAGTGTGTGTGTGTGCTGTAAAAAGCCAGCTCAAGACAAAATTGCTTTTGTTAAATTCACATTAAAACTTAATCTGATATATTTTCCAAGATCATATCAATCATTCATAAATTTTCAGCCTAATGTTCAACCAGAATGATAATTTAATTACTGAATGTCTCTGAAAACACATCTGTATTACATCCCCATTTGTCTCCATGGATACAAACAATGACCAGAAAAGGTTTTTAGGAACCTGCTGATGTCCTTCCGAAAGCTCGAACTGTAAAGTTGATTTTTTCTCTTTTTTTCATATACTTACAATACATTTGAATATTGAGTTCATCCTTCAGTTCAAATGAATAATTTCACAAGCTGGAAGAAATTCCTCCAAGGAGTTTATGAGGCATCAGGCATCATAATAGAGCAAATAATGCAATGATGAACATCCGGAACGATCAATTAATTAGCTTTTCATGTGATTCTCCAAGCTTTCACTGGGCCTCAGAGAATCGAGAGACTAAATGCTGAGATTCCAGGGGGAGCGCTTTGTTAACCTTCACATCAGGCAGAGGCAGCAAAGGCTCACACTCAACTTTACTGTTGATCAATTATGGATGGAAGGAGAATTTTTCAGTTTGCGTGTTTGTAAATTTGGGCATGTTTGTGATCCATAATGAATGATGTGTGACCATTTCATGTTTTTTTGCGCTGCTTATGAAATGTGATTCGCCTGCTTTTTCTGTAGACTCGTCTCATATTTTCCTTCCCTCAAGCTTGACCTCATCTAACAGCTCTCCAACACACTAACTGTCTTTTTTAGTGCAATTACCACAGATCACACAGCTTGAGAGGTTATTGACTGCTGCGAATGCATCAATAGCAAATTGTGGTACTACTCATGGTATTTCAGGTGCATCTTCTCTCCTATTCAGCGTTTCTTGTCTTCTTTAATCATTTAGAGAGTCTTGTATATTACTTGAAACATGGATGTTACAGTTCATTTATTAACAAGAGTGCCTTGTGCTCCATTTGACTCACCCTTACATCACGCGGTGAGTCACGCTGCACAAAGCATAGTGGTATCAAACTGTGGCGAGTGCAACAAGCTGTGCAGAGACCTCAATTACTAGTCACAGTTGACTTGCTGTTAATTCTGTTGCTCTGTCTTCTGTATGTCTCATCTTTAAGAACAAAGCAGCCCATCTGTCCTGGTTACTTTCAGTGTGAAGAAATCACTGTGTTTTTGTGCCCCAACAAATTCTGCCTGCAGAAAGCCGCACTCGATCTATGCATGGATTTTCATTTCAGTCTTTGTTAATGATGCATTCAGTTTCACCACAGTGAAAGCAGGAAAGGACAAACCTTACCTTTGCATTACCTTCAATGCTTTCTCTCTCCTTGATAATAAATTAGAATCTATTTGCCTGACTGCTCCGGATTGCTAAGTGCTGTCTGCCCAAGTGTATCCTCTGGGTCCTCAACAAGAGCGAGCTATGGATTTGAGACTGTTGTTTACTTTTATGCTAAACGTCTCTCCTCTTAGGAAGTCTGTTTGAAAGAAATAAAAGTTGTTTTTTTTTTTAAAAAGAAAGAAAAGACAACATAATCAGGAATAAAGTGGGTGCCCAAAGGGGAAGGATTAGGATTTGAAGATGCAACAGACCTCACAAAAACATCAGCATAATGTTAGCAGCATGCCTGCGATCTTTGAGTGATCTCCTTTAAGGAAACCTGCAGTACAGAACCCAGAAAAATGATCCATTGCTGTGATTTCTTTCATTGAATTCTGTTTCCCTTTGTGCCGCTGTGGTTTACAGAATCACGGCTGCATTTGTTCTTGGTCTAACTGGGCAAGAGTGTATCAATATGAGTTAATAAAAATGTATGGGAGAAAAACAACAGCAAAGTACTTATATAGTGTCTTTCTAGTCTGGTTTTGCAACGCAAAGAAGCTTTATCTCACTACCACACACAGTCTCTCACACATACAAACACAGACACCCAGACGGACGCATCTATTAGACCAACTAATTTCTATAATTACTCGTATTATTCCTATAATTACTCCTACAAATAAAATTATATTATAGTTAATGTATATGTAGTCCAGATTTAGTATTACCAGTTAGCCTAAACAGCACATTTTTGGATTGTTGAAGGAACTGGAGAAAACCCATGCAGACACAGGGAGAACATGCAAACTCCTCACATAAAGACCAGCTGCACTAAAAATCCACCTGTGCCTTCTTGCTGTGAGGTGTTAGTGCTAACTACTGCACCACTGTGCTGCCGTTATAAAGAACACTGGAGAAGAAGAGAAGCAGGAACCAGCAACACCATGGTAGGACCTGCAGAAGGAGAAGAGAGGGAGATTACAGAAGACGGGCAAGGTTAATGCTTTAAATGATCCAGGACAATCTGAGACTGAGGTAAGATAGACAGGGTGAAGACGCTCAGTGCACAATAGGAGTCCTCCAAGCAACCTGGGCCTGTAGCAGCATAACTCTAGTCAGAGACTACGAAGTTAAAAGCTTGATTAAAAATGAACATCCTAAGTGTAACCTTAAATCTTGAAAGTGTCTGCTTCTCAGACCGTTGATTCCATATTAGAGGGCCCAGATAGCTAAAGGTTCTTCCACCTTTTCTAGACCTACAGACTCTTGGAACAACAAGTAAATCTGCATTCAGGGAGTGTTCTACTAGGACAAGGAACTATGAGATTTTTCAGATATATTGGAGCTTTTATCATTAAAGACCTTGCATATACGAAGTAATATTTGTTTTATTAAATTATAGATTTAACAGGGAACCAATGTAACAAAGCAAGAACTGGTGAGATGTGGTCAGTTCTGGTTAGAACGTGCAGCATTCTGGACTAGCTGAAGGTTTTTAACAAGGCAAATAATGCATTACAATAATTCAGCCCAGAGATAACAAAGGCATGGATTGATTTCTCTGCACTCTCGAGTCAGGATGTTTCTAATTTTCCTGATATTATGCAAATGAAAGAAAGCTGCCTTTGTGTTATGTTTTATATGAGAGTTAAAAGACATGTCTTGATCAAAAATGACACCAAGATTCCTAACAGTAGAGCTAGAGCCTAAGGAAATGTGATCTAAATTAACTGTACAGCCTCTAGGCTGTCTCTCGGAGGTGCTTGGGACCAACTACAATAACTTCTTCTGAATTAAGAAGCAGGAAATTAACAGTCATCCAAGTCTTTAATGCATGCAACCATTAAGATTATTTAATTAGCTTCATATGGTCGCAAGGACCAATACAATTACTTATCACCCACATAATAGTGAAAATTTATATTATGTTTAATAACGATGTTTCCTATAGGAAGCATATATGGAGAAAAGTATCTTGTGATCAGTGTAAGTGTGAGATCAATGTCACTGATCCACTGTCAGAAACCACGAGAGGTCATTGGTGACTTTGACTTTGTGCTGTGATGAGATCTGAATATTTACTGAAGCTCATCCTTTATATTGTTTCTTCAAGGGAAATCATTTGTGAAATCTGATTCTCTCAAATTAACAGTGAATAATAAGTTGTTCTAGCCATACGGAGATAATTATAGACACACACACACACACTTTCTTTCTTTCTTTTTAATTGCCGCACACATACTTGCATACTTGCCCACACTCGTATTCA
>JBAMYA010000014.1:12316502-12370845 GCA_037176975.1 Arrhamphus sclerolepis | reverse complement strand
AGAGAGAGGGAGAGAGAGAGAGAGAGAGAGAGAGAGAGAGAGAGAAAGAGAGAGAGGATGGGGTGGGAGGGGTGGGTTTTCTCTCACACGAACACAATGCTGAAACAGTTCAAAATCTACAAAACATCAAAATTCCTCCTGCAATATTGTCATGCAATATACATGTGGATACAACTGAGACAACGATGTCGGAGTTTTTCAAGAGTTCTCATGTCCAGCCTGGCAGTGAACGGGTCAGGCCCGAGTCGGAGAGAGGAGTTCCCACCTCTCCTGGCTGAGAAGGTGACACGGGTTTTCAACCCTTCTGCCTTTGAGTCACGGGGGGGGGAACACCTGTCGGCCACAAGTCACAAAGAGGAGGACATTTCAGCAGTTCAGATCCAGTCGTCTTTGATCAAAAGTCCTACTTGGGTGTTACATCACATTTCACTAAATCAACGAGCAAAAAGCATTAAGTGAATCAGTTTTCGTGACTTGTCTATTTAACTACTGTACATTTAAAGCCACAGCAACTTTCATCATATGTATAGATATACAGTGTCTTGACACTGACCAAACCCGACAGCCTGGTGTGAAATGCTACAGACTGAGATGCGCACAACAGATCTAGCATTTCTACTTCTACCACATCGCCAACACACAGGCAATTGACATAATGTGCTTGGTGTGGTTGCCTAGCAACACCAGCAGCACAGATTTTAGCGAATTTCAAAGCAAGAAAAAAAAAGTAAATCTTACAAAGCTATGCAAAATAGTATAAAACAATAAATAGAAAACATTTTTGAAACAAACAAATTCAACATTTGTCCTCATCAGTTTGTTTTCTTTTTAAGTGCAGATAGCATTTTTTTTTAATGTTTTAATAGATATTGTCACATTGGCAATCTTCATAGTAGTCATTAACAAATTCAAGATCTTGTATTTGAACTGACATGAGATCTGTTAAAGACAGGACGGAGTGGTCATACTAGGTAACTGAGAAATGTGCTAGAATTGAATTATGTTCAGTAACTGTAATTTTAAAAAGGACAGTTCAGCTGATTTAACTGCCAACAAGGCCGATAAATTCCCAGCATAAGTAAACGGATATTTTCACAATCTGCTTCCAAACCCATCAGCTTCCTCGCTTTCTGTAAAACTTCAAACATCGGCTGCAGAGGACAGCATGGAAATGAGGAGCTCTTGGCACTGAAAAAAACCCACTTATATTAAAGTACACATATCCTCTCTGGAAGAGAACTGTCCATTTATTCTTTATAATTTCCAACCTCCTTTTCTTTATCTCACTGTCTCTTTTAGGAGAGGAGGAGGGTGGAGAAGAGTGGGACAGTCTTTAACTCAGGCCAGAGTGTCTGGCAGTGTTTAAGTGGCACAACAGGAGTTGTTTCAGTCTGCCAAGGCAGGTGGGCCAACACACATCCTCACTCAGGACACAGACTTGTGTGTCCTGAGCCTTTGTCTCTATGCAGCTTGGCAACCAAGCCAGCAGCTACGAAGTCAGTGGGCGCAGAGCATTGCTATGGCAACCAACATAATGGGCAAGGCTGCGGCTGCTCTTGGATGAGACTTTTTGGCGTCCACTTTGTGCCAGAGTTGATTGTAGAGTTCCTTTTTTTTTTTTCTTCAAATGTTCATCTTAGATTGGCCAGAGATCTCATGTGTACAGTATTTTTTTCCTCCTTCTCTTTTGAAAAATAGATAACTATCTGGAGTGATAAAAATCAAAACGCTGCTATGAGATTAAAGTTTCTCAGAAGAAGTTGGAGAGACTCGCAATATTCTCTTACCCTTCAGTGCGCACTGGCACAATTTCTTGTGCTGAAATGGCACACCCATTCCAATCCACGCACACACACACACACATACACACACACATAAAACACACAGCCGCCAGGGTAGAATTTTTCAAACAACTAATTCAACACGGCATTAAACGACAGGAAGGTCTGAGGGTGGAGTCCAGATTTGCTCCCTGTTGACTGAGTCTGTGATGTGTGTCAGGCAGAAAAAGGGGGGAAAGGGCCTGACACTCGCTTAGTCAACCGAGCCGGGGTGCAAGCTGAGCGCAGGGGGGTCCAGACAAGTTGGGGAGTAACTGAGGTGAGGCTCTTTTATCCACAGGAGGGGGGCGCCATTCTTGCCCTCTTGGCTCTTGCTGTTGTTTCGGCTCTTGAAGCGCACCAGCAACAAGGCGATGATGAGGACACCAAAGATGGGGAACGGGTAGAAGAAGACGAAGTAGAAGAGGGAGGTGTTGGAGCACACCACTGACTGGATAGAGGAAACTGTGGACAGAGAATAAAGAAGAAAGTGTTAACATTTTTTTCCCCTTAAAATTATCCTTCTTGCAGTCCCTATGATGATGATGTTGGGCTTCCCCTCCCATCTTACATCCTCTGACCATCCCAACGTTTCCCTACACCTGTCTGCTAGACGCCTCTGTAGGACACTAACTAACATGGCTGATCTGCAGCCCGACCCTCCGACCACGACATGTTTATATATTTTTGTTTTGTATGTATGTATTTTTCCCACCAGGAAAGGAATTTGTGGTCTTCTGGTTTCTGGTCTTTTAGCAGCTCGTACAGTGCTCTCTAAACTATCTTCGCCTATTTGATGATACTTATAGATTAATCCATGTGATTCTTTTAAGCACTACTACTGCTACTAAAAAGTAAGAAAGAAAATAAAGAGCAGACCAAAAACGTCATCAAACACAAACAAAAGCAGTCTACATAACAGGTTGTTCCATACAGTTTTCACACTGCCCCCAAGTGGCAGCAGAAAGCTACAACAGAGATATGAGAGTCTGCAAAGCTGATGTAGCACCAACACGGGGTAGAAACATGCCCGATCCATTAGTTATGACAGAAAAGCACACCAATAAGACAAAGTCAGGTAACAACGGTAGACATCTGCGTTACTGTTTCTAAAAATCTACAGACAAACGGGAGATGAGAGAATTTCTGGGCATATTTCTGCATATAGTCTTTGTAGCTGCTTCTGTTAGTATGTGTTTTAATAAACCAGTTCTAGCAAACTTGTACCACTGAACATGATGTCAAGGCATTTGTAGTAATGCTCTGTAAACCAGCAGATCTTACTGGTTTTACCTCTTGCACCTGGAAATTTGATTAACTTGAATGTGACAATTCAAGTAAAAGTTCAGAGGGAACCTGGTAACAGCTGTGATATAGCCCAAGAGGTCTTTATATTCTTTAGTTGCCTGCACAGCAATGCAGAGGAGATATACGGACGGGTAGTTGGAGGGCTTTGAAGATTGTGAATAATAAACTTTTTTTTTTTTTTGCTCTTTGCAAGAATGGTTTATATTACTTGGAATTTTATTTCAAGGTTGATTTTGAACTTTAGACTGCTACTGGTAGTGCTGCTGGAGTGGATGAACTGTCTTTGCTCATGTATTTAAGTGAGTGGGTTATCTTTAATTTTGTGAAACCCGACAACGTGTGGTGAAACATCCAAATAAACAGCAGCTGAATACATTAAAGCACTCAAATAATTCTAGTTTTGTCAGTCCTCGTTGTTACTTCTGTTAGGTTATCTTCGATTATTCACGGCTTACCTTGTTGCAACACATTGACGGTGATGAACCCAGAATTGTTGGTAGCCAGGCGATACCATATGTTGCGGGGGTTGAGCAGCCACTCCTCCACATGGCAGTAGTATCGGCCTGTGTCTGTTGGCCGAGCTCCATGAATGGTCAGGCTGTACTGGTCAGGGGTCATCTTCTCAAACTGCAAGCGGGAATATGGCCCCGTTTCCTCCTGGGGGCTGCAGTTCTCATTTCTAAAAACAAAATCATGGGCGATGGAAAATACACACTCCCGCTCGCCGTCTTCCTGGTCCAGCTGGTCCACGCTGCTGTCATCTTCAGAGCGCTCCACGTACCAGGACACGGAAAAGCGCGAGTCCGGTGACGACTGTGAAGTAATGCTGCAGCCCAGCCGGATTGAACCGGACTCCTCCACCGTCACGTTTGATTCCAGTTCTTCCACCTGCAGTCGAACCTCTGCAGAGGTCCAAGAACAAGAAAAGTAAAAGAAATTGCAAACATTGCATTGATTCTTGAACAGAAAAAGAGTTTCAGCTGAACTACTGTTGATTCTTTTCCAAAATGAAGAGCTCACAAGAAAAACCCTGATTTAATCTATATAATGAAAAATGTTGCTCACTATGGTATTTATTTGGTTATTTCTTTATTTTAACTTTTGGTTTGGCAAACCAAATCAAAAATGATTAGATAATTAAAATGAAATACACCTGAAGCTCCAATCTACAATAATTCAAACTAATTAACACCATAAAATGGTAAGTTCTGCAAATGGGACACCAGCTGTACAAACAAAATAGAAAAATAAATAACACACTGTGTTGCCTACAGTCATCAGCAGTCTTTCAGCTCACCAGCAGAGTTAGATCCTACCTCAGGGCTAGTGTATCTGTCTGCATGGTTATTGCAACAACCCTTCAGGGATGGTGCTATGACCCACTTCTACCACAGTTTAAAAAAGTGACAATGAAGACTTTGACTTGCATAATAACGTCTCACTGCTTGGTTTGTTCTTTTGAAGAGAAAATGAGAAGCAGGATGAACAGCAGGAGAACACGAAAGAAAAAGAGGAGTTCTTTCATAAATGTTTCTGCACTTCCTCTTACTGCACATAATTCAGGATGACTAAATGTTTTCATGCCTTCGTGAATTTCCATGAAACTCACATGGCAATGCGCACTTATCCATGGGATAGATATACATTCCAGTAAAAAAAAAAAAATTAAATCTATTTTCCGATGCATTATTATAGCTAATGGCACAGTGAGTGTGAAATAATATATATTACCGCTATCTATCTCACCCAAGGTGTGAAAGTAATCAATACAATAGCAAAGCGTTCATAATTTCAGATCTGTTTACGTGCAGGAGAGCTAAATTAATTGTGAGACCAGTGTCAGCTTACAAGCGTTTCACTAAGCACGGGTTTTCTCACAGGCATTTAAGCAGCTGGTTTGATCTTTATATTCTAGTTGGACAGATGCCATGTCAATGATTTCCCACTGAATTGTAAATAGGACACCTGGGAGTGGAAGATGGCGCTTAGAGATATTGGAGAAAAAGAAAAATAAAAAAAAAGAGGAAAAAAAAAAAAAAGACCATAGTGGCTGTGCAATGCTGCTGGAAATATCGTCTGTTTTACACGCAGAAACATCTTGCCTGTGTCTGCTGGTACTCCTGGCCAGTCTTCTGTTGCTGCACTGAGTTCATGTGAGGTCACAATGGCAGATTTTTTAGCCACATTTGGTCACTTTAAAATGGTCCATAGTTTCCTTTTTCAACCATTCTTTTGTGAAGCGGGTGTGCTTTGTGATCTGTTCTTGTGAAAAACCCTGATTTTTCTGACGCTGGGCAACACAACTTACACTATGATGCCTGGAACGTCTTCTTATTTCATCATTCATCAGTGAATCCAGTTCTAGAGTCAGAGGATGGCACAGTAGAATAGCTGATTTTTCTCCTCGCACATAAAGCCTTTAAGTTCCATGCTTCATTTCATCTTAAAGACCTCACAGTTCCACATTTTCCCAGGAGAGCTTTCAGACTGCATGCTTACTTTGGTTCCTAGAGTTTCCAGAAGTAAAAGAGTCTTCAGCTATCAGACCTCTCTTGTGGAACTTGTCTACAAGTTTGGGAGGCAGGTACCTTCTCTAACTTTAAGATTAGCCTTCAAACTTTCACTTTTGATAAGGTTTATAGTCAGGGTTGGCTCACATGGTCCTGAATCATCTCTTAGTTATGCTGCTAGAGGCCTAGATTGCTGAAGACTTCCCATGATGCACTGGGAACGTTCCTCACTGCTCTCTTATATGCCATTCTTCCTGTTATTGACTTTGTGTCTCTCTTTTTGTGTGATAAAAAAAAAATGGGGGAAATTCTGTCACAAAGAGAGATGGAGAGGGAGAGAAGAGAGAGAAATATGAGGAGGAGTATTCTTAAAATAATACTGATAAGGTGGGATGTCAGGATCTGGGTGATGGTAGGTACACCATTGCTTCAAGCAAACTTTTTTTTTTTTTTTTGAGCAGTGGACAAGAGGATTAGGTTCTCTGTCAACTGGCAAGACTCCCTGCCTGGGACAGCTGTGAAGTCATCAGAGCGAGACGGCCCTGAGGTGTTCAACAAAACACGTGATAGTGGGAGGTAAAGTTAACAATGTTCAGGTTTTAAAGCATGACAGCATGTGGGGTGAAAAGCTGCTGCTTTAATGCTACGAGAGTTAATACACCTTCTTGTTAAGGACAAAAACCGGCACTTTTTTCACTGTTTTCCTACCTGGCTGTTTGACCAGAACCTGAGTGTACCCTGACGACTCCCGGGAGAGTCGATACCAGGCTCCATCTGGGTCACTCAGCCACTCCTCCACCAGGCAGTAGTACGTCCCCGAATCGCTGCTCTCCGCCCGATTCAGCGTCAGCACGTAGAGACGGGGTGAAAGCCTCTCGGCCTGCACGCGCAGCCTCAGTTTCTCCTCATCCGCATAGGCACCGTACTCAAAGGCTCCTGAGCGTTCGATTCTCAGCAGCAGCTCATCAGCTTCTGACCCTGCTGCACGTCTCACGTACCACAAAACAGCATGCTGAGAGTCTTGACTGGTCTGGGAGGTGATGGAGCAGTTGATCCTGACACGGCTGTCCTCCAGGTACACCTGAGACTGATTGTTCTTTTGCACTTTTAGCTTACTCTCTGCAAGAAAATGGAGAGAAGGGATCCAAGAGAAGAAGAGAGAACAGACAGTCAAATCATTTGTATGCAGCAGAATGTGAGAACCGATGACAGGTACACATCGCAGTTTCTGTTGTGACACACGACCTGTAGCTGGGTTTATTTCTGGTGGCAGCAGGGCAGGAAATGATAGTGATGCGTGGGGTGGGTACAACAGTTGACAAAAAAGAATGACAGAAAGATGAGGGAAAGGGAAAGGAGAAGGAAATGTCAAACAAATCAAAGTCAAAGTGTTGGGAGGTTTGTTGTCATCAAGGTAAAAAAATGCAAGACAAGGTTCGGTGTCGATGAAGAGACACAGGTGAATATGAGGGAGGTGGATTGTGAGGAAGGATATCATTAGTAAGAATATAAGACAAAAGCCAGGCGGGGGGTTATCAGACTGCCAAAAAGAAAATGACGAAGAAATTCATTTATAAAGACAAGCAAGGAAGAGAGCAGACAGAAGTGGAAGGAGACGACAGAAACGTGCAGCTGAGAAGCCGGGAGGGAGCCGAGGCTTCCCTGAGCGCTGTGACGGGATTGGTTACAGTGACATCGGTAGCGGGATAGGATTAGCTGCAGGTACAGGGGTGACCGTGACCAGAGCCCTACTGTCAAATGCTCAGAGGAAGGATTAGTTCTCATCACGCAGAACACACACAGACCCACACACACATGCACGTCCCTGACACAGGATGCAGGAAAACACAGAAACAAACAAGCTTAAAATGCTCAAGCAAAATGTAAGAGAGCAGTTCATTTTTTTACATGGTGTACTTCAGATATTATATGGCATCAAAGAAAAAAATGATAATAGAATCACATTCACCAGAATATTCACTAACACTGAAGCAAATCCCACACAACCAAGTCAAACTGGTCGACATTTGTAAATGTATTTCATCAATGCAGCTGTATCCACAAATCAATCTGAGGCTCCCACCACTTTTTTTCTTTTACTTTGTTTTTCAGGGAATATTTTATTTGAAATTAGTTCTTTTCATTGTTAACACTCGCGTATTTGCAATAAAATTCTATCCACGTGCTCTTGAAACTGCACAGATGCCAAACCAATACTTGTTAAAATTACCAGTAGCAACCAGATATCTCTAATGTTTGCTATGTTTTAACAATCTAAATTGACCCTCCCCTCATGTAACCGATCCAGTTCAGAGCCTGATCTCCATCAATGATGACTCCCACCCTTTAATGCTCAGTTCAAGCTGCTGCCATCAGGACGGAGGCTCATGGTACCAAAAACAGCATTGTCCCAGCAGCCATCAGTGAAATTAGCAAGAAACTATGAGAACTGATGCTCACACGTAACATGTTTTAACAAATGTCTCTACTAATATCTTTTAATGATTATTTGACATTTCTCTTAACTTGTTCTTATCCCTTTGTTTTTATCTCTTTTTTTTAAAAACTGTATTTGATCTTAACTCCTATTTCTTTTTATCTCGTTTTTACTAAGGTCTTTCCTTCCATTTGACCCTGAGCACTGTTATCTCCTTATGAGTCCCATTATACTTCTTTGCTGCTTGTAAATGTTTTTACACATAATGAGGTTGCAAACTGTATTTACCTAAGGGTGATATTGATGAACATGAAGCCAATATTTGCTATAATAACTAAAATAACACAAATGACTTACTCATACAAATGCCAAATTTTAAAGAAATAATATAATAAAAAAAATGATATAACACAGTGTCTCAGTAAACCCATTAAAGGCAGCTTTGAATATTTTCTCGTTTCGTTTAGTTTTGTGTGTGTTTGGCACAGGCTGAAATGCATCTGTTCTGCTGAGGATCGCAAACTGTCCCGCAGATAAAACTGGCACCAAAAGCTGGCTTAAATTCACATACTTGTTTTTTTAATGTTTAATTGTTTTTTTTTTGTTTGTTTTTTTAGTCAAATGCTGTTGGCAGCGAATGCATTTCACTTATGCAGATGCGGTTCTTTTGCTTCTTGTGTTCAGTGTCACCTGACGGGAGTCCTGTCAAATTTAAATAAGGGCATTGTTGGAAAATCTGGCTATTGTTCAACTTCAGACGTCATCAGCAGTTGGAACTGGAACGAAGACACGGAACGCTGTACCGCTGTTGTAAAAGTTTAGAATTTTGTTTCTGTTATTGATTAAAGCAAATCCAACCCTGTATAAAACACACATTTTCCTTCTCTTCTTCATGCTTGTCTGGTGTTAAACAATCCCTCAGCACCCTCCTACAAGCTCATGCTAAGCTTTACTATGACTGGCTGGCTGGCTGACTGCCTAGGGTCACAGCCATCTGCCTAGAAAGCCTCATCTTTATGCACAGATTGCTCATACGACTGCTGTTTGCAATTCTCCATATATACATTGAGACATAAATTTAGCATACATCCCTGTGAGTGCATTCAAAGGATGCATGGCCATAAGGCATCGCCCGACCACCGGGTTGTGCAGGAGCATTTTGTGCTAACAACTCAAATTAGTCATTTTCATTGCCTCTCTACCCACTAGACTTGGTAGGAAGCCTGACATCGTCTCCATCTGGAATTACTGCAGAGCCCCGTGGAATCCTGGCAACACTTTTTTTTTTCTTTGCAGGAGAATTACCTCTGAACTTCCTGAAGCGGAACCATGCAGGATTGGATTGGCATGGGACAAAGCAATTCTCTCCCATTTTAAGTTCGGAAAAACCGAGGGCTGAAAGCTGGTTGCCTTACGTCAGTGTTTACAGAAACGCCTTTTCAAATCTAAAATAGGCTTATTACTTAAGCCCTATTAGGTAGCGTCTTCCCATTACATTTTATCATTACTAATGATTCACTCAAGCGCAGGCAGAAGGGACACGTGCAATGGAGGAGCAACGGCCAAGGAGGCAGGAGAGAAATAAAGGAGGGAAAATACAGTCTTTTATGTAGCAAAAACAACTTCACAGTCTCCACTCCCTGCTGAATCTTCTTGCTGTGAAAGCAACTTCACAGACCAGCCTGTCACATCCTCTGACACGGGTCTATTCCCACAGAGGATGAGATTTCTTCTTTCAACTAAAGTGTAGCCCATCTACCAGTAATATCAGTGCATCTGCCCACCCAGGCTAAAGCTAGGCCAAAAATTCAAAATAATGTAACACTGATGTATGCATTATTATTATTATTAGTAGTAGTATTTTATGTGTAGTATTGATAAGGGAAGACTTGTTCTTTTGTGAGGCCCGCTTCATTAAAACCCAGTTAACGAGGCTGCTCGTCATGCATGTAGAGTCCCTGAACAGCTCCGTGTTCTCGTGTGTCGGCAGGACGACAGTATCAATACCTATTCCAAGTGCTATCACATGTTCTTTGGTACTCTGTTTTTTTTTAATTAGCCTCAAGAGTTTATCCGTAAAGTAAGACAAATCCGTAATTAGAAACACCAGCTTTTACTCTTCAGGGGGATTTCTTGTGCCACTCGAGTGTGAATGGAAATGAATGTCAATTTAAATGCAGCAGCCCTTAAATCCACTTTCTCTGGAATCATACGAGATGATTTTTCTCCTTTAAATGTTACCTTTGGACATAAATGTCTGACAGCCTCTCAGACTGCTCACCTGCCATTGTTGTTTCCAGGGCAACGCAACTAAGTTTGAGGACGTCACTGATCCGGCAGGAGAGATAGCGAGCTGTTTGTTTACAACGGCTGCATAACGAGATAGCACTTAATCTTACCACTAATTCCTTCTCTGGAAGATATCTGAAAATATTTAATTGTCTGAAACAAATGGAGATGTATGCAGAGGCAGAGTTTATCTTATCACACAACTACATCAGCACCACTTGTGGGTTTTTTGTGCTTTTTATGGACATGTATGACAAACTCACAAAGACATACACTTGGTTCACTGAACTCCATTCTCAGCTTTCTTTTACATACTACTTTGTCAGGTGTTATAGCTACAGAGAACAGCCAAGTTGAGGCGAAGCGTGCCTTTATTCCTCAGCCATGTCAAGAGCCTCGGCAGATTGGTGCCTTTTGTTCATTAGTCTGTTGGTCTGCGAGACCGTTCACAAATGGACAGGCTGAATTTCTAAAAGAAAAAAAAAAAAAAAAAACTTGATGCAGAAGTGAAGGGTGGGTGAGCAAGCAAGTAACGTATCACAGTATGGAAATTAATTTCTTTAAAACTGCAAAATGGAGCGTTGGCCTTGGTGGATGTGTTCTTTAAGGGGCAAGTTCACAAAGGTGATTAACAGCTTCGATACAAAACAGATTGAGCTGTAACTCAAGGCCTCAAAGCCAATGTTTTACGACCCACAGCTCAGAATAAACAGCTGGAGTCGAAGGGAGAAGAGACGTGTACGTTGAGGGAGGCATAGTAGCCACAGTTTTCATTCACACACAGAAAAGGCTTTTGGCCAACTTCAAGGGACCTCCACGTCGGCATGACGATGTTCAGAGGAAAATACGCATGAAGATGCTCAATCAAAGAGTATTGTTATTGTCATCTTAAATTTCTATTCTGTCCTGTTTTTCCCAGTGATGTCTTTTAATGCAGAAGTGGCTCTAGGTCATACTAAAGCCATTTTTCCTTTCCTTTTGTCATTGTCCTCATTTTGAAAAATCATCACCTCTTTCCTCTCCTCTGTCCTACCTCCATCTGTCACTCTTGTTTAATACATGGATCTTCAGCAGACTAACCTGTGGGGCATGAATAATAATGAGGCCTAAATGATGTGCGAACATCCGAGGTGCAGGTGGGGTCTCTGCCGAACATTTCAACTCTTTAAATATAGACTGAACCCGCACTGAAAGATCACTAAGCTGGCAACTGATTCGCTGTGCTACACAAGTACAGTAATGGCTCCTTTTTAAAAGAAGGAAAATGTGGGTAAGTGACAGGGAGAAAGAGACATAGCAGGGATGAATAAAAGCAGAAAAGGCAGGCAGAAAGAGGGATGATTTTTTTTTTAAAGACAGGATGAGAGAAAAATAGGAAAGTTAAGGGGATATATCACCAAACCGAACGGATATTCACATGAAGTCTAAGAGTGAATGTGCAAGGGGAGAGCCTGAAAAAGATGAGAGCGATGTAAAAGTCAGAAAGTGAGAACATGATCCCGAGGGGATTTTGGAAAGAAGCAGGCAGCTTCTCCAGCTGCATACTGGAGGACTTACAGTCTTAATGGCCGCCTACTCCGCCTTAAGCATTAGCATGGGCCTGGGCTTATCCACAGCCAGGACACCAAGCATGACTGACTGAAGGCTTTTGACACACCCTGGTCTCACGCAGGACAGCTCACTCCGGCCGAGATATTTCAAACAAAAGACCCAATGCAAAATGCACACGCCAGTCTGATTGAAGATTTCTCACTGAGGGCATAGATCAGAGCAGGCTGCGAGCCGGAAACGATGAGGGATGAAGTTCCCGTGAAAAAGTAGCTCTTCCACAGAATTAGGGGCCAATTTCTATGTTAATAACTGTGATGCATCTATGATCCCATTGTGTCAGAGGGACATTACCACTTCTCATCTCTCCACTGCAAGTCACCAAATATCATTATGACTAGAACAAATATGGGAATAGATATTCCTAATGGTAGCCTTGAAGACATTTATGTCATTTAATTATCTTCTATTTGTAGGTGCAAACACACACCGGTAAATGAAATGCACTCTTCATCTTCATCTGGACGGTGAATGCACAAGGTGTGGGTCAGACAGCAGATCAAGACACAGGAACTTTGGAAGATTAATGATCCATAGGGAGATGCAACAGAGAGCGCAAAAACACATATGAGGCTGAGCCATGGGCCTGCATTCATACCTGTGAGTGTCTGAGGAAGGTCTGCTAATATGCAACATATATATTTGGCTCATTAAGCCACACAGAACAGCGGTCATTCAGTTAATGAAGGCCAGACAACAACAAGTGTGCATGTGTCTACTCAGGAGGCAGCCCTGCTGAGGCTCTCCTGCTTCCTCCAGCCATTAGCCTCTGATTTACATTGGGTGCAGCAGCACTGTATCTAGCTCTGAGTTACGACTTCAATTACAGCAGCAGCAGGACCCATGAACGCTTGTGTACACGCATGAAATGCATGCGCACACACACACGCAGGTGCTTAACAGAGATGGAGGGATGCAACACAGAGAATCTCATTGCGTGTGCAGATTGGGCCGCATGAGGAAATGAAGCCGAGATTGGATTAGCTTTGACAGAAAAATGTGCCTGGTCGAGCTCGCAGGAGAGAATGTGAGGGTTTCCTCTTTTGAGGGAGAAAACATGAAGGGGAGGAACCTGACCTTGGATGCTGGAGAGAGACATGATTAATCAAAGGCATTTTATGAAATTATTTTCTGTTTCAGTGCACCCTCTGAGTCTCTATTTATCACACGTTATGACCTTCTGTGCTCGTGTGTGCGCAACAGCCAGACAGACTGTAAGTGCACTCTGATTTATCTTTGAATATGCATAGCATAAATTGCAACGCCATGCACACTGTACTGCTTCAGGTGAGCTCGGGGCAATCCTAAACTACATCCTCTGCAGCCAAAAGAACAAGACGCGGAAAAGATTTAACCGCCTGTCACAAACAATAACACCCATAAAACCACTCCTGTGTGCAAGCAGGCACAGCTGCCATTTTCACATTATTCACACAAATAATGAGTGGTGACGAAGGTATTTGAAGAAAAATGTAAATATAATGGAGAGAATTATGAGGAGAAGGAGGAGGGAAGTAGGGAATTATAAAATATTGAAAAATCACAAGAGTGAGAGAGAAGCTGGGGGCGTGAGGAGGGGAACATGCAGCTAAGTGAGAGTGAAGGGGAAAGAAGACATTAGCACACCTTATGGGGAGACTGAGGACAAAATATGGAAAGGTAGTAAGGAACAGCAGCAGGTAAAGAGGGGATAGGCGAGCCTTAATGAAGACGGGCACCTCCTGTCCATGCCATGATAAGCGGGAATCGCCAATTACTGCAGCAGTGCAAACACTATCTATAAAGGCTAAGTGGCTATTGGATCAGTAGGATGAAAGGAGAGCGCGTATATGAGTGCTGGTCCATATTAGATGGGAGGACCGTCATGGAGAGGACATACAAGGTAGAACAAGACAGGAGGAGGATTATGTTTCCAACTCAACACACAACCATGGGAGAAGGAAAAGAACAAAACAAAACAGACATGTGTTCCTGCATGGTGGTGTTTGATCATGTGAGTAAAAGGTAGCCATTGAAGCGTAGGTGTGAGGGGAGAGATGATGAGAAACTCTAACTGGGACACCACCCCCCATTATAATTTTCATCACTCTAACTCAGCCAATAATCAGGCGGTCTTAATATCCCTATCCTCGCGCCAGACACACACATGCAAATGCATGTTCGCACACGCTCAAATGATGAGAAAAATGTATTGATCTCCCCAAATCACCATTAATCTAAACTGCAGTTCCATTAGGGAAAATTCTCCATAATTAGCTTTGCGCGTTGTCAGTGTGCGGGTGTGTGTTGGCATGTGTGTAGCTTGTGTTATGAGTGGATGATATTAGATTGTGCAGCAGGGACTGGGGCTTCCCTGGTGATCTGCCATGCTGAACATGTGTTTGCCATTATTGCATTCCAGAAAGAGGCAAACAGAAAACTCAATCAAATGAAATCTAATATTTCTGCCACTCTATGTGAAGCTGTATATTCTGCGTTTATGCTACAGTACCTTTCTGTACCGTGGATATCCTTCGGTGTGAGGGTTAATATTGGATCATGTTCCATCTTAAGACAATTTTATTTTTGCTCTGGCAGGTTACCCCAACGGTGTGTGCACCTGCATTGCAAGTCGTTGTAGGAGGATGAGGTCTGTGCTCTTATGTGTGCAGTGGGTTTCTGCTTGTAGCCTTTGGTGGATCATTCACCCACAATTGCTGTGCAGAGTCGCCTTCACAATGAGGACAACACCATGTGTATGTGCGGATGTCGCAGTGAACTCCCCTGGTATGACCCATGGGACTTGAACACAGGCATAATGAAATCTGGAACAAAGCTAAGACTGGGCTGAGGTACATTCTGATGAAACATTATGCTGACCAGCCAAGTACTTCTGTGTGGCTTTTGGTGCAGCTCTTTATGTGATTCCAGCTTCTCCTTCCTCCTTCTGATTTAAGATGCACGGATCTTGGATCAAGGGTGCAGTTTCTGATTCGTGTTTTCTCTCTTTGCGTTTGAAGTACCATAACAAAATTAACTGGAAGCGTCATTTTTGTACTTGGGAATGCAAAATGCTGGTGTAACGGGCCAGCAGAAAGCTGATGGAGGCAGTTTTGGCTGTTTTCAGAGTGTCGAGGTAGCCTTGTGCGTATGTGCAGAGTAAACACATGAACGCCCTCAGAAGGACATCACAAGGGGCAGGGGCATTCATGTGCTGACTCTGACATGCACACAAGCATGCACATGTGCACGCATAATACAGATGAGATCACTCGTACAATGCAGGCTTAAAGTCTTACAGTCAGTTACATATCAGGTTATATGCTGTCTTTGCTCACACCTCATTACACAAACTCCTCTTTATTCTATGAGAGCAGTTGAAAATGCTAGCCACGCTTTTAGCCAAGAAAGGTAAGCATTTAGGAACACAATGAGAGCAGATGGAAGCAGAAAGCGACATCCAGCATTCTGACAAATTAATCACCGGCCTAAATGAAGGTCTGATTACACAACCAAGAAAAGAAGAAAAACACCGAAGGCGGAGGAGATGAGTTCAGCGAGGCCTCACCAACCCACGAGATAAAAGAATTACTCACTCGCCCCTCCCTGTTGAGATAGTGCCCTTACACACAGAACGATCACAGCGTTACGGTTACTGATCGGATTTCAGTCGGCAACTGATCGCATTGCCACGGATACTGATGGCATTACCAAGGTAACTCCTCCCTTTGTCATAGAGACAGATGCTGTTGGAAATAGAAAGTGCAAGGAGTCCACCACAAAACTCTGGCTGTGTGAGTATGTGTGTGTGTCCCAGAAATCTTTCTGACTAAGGCTAAACAAAGAAAGCTCCACACATGGGAGGGCGTAAATAAGCATTCAAGATGATAAGTTGATCTTCAAATAACTCCTGAAGGGCTCAGGGAGGCAGTGCGTGAATGATTACGGTCAGATTGGAGGCAGCCACCAATAAGGAGTCATCTCTGCAGTCACTGCTGCTTTTGTGATGTGTGTGCGCGAGTCTGTTTACATCTGTGTGCATTTGTGTGCGCATCTGAATCAATATCAGCATGGACTCAGGGACTACCTATGCAGCAGATATGACTGCATGTCTCTGACTCACTTTGAAAGCATTATTAATCACCACAGTCTGCCTCTGAACTCTGTACCGCGTCTCACGTACCTTCGCCTAAACACGGAGGGGGCCTGCATGGATGCATTGCTCATGGAGACAAATATAACAGCGCAGAACAACGTTTTCCGGAGATGTTACGTGATTGATGGGTATTATTACAACAAGATGAAAATCTACATCTCATCACACCCACATAGCTTCCTTATATTCTCCACACTAAATAAAATTAAAAAAAAAACTGGACCCCCCTTGGGAACTGCATGTACTGCATTGTTTTGCTGGACTGATTTTAAACATTAAAAAATTGTGGATTTTTTTTTCTCATATATATATATATATATATATAGATGTGTGTGTGTGTGTGTGTTAGTGGAAATGACTGTTGCCTGAGGCACATTCCCATTCACCTGAATAAATGAAACAACACACTGTTAAGGCACAACAGGGTGGGCTAAATTGGGCAAATGTGAGTTTGTGCTGTGTGTGTTTTGTGTTCTTCCTCTAATTGGGCTGTGTCTGAATGAGTTTTTTCCTCTGTGTGTGTGTGTGTGAGTGCTTGTGTGTGTTTGAATGAAGCACAAAGGGCCAATGAGGGCGGTGTAGACAGTTTAATGTCTCCACCGAGGAAACAGGTTCAAGGAAAGACTGCTTACTTTTTTATCACTCTTTTTCATTCTCTCTGTCTCTCCTTTGCTTTTCTCTCATCTGCAAATTTCACTCCTTTTACTTTTCCTGTGGGATATTTAGTAATCCATTCAGATCCATCCATTTCAGACACACAAACACAACCACAGACACTCCAATTAGTGGCTAAACCATAGACTAAGTGCAATTAGAGCAAGTCGCAATCCTGGAAGCTCTGGTGGATTCATTATGTGTGTGCGCGTGTGCATGTGTGTGCAACTGTGTGTCTGAATCCACGTTGATCTCTGTTTGTGTGCTGGCCCGTGTTAGCTCTAATTAGGCGTGCAGCCATGTAGCTGTACCTGGCTGTAGAACACTGATGCCAAGCAGGTTGGAGGTGCGGTTGGCGACTCTGCTCCAGCTGTTATCGTAGTTCCTCCTCCACAGCACGGCAGTGCACTGGTACTTTCCTGCCTCGCGACGTCCCGCGCGGGTGACTGACAGACGGAAGTTTGTGTTGGAGTAGGAGCGGTCCACGATGGTGCGGGTGCCCAACCCGAGCAGCTGTTCCCCCCACTGTAAGGTGCCTTCACGGGTGAAAGTCACCAGGTCCTTGAACCCGCCCTGATCCTCATCCTCAGCTTTTGTGCTGGCTGGCATGAAGCGCCAGGTCACCGAGGCGGGGACTCGTGGGTTGTGACGGGGCTTGACCAGGCAGAGGAGGTCAAAGGAGTCTCCGAAGGTGATCGACGGTGTTCGTGATGAGGCCGACACTATGAAAGAGGATTCTAGAAGGTTGGGAAAGAGGGGAGAGCAGGTTAGAATAACTCCACATCAAACAGTCGTTTTATTAGTTTTATTAATGTCATTTAGCGTCTCTTATAAAGCCTAAATGATATGTAATTTAGTCTACTCTGTTATGTGTAGAGCTCTTTTTCTGGAAATAATATTCTCTTAAGCACAGCTACTAAAAAGGAACAAAGCTGCCTGCTGTAGCAAATGCACACAATATTGAGTGGAAGCACATTGACCTATAGGTAAAGTAGCTCTAAATCTCCACGAGTATTTTTCTATATTATTATTTCCCCTGTGTGAAAAGACATTTGTGAGTGTGTAAGTAGCTGCTGTGCTCGACTATGAGAGCGTGCCTCAAAATAAATTGTGATGCAACTCGTTAAGCCCAGGGGAAAAATTTCCTCTAAGTGCCAATGCTCAATCTATCCCCAGCTCCTGCCAAGTCTAAACTGTCCTCATTAAGCTAAAAACATTTACCCAACACTATATATTAATGCCAAGACACACCTGCATTGGAAAACAAGGTAAGAGACATACAAGATGGGGAAAAACTTCCCTCCCAGGCATTTGTATAAATGTGTATGCTTTAACTTGAATAGGAGAAAGATGGTAAAAGAAAAAAAAAAAGCCATTTGAATGCTGATGAAGTCATTTTTTTTTTATATATCAGCTCATTGATTTCTTTAAGACATTGCAGGTGCTCCATTATGTTCTTGTTGACCACCCTGTTGCTTTCAGTCTGTCCTTCCCCAAGTCTCGTCCTCTGACAGTCATCATCCTCAGCGTCCTTCAGGGAGAAGCTGATGGGACAGTGGCCTGGAGCCATGATTCTTTAACAGACAATAACTCTCTCCTCTTGCTTTATCGCTAACCTCCTGGCACTCCTCTTCCCCCCATCCATTCATCTATCCATCCACCTATCCATCCATCTCCCTCACAGTTTACTTGTCTCTGCGGCAAGAAAAAAAAAAGAGGATTTCGTGCCAACCCTTTTCTTTTTTTTAAACCCCCCATACGACTCTTGTCTTTTTGAATAAGTGTATTTGTTTCTTCTGCCACTATTGTGTCTGGGTTTCTGCGATCCTCTGGCTCGCATGCTGGAACGTAGGTCTAATTCATAAACACCACACATGCAACCTCAGACACAACAACAGCTCCGTAAGCTGAAGACAGCCGTCTATCCACCACATATGAATTCACTTTTGCAACAAATACACAAAGCTTCCACAGGGCATCACTCTGCCATTCCCATTGGCTCTTATCAGCAATCAAAGAGAGTCCATAAAGAAGATGGCTATAAACTAACTGAAGGTACAATTGCTATATATACCAAGCTGAAATACTGCCTCTAGTCTGGTTCACAGAGAGGACAGGTCAAAGTGAAACACGATCTGAGCTGAGATGAGATACCATTTTTCTTTCTGTTTTTTTTATTTATAAAGGTATAAAGATGCCAGTCGAGAACTGCAGAGATGAAGAAAGCTGAAACAAAAACTAAATCTCTATTTACATGGCAGACCTGTGTCCAATAAACTGCATCTGGAGGGTAAAGAGAGAAAAACGAGGCTTAAAGTAAAGCATGTTGACCATCACACAAAAGTGCACTTCAAGAAAATCCTGTGATCAACACGCATGGACGGGAAGTTGAAGTGGAACCGTAGACGAGCAGTACTGGACTTTTACCTGATTTGCATAATGTGTCTCTTGTTTCTGTCCAATCCAACTTTATTTGTAGAGCACTTTAAAACCACCACAAAGGACCAAAGTGCTGTACAGAAGAATGAATAAAAACACAAGGATAAGGATTTCCTCAACTTAATGTTTCTCCTGTTGCCCAAACTTGACAAATGGCCACTTAAAAACTGACGGCAGCACCTCTGTGTGCTACCAGGGAGCTAATCCGTTGGACGTGTGTGTGTGTGAGTACCCAGCATTCTCGGTCCACCAGCTCCTTACTGCTTCGCTCAATTGGCTTCCTCAGCTTGAACCGTGGATGCTCAGCTTAACTCAGCGGTGACGGAGGAGACCCACAGATTGTGAAACACATTGCTGCTGTATTTTCATTCTAATAATTCAGACTAATCCACGTGGGTGTGCGTAAGTGTGCGTGGGTCTATCATGGGTGTCATGGCAGCACTGCTCTTGACATGAGGCAGGTGGTGTTAAAGTGTGCGTATCTGTCATAATAGCTCTTCCCCCTAAGCGGTGCATGAATAAACCATGGTATATTCAACGACGAGGACCGCATGCCTTTCCTGAACCATTCGGCAAACTACATGCTTCTCTTTGAAGCATGCGGCCCAAACACTTCAGCGTTCAAGTGCTCAGACACACTGTATTTGTTAGATTTTTGACATGTCTTTCTGACCCAACAAAAATGAAAACACACCGTATACTGGGGCTGCACAGGGATTAAATATTACTTACCAACAGTTTTCACTGTGACTGTCTTGGTGGCTGATTTCTCTCCAATCTTCTCCCAGTTCAATTCTGGTTCTGTGCTGGTCTGAAGCCACTCGGTGGCTGTGCAGCGGTACTGCCCCTCATCCTGAGGTAAGGCATTGTATATGGACAGAGACAGTGTATCAGCTCGCACCTTCTCCACACGAATCTCCCCATAACTGGAGCGCTCCCTGTAGGTGGGGCTGTGCCATATGGTGCCATCCCGATCGACAGAGGCCACTTCCTGAACCGGTCCAGAGGCTTGCTTTTCGATCCACTGCCACACAAAGGACAGGGAGCCTGAAGTGGAATGAGCTGAGCAGGTCAACAGGATCGTATCGCCCTCCAGGACTTCTGAGGAGTTGCTGGTCAGTGACACTGTGATGTTGCTCTCTGATGAGGAGAAAGAAAACAAAAGACAAAAAAACAAAACATGACATTGTTAGAAATGGTGTCCTAGATTCACTGTACTGTTAATTTTGAGAAGAATCATTTTTCTTACATTTTAGCAAAGTTTTTGATTCAGTTTTTTATTGCACAGTGACTAATTAATTGATTCACAACTTTGGCAGCATTTTTTTCAGCTACACATCTTTCTGGAGAATGCCTCTGGGCCAAACTGAATAAGAAGCATCTGAAATGCCATCTTTAGTTGCTCTGTGGACTCCTAAGCTTGTTTTTTTTGGCCAGACATCTGAAGACCAGGCAGACACTACTGCCAAAGCCACTTTTGCACCGTCTTGGATGTACACTGGGTGTAATTGATGAGCTGAAAGGTAAACCATCCCAGCTCATGTGCATCCTTTGGCTGGTGTTTTGCTAAAAGACTCGTTAAGATTTTACTGCATTAATCCTTTCTTAAACTCTGAGCCCTCTGAAAGTCCCCAAAGCTGAGAAAAACCTCCAAATTTAACTAGTTAGAATACCTTACATGATTTTTGAAATCTCCCTTCCTCTGGGTTGTAAAAAGCAAGCGCCAACTCATTTTAAAGAAACTTCACTCATTTATAGATAGATTTTTAAGGCCCACCAGAAATGTATCGGGAGCGGTCTTGAGTTTCTCAGCGATGCTGATGTTAAAGTTTCTAAGTGCAGATGGAATGACCGACCCATGACAAGACTGCAAGATGAAACCTCAGAGGAGTTTTGTTTGTTTGCAGACTGGGAACAATCACATTTGTGCATCAGGGATGTGGGGAAGAGGGTGGCAGCTCCAAAAATAGAAAATCTACTTGTTGCCAGAAAGGTTTTATTTTGATGGACTGGTACAAATAAATCAATTCACATGAAACGCTGAAATCCCCTCGGATATCTTGGATTTAAACTAGTTGGCCAGCCATCCTAATTCTTCTCCTCTTTGATGCAAAGCAGTACTCTGGCTCCTCTGGCCAGATTTCTAGGCGACAGCGCCAACAAGTGCAGAAGAAACTGCCTCTGGACAACACTGGACAGGCATACAACCAATCCTCCTGGTTGTTTTGGATAGCGGCTTGTGGATGCTCCTGTATGACATTTTGCATAAAGATCACCCCTGCCCTGCTGCGATTGGTTTGGTATGTTCTGTACCAGTGGAAAAAGCTGTGAATGGGAGGGGTACCAGACCCATGTCACAAGAGAGAATGGGCATCAGCTAGACTTATACTACAGTCTCTAAATCTAAACACACTCCTTCAGAGGCACTCGTGCGCAGGAAAATTTTCACTTTGGCTTGTATAGCAGGTAAACTCCCTGCATCCCTTCCTGGTGATACAAAACAATCCTGTAAAAGTGACATGCCTGCATTTTTTAATTTTTTTTTCCACGCTTGTATGGAAGCATGCACGTGAGGTTGTCTGGCCTTGGGTGCCTCACAGTGACAGCTAGAGAAGAGACGTAAATTTGCGTGTGTGTGCCCAGATTTTCTACGTGAACCCTGTGAAGACTGTTCATCAAGTACACACAGGAATGAAGGCACAGATCACAGTGCTCAGTGCCACCTCAGAGGGGAAGGATAAAAGTCTTCTTTTCAGCTCTGATTTTCTTTCTTCGACTTATTGAGTCTCAAATCACTTCAATGTCCATCAAACATCATAGAGCTCTGGCTGACCCATAAGATCCCTTCCCCTGTGGAGCCACTATTGCAGTCTCCTGCGTATTTGGCTTAAGATTTTTCACTTGATTTTTTGGGGTTTTTTTGTCCCCTCAGGCCAAACTCTGCCACCTCCCTCTCTGCTCACTGGCCCTCCTAATAAGCATGACACCTCTACAAAAAATGAAATAAATGGAATAAACCTGCTTTTCATTTCTATCTCACTCAAATGAACAAAGGGGAAACCTTTCATCCTTCCATTTCCCATTTTATGACATCACAAGTTGTTCCAGCTATAGGCAAACTATGTGATATCACTTTTCCATATTAAGACCTAAACAGGAGGTTGTTAGACATACGTTTAGATGGGGTCATGGAAAAAGAAAGTACATTTCCAGTTATAACGCTGTATTAAATTGTACATGATAATAACAATAAAAAATGATTATGTTGTCATTATCAGGTTTGAAAACTGGATTAATACAACCTTCAGTGGGGAAAAAAAGCACAAAGATTGTGGTAACAAAAGCTAAACCAAATTATAGAAGCAGCTTCCATGGGAACTAAGATGGTGCACTGCAGAAGGTGTTGCTAATCAAATTAAATTGATCAATTGATCATCAGCATGTGTGACTGTGCCTCAACTCTGGGCTTTCTTTGTTAGAAACACTGCTTCTCTTTAAGCAAGGCAAGGCAAGTTTATTTGTATAGGACATTTCACACACAATGGCAACTCAAAGTGCATTACAACAGAATTAAGAGGAAAATCCAAAATTTAAATAAATTAGATTAATAAAAGTAACCTCTCCTTAGGTCTTGGACCACTGTCTGCTTCGCTCTGTCAGACTGGTGATCACTCGTTGCAAGAAAAATGTCTATATTTTAGTTCTCACCATTTTTCTAGAGCATGACCATCTGTATAAAGGCAAAAGTTAGGGGAGTGTGCTGGCTGGAGCACTTGGGTTTATATTAACATAATGCCAAACAGGAAGGACATCAGCAATCATGCTGTTGTCGATCTGAATATTACTGCCCATCAATGTGAGTAAATCTGGACTCCATATTATGAAAAAAATTAAGTTGACATTTACGTTCAGTAAAGTTCACCCCAATGTTAAATGTGAAATGTTCAGAGAAACTGTAAAAAAACAAGCAAACAAAAAAAAACCCCAGGATCTAAAATCTACATGCTTCAGCTGGCATGTTAAATATCAGAATTCATATCAGTAAAATTTAAAAATACTGAACAAATATGGTTTATGTGGAGGGCTTGTTAGAAAAAAAGCCTCCTTCTTTCTAGAAAGAACATGGCAGCACATCGAAGGTATGCAAAGTTGCATCCACAAGACTTCTGGAACAATATTAAATGAGATCAAAGTGAAAATACACAAAACCCAAAAACACAACATATTTGGGCAAACACCTCATACCAGCTGTCAAAAATGAGGCCTTCTTTCTGACAGCTAAAGTCTGGTCTAAATCAAGCAACAGGACATTAATACCAATGAACCAGCAAACTATCACAGAATGGATAAAAAGGTAAAGAATCAAGGCACAGCAATGATCCAGTCAAAGTCCAAACAATTTGAGACAGATGTGCATATACTAACACCTGCTAAACTCAGTGAATCCAAACAACCAAATCCCCGACCACATTGTCTCACAGAAAAAGATTATTTTAGGATGCTGCTAAATGTGGCTCTACAGGCCACTGAATCATTGGTGTACTCTTTTCTGCTTTTGGCTTATTTTCTGTTCAGCAGTTGTGAAGAAGTTGTATTTCGAAGAGCAACCTTTTTTTTTCCCTTTGATTATGTCCCACCTTTAGAATTTAAAGAACTTTTATTTTCTTTTTTACACAACTGGATGCTGACTGCTGCATGAAACTGTATTTCCTCGACAACTTTGTTTCCCTGTAACCTTTTCATATGCCATTTCTTAAACATTCTGGCCACAAACACCTTTTTGAATGTTGCTGAGCAGAAAACATTTTTTCCCTCTAAAACAATCCGTACCATCTACTTTTTGCAACCTTTGCACTTGCCCTTTCTATCAGTGTGATTAAAATCCAGTTTGGCAAGTGAGTTCTGTGTTGCTTTCTCATCGCAAAGGTAAACCCATCCATCAGCACTCATTTGTCAGAGGTGTTTATCCCCCCCCTTTGTTGTCCTCTCTGCCTCTTTCTGGCTCATCAGCTCTAACCCCTGTCACAAACTATTACTAACTGAAGCCTTAGTCCAACAATTAGACTAATGAAGCTCATCTACAAGTGTGTTGTGTGTGCACAGGTAAGCGAAATCAGCCATGAGATCAGAGCTTTAGCTGGAAACATATGCTTTTGACAAAAGCATTTTTCTTTCCTTTTCCAGGAAGGTTCTGCTCCCGTAACCATGGCTATTATCTTCTGTAAACATTATAAACATCCTTTCTGGGGCATTAAGGGCTTTTGCTGGAAAAAATAAAACATCCCTTACACAGAGACTTCCTGGAGGCTGCAGCCTCCGGGCCAAGTTTTTATTTATTTATTTATCTATCTATCTATTTATTTTTCCACCTCTTTGAATAATGTAGCTGGGGGTGCAGCGGTCAGAATAAGGTATACATGGTTGCTTCAGAAGAGATCCTACTCTGTTGGTACTATGGTTTATTATGTTTTCAGCAGCCCTTTCCAGATACGTGCATGTGAAGAGAAAAGAGCGAATGCAGCACATTCCCAAACGATAGTGAGAGAAACATATTTCTCAGTGAGGCCTTAAAGGTCTGACCGTTCATTTGTATCAGTCAGCTGCGAGCCTGACACAACCCTACTGACCAGGCCCTGCTTAAGCAGGCTGAAGAGGTCTGCCCCAGCAGAACACATTAATTTGGCCCAGGGAACCACTTAGAGGGCCCCGGAGAGCTGGACGCCTCCCTTCACTTCTGTTCTTTGTCCACTTTTTCATTTCATGCCTGTTTGGTGAGCCTCATTCAGTGTGGAGTCTTCTGCTCTCCATTATCCTCCTATAGTGTTACCCCACCCTCCCATTAAAGCCAATGCCAATACCACAACGCTGCATTACTGTTCCTTGGAAATCCACTCAAAGAGAAAATACATCAGGAGTAAGAGCAGCATTATCCTTCCCTCTCTTACTCAAGCCTAACAATAGGGGCGGCGCAGCTATCTGTTAAGGGCCATTCTTGGAAGAGGAGATGGAGAGGAGGTGCATCTTAAGCAATGGATTCATTACTCACTGAGTGGCTGGACTGTGATCTGGACATTGCGGGACCTCTTGCTGCGGTCAATGAAGTCTCCCGTTGGCGTCTTCTCCCGCTCCGTGACACGGCAGATATACTTCCCAGCATCGTCCGGGTGCAAGCGCTGGAGCTTGAGCAGATACACGCTGGGGCTCTCTTTACGCACGGTCATGAGACCAGCCGCCTCGCGGGCAACATAGTCGGGGCCCAGGACAGGCACGGCACTTGGGCCCACCACGGCCACCGGTGAGCTGCTGAAGACCCACGACACCGAGAAGAACCGCTCGGGGACGTTCTGCGCCTCGATGGTGCAACGAAGTTCCAGCGGCTCACCGGCCGTGAAGGACCGTCGTTCCGTGCTCACCTGGATGCTGAAGTCCCGGTCTGAAAGGAACAAAAAATAGATATATATTTACATCACAGAATGAGTACAAACTGTACATACGTGGAGGTATAATTTTTTAAAATCCCAAATGACTTGTTACTGCGTTTTCTAATCATTTTGACGTGCTGAACCCACTTTCCAAGAAAAATGAAAAAGAAAAAACAAAAACAAAAAGAGTAATGAGTTGTGGAGGTGGTTAAGGTAGCTGGAGAGGGAAATGTCAGCTAGTCCTTTAAAAACAAACAAACAAACAAACAAAAAAAACAGATCAGACAGTAAAAACAGATCTTTCACTACTCTCTATCCATTCTTGGTTCATCTCTCTGATTAATAGCAAAAAAAAACAAAAAAACAAAAACATCTAATTAAAATTCTCTTTATCTGTCTGACAATGGATAGAGGGCTCCCTCCTCTACCTCAGAGATGACAACAACAGGAAGCACCTCCACATGGCCAAATTATGCTTGTCGCCATTGCATGTGCTGCTGTTTGTATCCGTGCGTGTGGCTGTGTGTCCATTTCTCTGCAGATGACCATCACAGTACATATCAGAGACAGTAGCTCTGCATCTCTGTGGGTTTGCAAGCTGAGCTGTAATTGCAAAGACTGTAAACAGAATTCCTGAAAAACACAATCATGTGGAAAAGTTCAAAGCCTGCCCCTGTTTCAGAGCTACTTATGCAGCGGGGAATGTTATAGTGGAAGGGAGGTTTGCTTGTTTACGCATTCACAGATATGAATACTCACGTTGTCGTTTGAACCTTTTCATGCCGACAGTAGCAACCATTCACACTCACATTCACAGATACGTTCAGTTAGAATGACCAACTAGTATTTGACCTAAAAAACATGTGGTACAAGGAGAACGCTCCAAAACCAGACGCATCTGCTGTGCAACATTAACATTAATACCATATTAATTATGAGCTCCTCGTTAAAATAAAAAAACCAGTACATTACTGCTGATTATATTAATCATTTTCCAGATGGAATTTGCATGTTCTCTGTCATAATCATGTTAATGTACGTCACACTTTTTCGTTTTACGCCACTACTATCAGACAATCTAAAGATAAATGAATAAATATTTCCTTTTTTTGTCAGAGAAGCAGTGGATTTGTACATGTTTTAGTCATATTAAAGCAGAGGAAATGACATTAAATACAACAAGAGCGGCACAAGCTCTCCACTCAGGTGCATTTTTTTAATAGAAGGACACGCGGCAGTCAATGAAAGTGTGACGGACATCAAAAAAGGTGGAAATCGACATGGATAATTACAAAATATGACATCTGTGTTAGTTTAATCCGGCTGTTTTTATAAATGTGAATGGTCGCAACTGTCATGGTTATTCAAAAATGATTGCTTTCAGTTCAAATAATGGCAATTGGGTGATTATTTCTTATGTGTGGCAGGTCCATTTCTTCCAGTGTCTCCATGGCTTTTCTCTGGATGCTCTGATTTTTAGGTTTAGAGCATGATTGCTTGTACGATGCTCTGGGATAAAGAGGGTAAAACAAGTGGATGGATGAAAGACAGAATAATGACTGCAACCATAACCTTCAGTGGTAGCACACATGCACATCCAGTACATTAGCAACAGGACTGAAGGGAACAGCCAGCATATGGAAAAAATAACTGATCTACTGCTCGCTGCAACTGTGGGGACAGCGAGACATTGTGACATTTGAATGTTATCAGATTATGTACAGATCAGGTTACCACTGAGCACAGTGCTCCCATTATTTGGAGCATTTTATTCGGATATTTCATGGGATGAAGTAGAAGAAAGTTTGGCCTTGCACAAGGCCTAACCAGTTAGGGACAAGAAAAAAGATGCAGTGTTGAGACACGGATGCAAAAACTGTCAGTTAAAGTGAGAAGGGAGCAAGGGAGGAAGTGAGAGACAAATGAGAGAAAAAGAGATGCATTAGGATTCTGTCTGTTGCTCATCTCTTCTCTGATACCGGCCGTGGGTGATTAGCAAGTGATGAGGCTGTCTTGAGATTCACTCCATCTTTTATAATAGGATTCTAATGTAGAAGCTGCTTCTCCTCCGTTTTACGACTCCCTTGCCCTCTCTCTGTCAAATATGCACTTAACAAGTAAAAACATCAAATACACAAGTTCAACCTGAAGGCGCTCAAGCTACACCTGTGTCACGCAAGAAATACACACGCAAAAACAATAAGAATGAATATACCCACTCGATTTTAAGCCCTCACACCCACAGCTGCACACTGCAGAGCAACTGCTTTATTCTCTTCGTCATGCAACAATAACTCCATCAATTATAGATTACAGGGAAGACAGGGAGTGACAAAGGGTGTTGAAAGGGGAGCTCTTCGTTCCTTTTGTCTTCTCCCTGAAGAAGCAGCAACACATCTGAAAAACCTGCTTTACATCTGAGTTCCAACTCCCCGTCTCATCTGCGCAGTACTATCTGGGGTACCATCAAGTCGCATCAGTCCACAGCCAATCTGATGCCTAATGGAGAAATGCGAAGCGATTCCACTTGGAAATGATTTGCTGGCATGCCACCATGGTAAGTGGGCGAATGCCAAAGCAGTTTATCAGCCACATCCTTGGCCCTTTCTTGAAAGCATACAAAGAGATACTTTATGCAACAGGGAACGCATCGTGGAGAACATGATGGGGTCAAGATGGATGAGAAACTATAAGTACATGGAAGAGTCATAAAGCAGCTTTTGTTACTTGTCCTTCCAGTCTACAGAGGTTGACGGCTTATTAGATCATTATCATACGAGCCGTGCTCCCCCCATCAGGCTTCCCAGCACACTCTTTGTTTCTCCCACATACTTCCATCATACATTGCTTGTTATTTCCTGATCCCATTGCCCCCTCTCACCCTTCCTTTTTTCCTTTCTTGGAGGCTCACGGTATATTAAACTTCTTCCTCAAGATTTGGCACAGTTTTCTCTTAACAGCGCAAATACTGGACTGGTGTAACTGCTTGCAAGAAATAATTGGGAAAAAAGTAATGTTTAAAGTAACGGTTTAATGTGGAGGCTGTTTGTGTGGAAGTCCTGGACTCCTGTGTCAAATGTACACACCATTTGGGGCGGGTTAAATTCATTCTTGGGTGTGCTTGTAATGTTGCCCATCAAGCAGACACAAATACAAAAGTGGGGAGTCTGGAGGTTTGGCTAAGCCCTTTTTAGTAAGCTAATGAGCTTAGAGTGTGATACTGATCAGCAATCAGAGTAGTGTGCCTGTCAAAAGGACAGAAGAGATCTAACCCCCTCCCGCTTCAATTTCCCACAGAATCTCTTCCCTCAACTCTGTGACTGTAGATCAAAAAAAAAGTGGAGGGCAAAGGGTTGTGCGCTGATTACAGGGTTGATGGTCTGGTGCTCAGCTTCACATAGCCAAGTGTCAGAGCATCCTTGGGCAAGACATTGAACCACAAGTTGATCCCAGTGGGGAGAATCCTGCGTGTTAGCTTCATTCATGCTCACACACTCAGAAGCTGCTGAAGAAGATGAGTACTGAATGAAAGACCAATTATAGAATGATTCATCCATTAACCCATTAAGGCATGCACTGAGCACTTTGCAAGGATGTATAACCCCGTAAGAAAGAGTTGGAAGCTTCGGTGCTTCTAATAGATGCAAGCGGATCCTCTACTGAAAGCCGTCATGTCTTATTTGTAGATCAACAGACACAACAAAGATGGGTCTGAATCTTCTAAATCGCCACACAATTAAAGTGTTGATAAAAGACAATGGATATTGTCTTTTGTTTTTTTGGAGCAAATAAATGACTCAGCCTCGGGTAATCAGTTGGTGGCAGTAGAGGCTACATTACAAATGGACATTAATAATTGTATTAGTAAGTAAAATTCAGTAAAACAGCCCATAAATAAGAGCTCAGAAGAATAAAGTCTTTGAAATTTCCTTTTTCAAGAGGATATATTGGGATTGTTTCATGTCAGACCAAATTTCTTCTCTAGGAGGAAGCAGATAGTTATTCACATATCCACTCAGGAGTTAAATATTCTGTCAGAATGTATTAATAAATGATTTTTCTATCTCCACTCGTGAACTGAACTCCTCTTTTTTTAAATGGGTGAACAAAAAAAGTACTCAAAAAAACTTTTCTAATGCTTTCGTTTTGAAATGTAACTTTGATTTAATGGAGCTTGACTCGCTCGAAGTAAAGGTCACACTATGAAGAGCAACTTTTAAGAAGTGCATGGAAAAGTGAAAACAAAACCAAAAAAAGTATGTTTCCTAAAATGTTACCTTTTCTACATCCATTTCATTGATCACATTTCTCATGAATCATGTAGATTTTTAAATGACTGAATGATGTAGGTTGTATTCAGTTCATACAGGTGAACGGACATTTCTTAGGAGACCGAATGAACTAAACTTATTTCATATTTTGCCTTTTCATCCCTGTTACTTTAACACACCAGCCTTCACCATAGTCCAAAAAGAGTTGGGAGAGGAAAGCTTCTACATTCTGGCATTAATGACACCACATGATAAAGCATTTCAGGAATTATGTTCTTCAAATCTTCTGATTTGTTTCTCGTTTGAAAATTCTCAAAAACACATTTGCTGGTCACAGATCAGGGCTGCAGGCGCGCCAATCCATTTTCCAAATCCATCCTGTTATGTGTTCAGAAGGTGGTTTTGCAAAAAAATGTAGACAAAAAAATCTTGCCTTGAAAGCAACATATGTTGTCCTAAAATCTGTCTTTTTTTTTCTCAACTTTTCCCTTGACTGCCATCACAGAAACGTAAGTGACCTTTACTAAGAGCCCTTACACAAGTTTGTCAGTTTGAACTTGATAATGACCTGGTCCTTTTTACCTTTGCTTTGGAGCACATATTCCCCAACCCCCAAAAATACCTGGAATACTAATTCATCTGACCACATTGCCGTTTCAAATGTAAACACTTATCTATGTATTCATACCAGCTACTGATGAATGATGGTTCTAGAAAAACACTAAACCAACCAGACTAGTCATTGAATGGTTCATGCTCATCTCTTTCAACCTATCTTTGTGTAAGAATTCACAAAATGGAAACCCTTTGCATTTTGCGTGTTTGATACAGGAAAAACACTGCATCAGCCTAAGAAAGTGCTGTATGAATGAAAGTGTATGCCAACAACTATAAAAAGTAGCACATAAATGTAGTCCATTTACCATATTTATGATAGCCCTAAACTGGCTCTTTAAATGTGATGGAGGAATTGATATAAATGAATGCAGTTAAAGAGAAAAAAAGATGAAATGATGTAGCAATCGCTGTGTCTGTGTGTGTGTTTCTTCAATTTATCTATTCTATCCTAACTTTCTTGGATTTAAAACTGTACAGTTCACTCACCAGTGGGCTGAACACGGAGCTGGGTTTTCTCGCTCTGTTTGCGCGTCATGGCGAACCAGCTTCCATCTGCATCCTGAATCCATTCAGCTGCCTGACAGTAGAGTAATCCCTGGTCCACTGGCTGCAGCTTGTGAATGGTGAGTCTGTAGGATGTAGCGCTGGTTTTGTCCAGCCTCAGGTCGCCTGCTGCCATCCTCTGCCGATAAGGTCCCCCAGAACGCAAAACAAAGTCCCTTGACAAGGTAACCAGCTCTTGAGGTTGAGCGGTCGAGTCTTCTGGAGACCTCAAATACCAACCCACCGATAAGTGAGTGTGCTGCATTGTGGTCCGGGACACCTCGCAGGTAAGCTGTAATGTGTCGCCCTCAATTTTGGACAGAGTCTGCGCTGGAGCCGTTACAGTCAACGAGTCGGCGATGACTGAAAAAAAAAAAGAAAAAATATTACCATTTAGAGTATTGTGAAATGGAAAAGGTAAGATTACATATGTACGTCATTGCTGAATGTCGAGCACTTTGGTTGGTGTTACCCTCATGGATGGAAAAATAAGCATCATTCTGTTGTAAGTGGTTAGTAATCTGATTTAACCCACAGGCTTTCCTGTAACCAGGCTTTTGTTCTGAGGTGGCTGCCCTCTATTTCCACTTCCCTGTGACTTTCTTGTGTCACTGTGCATTGATGACATTTTCTGTATCTATCTCACACTGCCAGATGCTTCCAGAGATGCCTCTGGCACTGTTTTCAGGCTTATTATACCCTGCATAGGTTCCCATAAACATCTCATTTCACAACATTTCACACATTTTTAGATTATGCATGGCAAATATGCAAACAACAAGTTAAAAAAAAAAAAAAAATCAACCCAATCCTATCTACAGCACAACTGAGAGAGAGAGAGAGAGAGTGAGAGAGAGAGAGAGAGAGAGAGAGAGAAAGAGAGAGAGAGTAAAAAGGACAGACTAACACCAGATGGTTGAGAACAGAAGAAATAAGAGAGAGGAACATTCAGGTGCAAGGAAGGAAGAGAGACATCAGGATGTGATAATTTCACAAGGCAGGCTGGAAGCACTCAGCAAAGCGACAGAAATAAACATGTATGACTTTTTAAAGAAATCTGTTTAACTGAAGGAGTATTTTTAGACCTGCACCAGGCTGCCAGTGAGCTGTATATTAATGTTTTTGTGTTCCAGCATGAGAGATATAGTGCTGAATTTAATATTCCGAGCTTAATGCATTATTGAAAACTGAAAGGAAGGGAGGTCATGGGGTTAGGATGTCACAGGGGACTGCAGAAACAATAAGGGAAAGAACCACCAGTTTAAGATCCGTCCATCCATTTTCTATACCTGCTTTATTCTGTTCAGGGCCATGGGGTGGGGGCATTGACAGTCCATCACAGAGCCACACAGAGACAAAAAAAATAAAAAATTTCGAATCACAAATCAACCTGATTCACATAAATGTGAAAGGAAGCTGGAGCATTGAGAGAACATGTAAACACAACAGAGAAAAGCTCCAGGTGAGATTCGACCCAGGAATCTTCTCGGTCTGAGGAAGAAATAAATATCCATCACTCCACCTCCTGGCTGACCCTGATTTAGAGGTTTGTTTTTTTTTTGTTTTTTTTTTCCAAAAGTTGAAGCAATTTCCATAGCTCTTGGTGAAATGTTTGTAACCTGCTTCAGTTTTACAGAGTTAGGACCATATACCCATAGACCCATAGATTTGTACAGAAAGCCTTGAATCCCGTTTTTTCCTCGAACTGCATGGCGCCATGTTTCAAAGAGGTGGGACAAAGCTGTCAAAGTCAACGGCAGAGCCAATGGCCATCTCTCATTTAAGCACCTCAAAGGAATCTGGGCATCCAATTGGTCAGCTTTATTGCTTAATATAAATTTATCTGATAAGAGTTATCATGGATATAACATGTTATAACAATGTTACGGACTTGACTACGGCAGTGCTCTTCTATCTGGTTTTCCCAAACAGAAGGTTTAACAGCTTCAGCTCGTCCAGAAAGCTGTTAGTGCTAGAGTTCTAACAAGAACGAGGAAAGCTGAGCACATTACTCTTGTTCTGACACTGGCTACCAGTTAGTTAGCTGGTTGCCAGTTAACTAACTAACTAAACTTACTAAAGCTCTTGGAAAGATTATTGAGAACAGCCTCTTCAATGTAAACAGTCTTTCAGACAGATTTCAGTCATGCCTCAGAAAATAAATAAATAAATACAGCACTGAGACACAACTGATCAAAGTCTCAATGAGATTTATCCGAACATTGATTCAGTAAAAACATCCATTTTGGTGTTTTTGAATCTTAGTTCAGCCTTTCATACTGTTGACCACAAACTGTTGACCTTCTTGACAGATTGGCGGGGTTATCAGGTCCATTTCTCAGCTGATTAAGATCATATCTTGAAGGCAGAACTTTGTTGTTTCCATGACCTGTGGAGTCCCTCAAGGGTCAGTTCTTAGACCACTGTTATTCAACCTCTACATGCTTCCCCTCAGTCAGATCATACATAACAAACAATGTTGCTTATTGCAGCTATTTACTTGGATCTTTCACCAAATGACTCTGGTCCATTAGACTTCCTCTGAAAGCACTTGGAGCAGGTGAATAGTTGGATGTAAAGCTTCCTTCGATTAAATCAAGACAAGAAATAAATAATTACATTTGATAACAAAATAGAAAGGATCAGAGTTGCTTTTGCCTCTTGGAGTTATAATTGACTAAGGCCTGAGTTCCAGCTGCCACATCAAGGCTGCAACTAAGACAGCTTTTTACCACCTCAATCAAATCTCAAAAATCAGAGATCTGATGTCCAGAGCTGATATGGAGGAGCTCATTCATGCATTCATCTGCAGCAGACTTGACTACTATAATGCTCTTTTGTCTGGTCTTCCAAAAAATACAATTAGACAGCTTCAGCTCATCCCAAGATAACAAGAACCAGAAAAACTGAGCACATTACTGCTGGTCTGAGATCCTTACACTGGCTAGCAGTTACTTAAAGACTTCAAAGTGTTGCTCCTAGTTTACAAATCAATAAATAATATGGGGCCAGAATGCATTACTGATATTCTTGTAGAGTATAAACCAAGTAGAGCTCTGAGATCTTTAAGGGGCAGTCAGCTGGTATAAACTCCAGTTAGGACCAAATAGGGTGAAAATGCATTTTGCAGCTATGCTGCACACAGATGGAATGAACCTCCTGCAAATCTGAGTTATACTTCCATGTTGTTTTGAGGCTTTTACATTTTCAGTCACACTAATATATGCACTCAAGCACAGAAAAGATTTTTTTTCTTTTCACAATATGACCCCTATAAGATCTGAAATTTAATTAATTTAAGGAATAATGCAGAAAGAATTTATTTATGCTTTGCAAAGTGGAAACTGTGAGGACTCATTAGAAGCCAGCAAATCAGAGTGTATTCAGAGGACTTTTATTAGCAGGGAGCTTTGTCAAGATGTTTGGCTCCGAAGTGATTGTCCTTGTGAGGAATTTAAATCATCATGTTTGAAGGCCTGAGCCTCTGCTTCTGTCTTTTGCTCTGACCGCTCAGCAAAAAGCTTTATTGCTTCCTCATCTTCAGGATCCACACAAAAACTGCTTCTGTGTCTGCGTGTAAAAACACAAAAGATAGAGGGAAAGGAGAAACATGAACTGCTAATGAAACAAACGGAAGAACAAAGATGGAGAGATCAGAGAAAATATCGAGCGGGCGGAGGGAAGAGTCTTGACATCTAGAGTTTAACAAGGCACTCAGAGAGAAACAATAAAACAAAGCAGCAGTAGCATGAAACGGAGCTAAAAATCAAGTGGGTCAGATTTAAAGGTACCCTAATAAGATGCTTCACTCTGGAGATGAATAAATTAAGTCCAGACAAGCGGAACTGTTTTCAGTCACAGTTTTCAGCATTTTGTTGAAAACACGTACTGGGTCTGAATGAATGTCTTGAGCAGAATACTGGAAAACTGTCAAGCAGCAGGGAACGTTGTGAGCCAGCTGATGCGTTTATTTGTCCATATTTACTTTATTTCCTGGGTAATAAGTGTTCAATATAATCTTTATTTACTTAACATTACACATGGTTTCAGATCTTATTTGATCTTAGTTGCTCTAAAAATTGTATCAATAATTAAATAATGATAAAACAAGCCCCTGCTTGTGTCAGAAACAACACTGAGCTGTTGTCAAGTCTGGGCTTCTGTTCTTTTGAACCGCGACCAACTTGAGCTGTTCACTGTTGCGCTGGTGGGTTCGCTGATGGCTTTTCTTTGAGCCTGTCCTTCAAGCCTCAGCATGGTGAAGGCTCAGTTAAAGGATCTTCCTACAAAGCATCTGCATGTCACCTCCACTGACAAGTATACTCCTGTCCAAACAGATTGCCTGGATTGAGTGACTATCCTTTTATACTCAAAAGTATGTCCTTTAAAAGGTCTTTTTTTTGAAGATGTGAAACATGTCCCAAGGCACAGGTAATTCCAGTTCGAAGGTGTGTTTGGTGGAGCCTGACTAGATTATTGGGGCCATTTCCTTCAAGGACTCCATTATGTTGTCAGTGATAGTGTCCATCTGACTAAGGATATTTGCTCACGGGCTTCTCATTCTCAGCTGGCAAGATGTGCCAGAGGTGAGATACGCTTTGCACCTGTACAATGAATTAGGATTTGTGGCTTAGCAAGAATATTTCTGGTTCATATTGAGGTCTGTATTGTCAGAAAGCTGGCTCACGTCTTATCTGGATGTACCTGAAAATTATGCTGGAAGTCTAACTAGCACCAAAGCAGGTTAGCATTTGAGATAAAAGATGCCCCCCTTTTTAAAGCCGTATGTTAAAAATATAAATAAATAAAAAGATACTTCTTTTTGCATGACACTGAGACAGTTTGTTCTTTCTTCTTCCTCTCTCGAATTAACTATTCTCTTTGACTTTCATAAAAGGTATCTCAGCAGTAGCAAACTTGAGCTTTATTCTAAATATGCTCCTTTTTTTTACTTTTGGAGCTTTGCAATTTTAGTAGAAAAGATTAATGTTGGCTTCAAATCATTGCTTGTCATTTTCTCTTATAGCAGATGATTGTGACTTGCCAAACTCCATCAAACAATGTCACATTTGTCAAAGTTATTGTTTGCCGTTTGTCATACTGATATTTCCAAACCGTATTTTATTGTTGTAAAAAACAATTAAAATTACTGGAATGCAAATCCGGTCGATGAAAATAAGCTTTGACATTTAAAAGAATTCCACTGAACGGTGTAAATTATTTTAATTCTTGTTCTGGTGCATTTAAAACGGCGAGTTTTGCATCTGACAGATCAAGACTGGAGCGTTCTTACATACCTCAACAGGTTCACCTACAGCTAATTAATATAATAAGGTGCTAAATCATAAATAATCATGCTTTAAAAATGTGGCAAAAATTGATCAGCTTATTAATTATGTCCTTTACATAGTGTGTCCTTCATACCCAGTTTTCTTTCCTGCTTTGGCTGCAGCAGCTGTGTTGTTTCCATCTGTATAAATGTTACATTGTCATACCAGGTTAGGGCTACAGTTTAGTCCTTTTGTTAGAATTATATGGATCCAGATCTGTCATTATGAATGGGACATTTGATGCCAGTGCCACCAAAGTCAGAAAAACTGGTGAATTACTGAGCTGCTAACCAACAAACAAGAAACTGTCTCCATAGGGTTAAGTTAGTTAAATCAGATCAGCCAAAGCTGCTCTGAGTGCAGCCTTCAGTGCCATTATTCTGTCTTACTCTTACTCTTAGGAGTAGCTGTAAATAATCCCAACCCCTCCATGCTAAAATCTACCTACTTGGCTGCACACACACTCACCATGGCTTCAGTTCCAGCCTTGGCCAGCTTTAAATCTGTTTACCATTGGTACTAGAAGGTCTCCTTTTCCGTGCCACTTTTTAATGAATGAGAAGTCACAACGATGTGCCTCCTCACCCATTTTTATCTGGAGTTTATTGCTTCGGGCTTAACTTGAGTCCTTGAGTCCAGGTCAGGTCTTTGTGAAGCTGTGGTTTCTAACTTCTCTCTCTCCAGTCAACAATAAGTGAATGACAGCATCAAATAAACTTACGGTTATCACAAGCACACACCTACACTGCATCCTGCCATTGCCATAGCAACCCTCCCACATGATGCTGAGGGCCTTTGAGAACAGTAAGGAGTTACTATAACAACCACACCCACAAATACCAACCCAGTTCTGAAACCATGTCATGTCCTCTCTGCAGATACACCTATTTAGGGGGGCAACAAGATGCTTCATCATGTCCCCTGGCCCACTTCTTACAAACCACTTCATTTCATCACAAGTTTGCTGAGCAAATCCAGATTCAGACATACAGATATAGCATGTACGGAGGGAAGCACCAATCAGACAACGGTAGCCAATCTCAGCCTTTCCAAGGGTCGGGCTGAGGTTGTAAATACACCAACATGCTCCGGTAACCCCACTGACCTCAATCTGGAAGGGATTAACAACAACATGAGATGACATTCTTGAGCACAAACGCTCATGTCTATAACATATGAGCACATCCTACTGACATACATACAGAGTTACAGCCGTTACAACAGCATGCAGAGACAAATTTGAGCATAGTCTATGTTATGCTTACAGTAAGCAACCCCCACAGACACTAAATTACATTTCAATTTACATTTTAAGTGTAGGCAAACAGGAACTATAATAAAAAGGGCAGTGAGCAAAAGCCTTGTGCTGAGTCACATGTTTCTTCTCTGGATTGAATATATATAAAGAAAAAAAATCACCTGACAAAAGTCATTTTTGCATCTCCAGGCATATTCACAAATGAGCTAAAAAAAATTGTTTCTTCAGTGTTAAAAAAATGCATTATATTTCTTAAGAATGAATTGTCTTTAGTGACATATACATTCAGCTATAGGGGCAGGTTGTGGAGTAGTGAAGAACAGACTGATGCAATTTGGTCATTTCATGGGATTTGTTTAACTTGATGTGCCAGATGGTTTGTTACATAGAACCATCTGGGAAATTGTAGTTAGAAAAGGAGGGAAAAAAGAAGACACTTTCCAAAAAAAAAAAAAGATTGGATAAAGATGTCTGCTACTGTCTATCACAGACGTACTTCATCAAATCAGACCAATGGAGTGGAACCAGTAGAAACAAACTTTTTATGGAGGTTTTTCAGAAGCGTCTGTAGACTGAATATTGATACTTTCTGCAGTTCTTTCCAGTTCTGGTATAACTTGTGCTATAAGCAGAAACCTGCCTGGCCAGCTGTCCTAAACGTCTTCCTCTTCGATGCAAAGAATTAGTCTGGTTCCTTTGAAATCGTTGACTTTGATTTCCAGAGGACTGCATCAATGGACACAGAAGACGGTGGAAATAGCAATGGGAGGCGCATCAAACCCACCTTACAAGAAAGAATGGCTCACAGTGGGTACCGCTGACCTTCCGCTGTTGACTATCGTCAACACCTAAAACCAAACTGAGTGTTGACACCTAAAATTATAAGTAGTTTGCAGTATATGAAGCTGACTGGTATGAAACAAACACCCCCCAAACACCTGGAGCCTGGCCAGATGGAGTTTCACGTCCTGTTGATTTTCTAAATCTTGTGAGAACCCAGCTTCCTCACAATGACTGATTCTAAGGCGTATCTATGAAACTGTACTTGCTTCTGACTTTAACTACAAAAACATTGATTGAAGACAGTAAAATTATAGAAATCAATTCATTTAAGTAACACCGATAAGCCTGGGAGCTGTAACTACTTGGTATAAATTTGGGGTAATACTTTCTTGTAAACACAAGATGCTGGCAGCTGAGTTACTTTGTGAGGTTCTCATGTGTTTTGTGAAAAGCCTGCTTGTGTTATTTTAGGATTTGACTGACAGTTGCTGCCAATTCTTTGAAAGAATTTGAACTTCTCTCCTCCTGCTCTGTCCGCTCTTTAACTTTTACTTCCACCTCCCTCTGTTCCCAATCTTGTCTCATTTTTTCAGCCCTCTGAAGTGACTGATGCTTGTCATCCCTCAAGCTGGCCTTTTAAGTCCAGTCTCACAGGGATGGAAGTGTGAGGGACACGAGGATTTTGCAAATATGACATGAGGAAAAAAAAAGATGTCCGTTTCATGAAGACAGATTAGCCTCTGTGACTTAGACTCTACATGCATGCGGTTTTATTTAATATTTTTTCTTTGCCATCTCTCTGAAGTTATCTGAAGTTATAAAAGCAGTAAAGAGGAAAAAGAAGAAGCAATGTGAAATCAACAAGCAGTATATTTACGTTGCATTTGCATTGCCTTTTGGGTGCTGCAACTGAAAAAAAATGTTCAGCATAAAAGCAAATGCGATAATGTCATTGTAAATCCTAGTCAACTCATTAATTTGTATTTACATCCAACATCAGAACAAAAACCACCACACATTCATTGAAATACATGAAAGCACAACACATGAACACCACATTCATCACCGCACTAGACACATCACATCCATCACTGTTTTGTGTCTTTGTCTTTATGTGCTCCAATACTGGACCCAGTTCAGCACACAGATCCATGAGTAAGGCTCTAGGGAGTCTAAATGGGCATATTAGCCAGTCATCATCACAAGCCAGGAAATCTTTGTGCTCTCTGAAAACTCTCTCCATCCTGATCCTGCCATTGGTGCAGTCTTCAAGCAGTGCCAGCACATCCATTGTGAAGCATCACATACAAGTGTTAACTTAGTGATTACACTAATTGCTACACACCTTGTCACAATTAATGCACCAATGAGTGCCATCGCTTTATTATTTGCAGATGATGTATGTACATACTGTCTGGAACTCTTAAATGAGTGCTTATGGAATGTATTCCTCCATTCAGGAACACATCTATAATGTTACAGGCCACTGTGTTTATGATTACGAGGGTCTACAAGTCTGATATGAATGGTTAAATGCACAAGATGAATGTGGCTTATGTACATTCATCATCTCACCAGCTGCGCAGTTTTCCCCGTCTTCAAAATGTTTGTGAGCAAGTTTCGGAGTTTGCGTACAGGTGCACGCATTCGCCCGTTAGGTTTGTTTTGATAAATCACAACCTTCGCGTAGAAAGTGATGTGCACCGCTTACAGGTCCCCTTTTGTGTGTACACAGCATTTATAAATGAGACCTCTGATGAAGCATGATTCACTCTGATTTACACATACTGGTAAAATCAACATATGCTGCAAAATCAAACTGCACTACTTTAGAAGAAAAAGTTTGGACAATTATTGCACTAGTCACTAAAATATACACAGACAATAGTTTTTGACTTCACTTCTTATTCACGAGCATTATTGTGAGTAACTTCCATCCACCCGTTTGTAAACTGTAAGCATACTGGTAAAAACATCAGTTAAACATGAAGATTTTTCTACTCTGAAACATGAATCCCAACACAGCGTCACAGGGAGTCGTTTCACAGAAGGTAATTAAAAGAGCTAGCAAGGCATGGACAGGGATGTCCACATACTTAAGCATCTCCAATATATTATAATTCACTCACAGCTGGCAAGTGCTGCAGATGTTTGGCCATAGCTGAAGTGGTTTGCACGTTTTAGAGGGTAATGGTCTTGAGTGTCTGCGTGCGTGTGTGTTGCTGCAAAGCAAATGGTCGTTTGGCAAAGCCAGCAGGGTAATTATGGTTAATTACTCTGTGCAACTAAGAGCACTGCTGAGAAGAAGCAGAGCGAGTGGGCGACCCTTGGCTCTGCACCATGTGTGTCCGGCCTCGTCACTAATCAGGCATCACTTGCTGACCCAGGACGCCTGCATATGTAGCACGTATCCTGGGTCAGGAAGTAGTACAATGAGTAGAGACAATTACAAGTACAGAAACTGTGCCTGCACCTGTCTTTTGCAATCGTATTATCAAACATTATGGCTATTTCTATCTACAGTTATTCTCTCTTATTCACTGTGAGAGCTGTTGATGAGTAAAGCTACGCATGTATGCTACATCATCTCTGCCGTTTATACTTCTGCATTGTTTGTGTAGCTCTGTAAGTTCACCAACTGCTAGGTGGCAGCGTGGCTTCTTCTTCTGCAGTGCTGTAGCTTGTAGTGCAGAGTTTCTTTTTCTTGACTTCCTTGTAGCTCAGACACAATCACACAATTACCAATCACATTTCTTGTAGTCTGCGTTGCCATGACGTGTAGTTACATTTGGAACGAGGGGTACATCAGGCTACTCTGTAGCATTTACACTTACACCGTTGCTATGGGGTAGCTTTGACGCAGAAGTATAAATCCTTTAGGGTGAGGAATGCAGTGGTTCAACTGGGATATCTGGAGTGATTAGACATTAGTTAGTAATTAGTATTGAGTACAGTTGGAGGAAAAGAAGAAAAGAAGAGAGTCGGAGCGTGACAACACAGAGGAAGAGGAAGATTCCAGGGTAGGATGTGGGAAAAGATTATTCCACATAGATTTTTTTTATTATTCTGTTTCTTGCCTATATATGGATAGGATACTTGTCACTCTCCAACATCTTAAATTCATGCACACACAAACACAAATCTATCATGCACATATGAAGTGAATAATTTCTCAAGAGAATAGGAAATCAAGCAGGTTCAAACAACTAAAGCAAACTCTATATACACCATTCCCAAGAGCATCTCCTTATAACAAGGACAGGAAGCAGTGACATAAAGGAAATAAAGGAAAAAGTGAGTAGACTGAGTGAGAGCTATGAAAATGCTTCATGTGCTAGCCCTCTATTATAGGGGGAAAAAAAGGCCTGAGTGAAAAAAGGACAAGAGTCGAAGGCTGCCATTTGGGATCTGTCCACAGCAAGGGGTCCATCCATAATGCAATATACGCACATTATCAGAGAAACCCTGCACCTAATTTAATCTGAGATACTGAACACTTTTTCCAAGTACTGCCCATTCTGTTTTATGTGTTTCTGCATGGTTCTAAAAGATTATGTGTATTGTACAGACCCAAGGAAACGCTTATGTAGAAAAAAGGAAGACAAAATGCTTCTTAATTCAAGCCAGAAGCTGTCAATTTGGCTGTTAAAATGGCCATATTTTATCAGCTGCAGCCGAGCAGCAGATTTATGGTCTGAGGCTGTTTCAAAGTAGAAGGACCTCTAAGAGCAATTTCATTGACTGCTCAGTTTTGGCTAAATGAAAAGAAATGCAGCAAATTCCCGACTCCCCGCCAAATATGCAAATTAAGTTATAATGGTTTTGCTAAATTTGGACTCTCTGCTGAATGATGTCCACCGTGTGACGGGTTGGTCCCTTCACCTGAACCACGGTGCACTTCAGAATTCGCTTTTTCGAAATAAAAATCATTAAAATAAATACAAGGTGTGATTGGGGCTTTGCAAATTAACTGAATGTTTTATCATGATTTCAATGTTGGCTTCCAACAATCACAAAAAAACAATATAGTTGAGGGGAAATAATAGTATATTTTAGAACAGTACACTATGTGACTTAGAAAGGTTATCTTAAAATGAGCTTTCAAATCTTTGAACATTGTGATGCTGACTGCTGCAACTGAAAAATACACTTCTATTGTTTATAAAACTCTAAACACCAATCATTTCAGTCGTATTTGGAAAATAAAATCTAATTTCCAGGTGACTTTTTTTTTTTCTTTGCTTAAACTGTAAATCTTATCACAACGTTTTGGTGGTAAATGAGTTCTTAATGACTTCAGACAAACTTAATGAGTTTTGGGGCTTCCTTGATCTGTTGTAGCAGATCAGGGAAGAAGCAGCAAATGAGATAAGACTCACCAAAGTTTAGATTCTTACTGAAAATACTTAATCAGAAAATATGCATTTTTCATCAGATGATTTGCTCTCAGGCAAATAAACGAGAAATCAAATGTTTAATCCGTCATAGGGATTTAAAATGTCACCACGAGAACAGCTCAGAATATTGTATTCATTCATTGTTGGTTAGCAAACAGACATGAGGAGCACGTTTCCTCAAAAAGGCCTGACCCCTGATCCCAAACGACTGAACTGGACTTGCAGATGCTACCAACTCCCTGATGTCTTGAAGCTCCGAAACTGGTGATAATCTTGATTTCACAATTGCACTGTAAAGGTTTATGAGGCAGATGAATCTACTGTTGAAAATACAATAATGATTACAGGAAATATGGACTATTAAAATACATATAGACATGAAATAACCTTACAAAATAACTAAGTTAATGATCAGAGAATCATCTCTCTAGCCTAGAAATCTAGTCGTGCTGCCAGCATACTGGAATTTGCTCAGCAGGTCCGTCTTAGTGAAGCTCATTAATTATGCCCAAAAGTCTTAGGCAGTCAATCAGATCAGTCAATCCTGACCGTGATCTACAGACAAAGACTTGGACTTCCATGACAGTCTCTCAGGGATTGTGGTGGATGAGGCCCATCTCATTTACAAATGGAAATTTGCTCTAACGATAAAGGCTCTCTTCCCCACAGCAATCTCCCATCAACTTCTGCTGCTCTGAATAAGTCACCTTTTTTGTTGCTCTGACTAGTTTTAGCGCTGACCAGCATGCAGAAGCAGTATGAAAACCAGCAGACGTTAACCCAAAGGCCCCAACTTTTCTACGAATGATACTCTTCATTTATCTCCAATGTTCACACTGAATAAACATAGCTGAGCTTTGCAATGTGGAGACATATTGACAGTTTGTCAGCTTGTCAGTCTCTCAGAACCTGATATCTCTTAATCTCTTGTTTGATTACCTTGTTGTACACTCATGAACATCACTAATCTAACCAAAGAGGCTCTTAAATTGTCACATCACACCAAATCCACGTTTCTAAAAATGGGATGGGAGACGAAATTAGGAAGTGGGGGAGGGGCCACGAGATATCGCACAGATGCCGTTATGAGATTTTCAGTGTGGAGCTGTGATGTCTCCTGCCAGTGGAACATCACTCTCAGCAGGGGATGTTAGTGTGGGCGTGCGTCATGAGCTGAATCACAAACGGTCATAATAATCGAAAGAAAACGGGCCTTTTCATTTAATAAAGGGGTTTCCAGCACTCTTGTCTGTCTCCTTACACCATCATTCATCTTCTCATTTTTCTCTTCTCTTCAGCGTTCCTCCGTCTATGCCCTGCCACAGCTCAACCCCCCCGTCTCTAAGGAGTTGCTTGTCAGCTCCTAATTATCACTTGTTCTGTTTTTATCACCTTTTTCTCCAAGCTTATCCTCTGCACAATGGTCTCAGATCACAGGAAGGGATTTCTTTTCCACTTTCTTGTTCTTTTACTTATTCATTTTGTTTATTTAATAACAATTCCTCTTAACCAGCTTGTACACTATATGTCAACAAGACAATGGCCATAGTGCTGCATTTTACATACAAGCTGTCATAACAACATTACATGGAGTAAGATCTGTTCTGAGTGTTGGTTCGTGCAAGAGGGAGAAACAAATCTAGGTCCCTGCAGCTATTATAGCCCGCTGCATCTAAATATACAGTAGAAGAAGAGGTACACTGACATTGAGCAGCCTTGTTTTCTTTTCTTAAACCTGCCTCCATGCTCACCTGAGGTAACAGCTGCTCTCTGACATACACAGATGAGTATAAGTGACAGAAGTACTCCCCTCTGCTCACCCTAACATTCCCTCCAGAGCTATAATTCAGCGCTGCGACGGGTCGCCCAGTCCTGAGGGATGCAGCGCTTGTGTGCATCGTGTTTTGAAGGAACGTACAGTAGAGTAATCACAGATTTTACTGGAACAGGACGAACTACTGAAGTGGTGAATTCTGAACTGCACAACGTGGAATTAAAACATGGACCAAAAGGCTGCAGCGTGTTTTCCAAGTGTGTCATCGTAATGAACCCATATTACAGCCACTCGCAGGTGAGGTTGGAAACGCTCATCCTCTTACCATACCAACTTTATTTATAAAGCACTTTAAACAGCTACAGTGGACTAAAGTGCTGCACAGCAAACAAATAAAAGGTCATTGGCTTTGACAGCTTTGTCCTGCCTCTTTGCAACATGGTGCCGCACGCTTCGAGGCTTTCAAGGATGGTTTCTCCATAGTTATTTAGTCATTGGCTACAAAGGACATGTTGGCAGAGAGCACAGGACCCCAACCCCAACCCCCCACGTCCCATCTCCATAATCATCAAGGTGAAACATAAGATCGACATGGACAACAGCATTGTGGCTGGGTGATTAATACAACATATCCTTGCTGCTACACAGAACCTTTCCAGAACTTGCCGTGTTGTTAAAATAAATGAAAATCCGACATGATTGTCCTCGTTTAATTTCAGCTTTGACTGAATGTTGATGCAGTGAGAGTATTCCCAGAGTCTTCGGGTCTGACTGAGTTACAAGATTTATCTGCAAGCTTTCGTCAATACTTTTCATAAGTTAAATATTTGCGAGCCTCTGTCACAGACACAAAAGTTGACTTGAATTCAGATTAAGGTAAAATCGCCGGCTACAATACGATCCATTCGTCCAGATATGAGACTGTTGATGACCTCAAACAACACTTTTTCTGTGATTTTCAAGCTAAAAGCAACATTCCAATCTCAGGCAATAAATAAAGGAAAATGCAGCCACAGCTTTTTCAGCTTTTACGACCTGGCATTAGCCAGAAGCAGGCTGGTTAGAGGGATAATTCTAAGTCTGAGCTGACTTAGTTTACCTCCTACTCTGGCTCAGTTCCCTCTCTTCTTCTGTCAGCCGCTCTAGTTGCAGTGACATTTCGACTGGCTGCTCTGGTTGGCTGATCAGAGGATGCTGGTGGCAGAGAGGGCCCGGCAGCCTGTTGGACTTTTCCAATATTGATGAGTGCATTTCTGTCTTAAGTAATCATAAAGAATGCATATTTCAGTGAAAAGATAGGGTAGGGGGTGGGTGGGTGGGTAGAAAATTTTAATGGAGAAAATGGCTGCAGCCTCATGTCATATCTATGATGGAAAAAATGAAGAGATATCATCTCTGCAAAACATTCTGACCTATTTTAGTAAGTCTATACCTTACAACTAAACATGCTCTTTAGTGTTGTTGCCATGAGCAGCAGGTGGACATTTTTGCTTAAATCTCAGATACATGGCGCTTTGCACCGAGAGTGAAAAACAGATGAAAGTAGGAAGAGAATTTGACTCAGATTTGAAAAAGTAAACACTGCCTTTCTTTAAAAAACACTTTTAAATGACTAACATATACTGATCTAATGATGATATAATGAATGAAAATAAATGTAAGCAAATATGATCAATCATGAGTACACAGCCAGTGCATTTGGTCAGGTCATCAAGCATTTGCTCAAGCATTTCTACACTCACAGAAATATTTGGGTCTAATTTTAAGATTTATGTATTTCAGTTTCATTTAGATTTCCATGCATTTGGATTGCATAGATTGAACATAAACAGGCTCATAAACTCAATGTGATGGATATTTGTCAGTCAAACGTAAATGAAAGTATTAAGAATGAGCTTTATGTATACCAATACCAATAAACCCAACGTGCTTTAAATACAGAATGGCAGATTTATGCATTTATCATTAATGAATCTGCAACACTTTATAATAAGGCACGCATGTAAATGTTCTTTAATTACTGTTTAATTATCATGAATCAAGCGAGGAACTCACTACTACTTAATTTCTAACCTTTTTTATTTTTGATGACTTGACCACTAACTAGTCATTACTTAAAATCCACTCTGCAACTTAATGATTAAGTATTGGTTCAGTAGAGGTTAGTTACATTTTCTGATAACTAGGCAATAATTAAGGGTAATTAAGCAAAGTTTTGTGCTCCTTATTGTAAAGTCTTAAATCTAATTTGTTTCAAATACTTAAGAACCAGGGGATTCATGCAGGATATTAGATCGTTCTTAAGTGTTAAATCTACGTAATTGAAATGGATGGAAATTTTATGTGCATTTGGAATCCAGAAATCTTTGAATTAGGCCGAAATATTTGTGTGAGTGCACTCTAGAGTCCAGATTTTTCCATTGTTGTGCACAGTCAGAGGCGGGAGAGACATAACAAAAGGAGATGGTGGGAGAGGAGAAAGAAAAGAAAGATGGGCAGTGAGTGAAGGAGTGGGTTTTGTTATTATAGCAGCAGAATGGTGATGCGCAGCTGAAAGGCTGAATGTTGTGATAAGACAGGGATCCGCGGTGAGGAGATGCTTTCTAATATGAGACGCTGTTTACACGAAGACAGAAGAGGAGGATTTAACACTAACTGAAAAGCACAGCAAACATTTACGCTTTCACATGCTTATACGCAATATGACACTACTTTTCATTGAGGCCCAGCCAGGAAAGGAGTGTGAGTGAGTGCGTCGGAAAGATGGCGAGTATTTGAGAGATTAGAAAGGCAAGGCATGAGAGGACGGGTAGTCAGAAGTAAGGTGGGAGTATGAAAGACAAATCTTCCTAAGAGCATTTTAGAAGAGCTATGTGCAAAGCTATCGTTGACAGAAATCCTTTAGAGCATCAAAGATTTACTCATCATGCCTAAACACATGGAATATTCCTTCTACCCGCCATGGAGCATCACCCTCCACTTTAGTTTCTTCCCAGCATTTGTCTCCCTCATCTTGATCAGCTTCAGACTAACTTTATTCATCTCTCCATCTGTCACATGTCTTCAGTTGTTTCTGAATGCCTGTGTCTTTAAACAACATGGATTCGAGTAAAGAGCCTGTTCTTGGTGAGACAAAAATACAAGCAGACACCCCCCCTGTGTGGGTCTGTTTGTTTTCTCCATAGCTGCTGTCCTGGAGGTTCTTAGCACATGTGAAGGGTTTTGCTCAAACTACCAACATCAACGTAGGGGGCGAAAAAAAAAAAAAAATCTTACACTCACTACCACTTCTACGCTCCCCTTCTCTCTCTCTCTCTCCCTTTCTCTCTCTCACACACACACACACACACACACACACACACACATTACCCCGTCTACCTCGAGGCACAGATGAATGCACACAGGCACTGGAACACAACATGTGCAGTCATTCATGCACCTTCCCACTTGTGCATTATAAACAGCATTTATCAAGTATATAATGATTGTAATGATTCTGGAAGTGCACATATTAATACTAACTAGCTCCATTTCTGGACTGCATACATCGCATCTACCCCTTTATGTCTTTTTTGTCTTTATAGTCCTTACAGGAGCTCCCACTGCCTCCCTTCATCTCTCCTCCATCAGTGCTCCAGCCCCAGATGGTAAAGCACTGTGACCAATTAAGACTTCCCTGAGGATAGAACCAGTTATAGCCCCAACCATCTGACCATTTCTATGTGCCTGTGTATGTGTGTGTAGGTGTGTGCATGCGTGTGCCCAAACCTTTGAAAACATATCACTGTGTTTTAATCAGAGTACAAAGCCCTGTTTTTTGGCCAGTTTCACATACATTCTTGCCTAAGAACGGCACACTACCATGCAGATCCAGGAACAGTCGTCCGTTGGCTTTTGTAATGTGCATAAATGTGCATTTAGGGTAATGGGCCGTTTGTGCTTCTGAATCGTACCCTGGTCTGCGGTCTGACAAGCATCTGCCCAGAAATCCAACTATGCGTCTGGTCATTGTGGACCTCACAAAACTGAAACTGGTCTAGTTGGTCTGCATTGAATCTGCTGCCACATATATTCAACTAATCAGCTAGATATTTTGCTGTGCTTTCAGTGAAAATCAATGCTAATCCACATTCATTAGCTCTAGTTCAGTCACGATGTCTGAGATACACAAAGGCAATAAAAAGAAGTTCAGCGTTGAGTAAGCTGCAGCTCTGCACAAAAGGATCTGCACCGCCTAGTAGCATTTGGCAGTGTAATTACAGAGCAACGAAAACACAAGAACACACAATGCCAACTACGACGTACTTAGCATTTATAGCAACTCAGCGTAGGTGGGGCACAGAAGCATAAATTACGCTTAAAATTTCATTAGAGAAAGTGCAAGACAAAGATCGAGTGCGAGGCCGGCCAGAGGTGCAGAAGCCTAGTAGTTGTACATGTGTTGAGTCCATGTGTGGAAAAGAGTGTCACTGACGGGGGAGGAGAGTGTGGAGCACCGCTGAGGGAGGAGGGCAGTGCTCAGTCACCAGGCATCTATCCAGCAGGGCAGCAGATGAGGGAGCAACTGTCTGTCTGAGCTGCCAACACTGATGGGAAATTGGCATATGCCAACCCTGCCCCACCCTCACACACACACACACACACACACACCTCTTTTCCTTCTCCACATCCTTATGTGGCCTAGCACCAGGGCACAGGTGGAAGCATATGTCTGTTGTCTGTCCTCTGGTCAACCAGAGGGGACAGGCTGGTCATGTCTCTATCTGCACATGTGCAGTTTTACACTGAGTTAGGCATTGTTTAAGCTTTTACATCACTGTGAGCATGTGTAGGCATTATTAGAATTTGGAGAATAGATTTTAGATAATGGTGTGTCATTGAGATGGAACTTGAAGACTTTGTTCAATGACGCTTCACCAAAATGAAGTTAACGTCCCTGACTTTTCCACCACCAGTAGGAAAAAAGGAAAACATGCCTTCAGCTGGCCTTACAGCCTACACTGAGATCCATTACATGAGATGTTTTAACTCAATCACTGTTTTTTTGGTTTTTTTTTCCTTTGCAAATAATGAGCCAGTGGTTTGCCATGCTGCTTAGGTGGGTGTGATGACAGTCCTCAGTATCAGTGAAGCTCTCCGCTCAGTGTGCCTTATTTGCACCGACCTGCCATGCCTGAAATATGAAGAAATGCCTGCATGGTCACAAGAAATTAATGAGTCCGCAGTGGAACCCTGTGCAGGATTGTTTTCTTAACCAATTTTGACCACTGACCAACACCACTTGGTCCAGAAGCATATTCTTTCCCCTTCCCGTCCTGTTATGATTGTTTATACGACAGTTCCAGTCTTTGTTTCTTCTCTTGTTTCCATTTAAAATGTTAAACGTTTTCAACAGAGAGAAGGAAAAAAAAAACTGACAAGATGTGAGACTCCAGCTCAGCACTTCTAATTAACACTGATTGACGCAACTAAAGTAGAATCTGAAACTGGTTGTCTAATTTAATCCACCGTTTAAACATGTAATAAATGCAAAAGCTATTTATAACAATGTAATGCAGCAGTAATTTTTTAAAAAGGCATCAAACTATCAATAACATTTGAGTTTATTCTACTAACAGCCTAGCAAGGTGCCAGCATGGAGCCACAAGTGTGAAATATAAAATGCTTCTTTTTTTAATGCAGAGGTTCTGACTTTTACTTTGACTTTTATTTCTTTTTCTTAACTCTTATCTTTCTTTTCTTTTCATTTATTTTTCTCAGTAATTCAATTTCATTTGTCAATATACACCTGTTTTTGCATTTGAGAAAACATTCCCAAAGATGATGGTCGAGCAAAGTTTTTACAGCTCCCTTTCCGTCTTCACACATTTTCTGTTATCTACAGGTCAGGACTGCATGCACTTCAGTCCAGGACCTGTTCTTCTTCCTTAGTCCTGCCTTTGCAAATTGTGCAGAATGTGATTTTGCACTGTCTTGCTGAAAAATGCATGAACGTCCCCGGAAAAGATATTGAAGATATCGATATGTTGCTCTAAAATCTCAATGTGCTTTTTCGCAGTGGCTCCTGATGCAATCACAGAAAAGTCAAATATCTTTTACTAAGGGCACAGCAAGGAACAGATCAAGCCTTATGGTTTAGTACTTGGGAATATAACGTGGGGCGCAGAATTCACAATCAACCGGGGTTTTATTGACTTCCATCTTTCTCTGCCATGACCCCTCCAGTTTTATCACCACTCACACAGTCGGTGTTGATCTGTTCCTTGACAAATTGACGAGAACATATCTTGGAATTTCTTGTGAGGTTCAGCTTGTTGAAATTCTTCGCTGTATGTCCTTACCCTGGCACTAAATAAGTGCCTTCGGAATCGGTGCAGTTTTCATCTTTGTCTCCTCCTTTCGGACGCTGTTTGAAAGCAGATGTTGCTGTCGAGAAATTACAAAATGCAATGTTCTGCCACCCAGTGGATAACATTTTCACAGTACTCGTGTTTCCCATATTGATGTATAAGCATTTGCAGATTCTGAGATCACCTTATGGGCGAAGGTCAGCGACTTATATTTTATTCGGACAGCTACGTGTAGCCAGTGTAGATTTTAGATTGATTACAGACCAGATGTGCCGCCATGTTCTGGATTATTTGTAAAGGTTGCACTCACATGCTCCCTACTTGTGCTTTATTGTTATGTGCATAAACGTCCTACTCTCTTGCTTCACTCTTCGCAGTTATGTTTCTTGTGTGCACTCACAAAACTTCTGCTCTTGAATTTTCAACAGAATAGTCTGTTTAGAGCCTATCAAGTTCATCTCGGAGGGATTTCTAAACAAAATGCAGACAGCGAGTGGCCATCCAACCTAACAGGGACCCAGACTGCAGATTCACGTCCATATTGCACCATTACAATGTAATACATCTTTATCTCACTGGGTATTATGATCCATAATAGTAAGAGTGCTACCTGAGTTAACCAGCGTTTGTCTGGAGAGAGAAGGGCTCTCATACTCAAGGAAGGGGGAAACGTCAGCATCATATATGACAAATTAAAGGTAGAAACATTATTAGAAATTCAATTAAGCTCCTTACAGTTCAACTCAATTATTTTATTTTTCTTGTCTTATGCAAAAATAGCAACATGTCAGTAACGTGAATGCGCATTCCTCAAATAATTAAATAAATTCATCTTGTACTCAATTTAAATTTGGCATCGGGGATCAAAACCTTTCCTGATAGACAGGAACAGCAAACCAATAAGCTAACAACTGGATTCTAGACTTCTAATAAAATCATAACAAAGTAGTGACATATTAGTTGTTGATTAAAAACTAAAGCAATTAAATGAGCTTTTGTTTGTGCTATGGTATATTTATTTTTTTTAAACAAGGAGCCTAGAGTCATCTGTCTAATGGCTTAACTAATTGAAAAGCCAAATTAAAAAAAGCAAATCATTAGAAATAATCAATAAAGAAAATAATAATTAAAGGCAGCTAATTGCCATGCTAAACCTCAGAGATGCTGTTTATGCTTAATAAGGCTTGGACCGACTTGAGCCTTATTGATATTTTTGTTCAACATCTGCAGTCATGTCGAGTGTAAAAAGCAATGTAGAAATAATTGTAGGAGGCTTTCATTTGGTTAAAACGACATTTAAACTTCCTCAAACTAATAAAGCAGAACCCATCTAACTGATTATTACCTTAACAAACCAAATAAACAAGTTACGTGCAGTCTGAGGCTTGTCGCAGTTGCCTACTTTGTCAATGTGTAATCCAGCTGTGGTTGCTGTGGTTACGCGTATTACTGCAATAAAAGACAGCCACAGAAATATATTTATCCACAGCAGCAGAAAAGCTTCTGTGCTCTTTGCACAACAGGAAGGCGATTTAAAATGCAAAATATTTTATGAAGTACCTTGTAGTCTCTCTGACAAATGTTAGCCAGTAAAAGCTCTCAACAAATGTGGAGGACATTACACCTGTTTTGCACTAGCGTTTTATTATTGTCACTGTGAGTATATTGTTGAGTTTTGGCATTTGAAGTTAAAATACATCTTAATTCATGCATAATGATACACTTTTGACCAACTACTTAACAGACAAAGACTTTGCCTTCTTCAGCCGAGGAAGAAAAATACATTCAGCTCTCAGTATTCACAGGGCATCTTTTTCAGTCTGAATTTTTCAAACAAAAGCTCTGCAGAAGGTGCACTTACTCCTAAATATTGGCAGCACTGTATCCCAGAGGAAAGACAACTGAAAAACGCCAGTCTTAGACATCTTCAGGGTGTCTGGAAGTGCTTGAACAAACTGCCACAGGTTTGGCATAAGGGCCAAGATCTGGAAGTGTTTTGTTCTTGTACACATGAATGAGAGAAAATGAATTGTGATGGCCATGTGTGTTTGTGTCAGTAGGGATTATCAGATGTATCAGCCTTAACCAGGAAAACCTTTTGCCCCCCTTATAATATGATGAGGCTTCAAAGCCACCACTCACATCAAACAGTGCAGCAATGAGTTGCAGACTGTATGGCTACTTCAGGCTATTACGCTGCAAGTTCCTGTTCTTACTGGCACATATCATATCGACATGCACACAAACTCTTGTTAGCACATTCATAAATATCCATATTCATCCTGGATTCATATTCAAACTGTGACTGTGCTCTGCTTATCTCTCTAAGAAGAGAAGAGAAGGTCCCAGAGGGTTAGCACTTAGCTATGCTAATCAAATGAACCAGAGGTAGGCCTGCAGTGACACAGCTTTATCCATCAGTGTTTGCACATACAGCTCAAAACACACCAAGAAAACACACACACTCACTCAAACACACTGTTTTTTTTGCAATTTGCAATTTGCATACACAAAAAAAATCATCTCATTAGCCAAACTCAGCGGTGTTGCAGAGCACTACTGACATTTATATTTTCCAAGTGTTAAAATTTGAAAAGCAGTCAATGTTTGAAAGCGTGTCTACAGGCTACAAAAAGTTTTCAGTTCATGTTTGATATTAATCATTTCATAATTGAAGTAGAAGTACATATTTAAGTACCCCAGTATGCAAGTGCAGGTCCAGGGAGTCCTTCTGTTCAACAGTTGATCTGATGCTCAAAACTGTGATTTAGTTTAATTGGTTGAGATGTGGTAAACAAATCCCTGAAATTATAACCAAAGCTCAGAGATGTAGTTTTAAGTGTGAACAATAAGTGCAGTGATTTGTTAAGACACTCCTTCAGAAGGGGTATTTGCTGCTTTCTTAAAAAACAAAAGAAAACAAGTCTATTTGAAATTCAGGCTCCTCTGTTGAAAAGTATTCATGAATCTCAGGTTTTTGTGGGTTGTGCACGTCAGTATTGGTTTTAGATTGGGTCATTTGCTTTGTTTTTTTTAAAGTGACTTTTTCCAATGTTCACTGTTTCCAAGGCCAAAACCCATCCATCAGTGTTTCCCTCAGCCCTACCAATCCTACTGCTGCATGCAGCAGCGTCTCATTCATTCATTCAATCACTACTCTTGCTCTCTATAAAGAAATATGTCCATTTTACCCTACAATATGCAACTGCAAACAAAATGGAGAGGAAGGTTCTTTTGCATTTCCACTGACATCTAAAGTAAAGGGTAGCTCATGCAAATTACAGTAACTAATTTGAAGTGTGAATGTCTTTCCTCATTAAGCATCAGTGGTGCCAAGCTGTTTTCCATTTGTCTGCACTTCAGTTGTGTCAACTCAAAATTATTTATGAGCTATGAT
>JBAMYA010000014.1:12234752-12308463 GCA_037176975.1 Arrhamphus sclerolepis | reverse complement strand
TACATATATATATATATATATATATATATATATATATACACACACACACACACACACACACACACACACACGTGCATCTGTGTATGATCGGTACGCCAGTAATGTTATTGGCAGAGGGCCGTATCCGCTAAAGTAGATGAGATGTGCAAGGAAATGGCAAGCCAGACATGGTGATAAAATCTCTTTCCATTTGGAGTCCTTCCTGGTCTGCAGACAGACACACACACACACACACACAAATGGCAGAATAGAAAATGTAATTATAAAAGAAACTGAAAGGTGACAGTAAGGCCAGAGAGGGAGGTAGAAAAATGTAAGTGTCACTGCAAGTAGAGATGGAAAAGATAAAATACTCCACTCACACATAGGCTTGTACATCCAATCAATACCGAGAGACACGGAGATACAACCTCCCTTGCCTATTCATTGTCATTTTCTTTCTCTTTTCTTCTTCTTCTTCCCCCTTTCTTTTCTGTAAGTTTCTTTTTTTTCCACACAAGGCTTCATTCCTAAATCTTCCCTAAAAACATACAGGCCTCAACAGATTTTCCTTCCATTATTCTTTCTCTTTGTCTTTATTCACCGTTTTTATTCCCAGCCTCGTACTTCAACAACACTCCACACCGTTCTTCTGGGATAAAGCTCAATGAACAGCTGTATTGATTAAGCCATGTACCTGCACATGACCAGCGCCAGCCAAGGGCCACAGGTGGGGTGTGGGAACTCAAATCAGTGGCTTTGGACTGGAGAAGCGGGGAAAACGTGGTAGACGGCACCAAGTATAGGGAAAATCAGCAGTGGGCTCTCTGTGTCACCCAGTGTAACAGACAGAATGTGAGATGACATCTTCCCATTCGGTCTATCTCATTAAGCGAAGCAGAAGAGAGCAGCTTGGCTGCGTCAACTCTCTTGTGAAAAGAAAAGCAGGGGAGACACAAATCAGACATGCACACGCTATGCTGAGCTCAGCAGAAACATGGTTGAGTCACTCTGACTGTATGTTTAAGAGTGCAAATTCTTGACTATGCCAGAAAAATCAACACTCCTGTTTACCTCACAAAAACTCACATAAAGGTGGGACACGTACAGAAACATTGACATAGAGAAGATAATTGCATTTTGACCCTTGAGGAGCAAATTTCCAGCTCGTAGTTGATTCGCAGTTTCATCAGGGAAGAGGATCCTTTTCTTTTCTCCGTTTGGAAGAAAACAAAACGCAGGCCGTAAATACAATGAAAATGAGAAGTGTGACTGAAGAAGCATATTTTCCTGCGGCTTGTTCTAAAAAAAGAATTTACAGAACAGTTTTTTCCTTAATTGAAATTCCTCTGTCTCATCACTCCCTTTTTCCTCTTCTTTCTCTCTCCATCTCCTCGATTTGTGCTGGCTAATTACATTTTAGAACTTGTGTTGCGGTTGGAAACTACATTAACCTTCAGAGTCACACAAAGCAGAGGCTATTTAAAATGCATCCTTACAATGCTAGTAGTTTTGTGGGCATTGCCGTGGGGAGTGGTAACCAATTACACTAGAGTGAGCACAAGAGCTCTTTATTTATTGGTCACACACTATTCAACATTGCCCCTCTACTCTCACTTCTGTCCTCTTTCTTCTTTCCAGTTTCCTCATCTCAGCGTCTCTGCAACCCCCCCCAACCAGTATATCCTTCTGCCAAACTTATGCGCATCTGAAGATGCATCTGAAGACACAGACGCAGATTTTTCACCATGGTGAAAATTGGAAAAGGCAAGAATTTCATTTTTAGAAAATGTACAAAGCTCTTGGTTTTCCAGCATTATGACTTTATCGCTTCATGACGAGGCAGTGGAAGACTACTGCCAACCGTGGAGGCTATAATCTATGCATCTGCCAGCATAATGACTCCTATGGCCCGTCCGATGGCAGTGGGGCTACATGAGAGCGTCATAAGAAAGATCAGCGTGTTTAATACAGGGCTTGTTGTTCAGCTGGCGGTTGGACATGCTCACACGCAGGCTGTTGCGTAGGATATGGGCAACCACGATGGCTATGTCAGGCTGCTGTCCTTTTCTTTTGCAATCTGATGTGTAGGAGGAAGTCAAACGTGAACGTGCACACGCAAATGTATAAACAAGTGCACACAGAACGTGCACCAGCAGTGTCTCCCCTACCATTATATTGGGTGTTTCATTGTATTTTCTATAGCGTCTGTTCAAAGTGCAGCAGAGTGAGCCGAGGGAAAACTAATCTTGCAAAAATGGAAACATACACAGAAGAGTGATCTTTGATTTTAAAAAGCACCAACATTTGACCTGGGTAAATACAGGCTTTGTGGAGCCCTGAACTGCTTCCACTGGAGTGAAACAACAATCACAGCTGTAGAAAAACTTTAAGACAATGTGCTAAAAAAAGAGGGGAAAAAAACTAAAGAAAATAGGAAATTTACCAGATGCATTTACTTGAATTAACTCGATTTTTATAAAGCCAGTTTTGGCTGCTTTCCCTCAGTTTTCCAATCAAGTAAAGAAGAATAAAACTAAAAACACTTGAGGGTTCCTGTTGCTACTGGAAGACAACAGTAATCATATCAATAGTAATAAAAATATTTTTTTTTAAAAACAAAGTCATCATAAAACAATGAACTAACAACATTTTAAATATGAAACTGAAAAAATGAAACTCCAAGACATTCACACATGTAAAATCTAATGGGCAAGGCACACGGCTGATTTGTCAGACAAATCATATGCACCAGAAGTAAGTGAAGTTATGCCACAAATCTTCATTCTTCGTCTGATTTAACTCAAACTAATCCAATCCGACTAAACACAAAGTCTGATGTTTGGTCACCTCATAAACGGTCATGCGTACGCCAAACTTCTATATTAATTTTGGTCTCCACCATCTTCTGAAGGTTAAGAACCACTGCTTCAGCTACCAAAATTAACCATTTATTTACTGAATTTGCCATATTGCTATTTTGGAGCTATGCAAATAACTGAAGATGTGGTTTTAGAGGTTCACTCATGAATACAACTGCCTGGTGCAGCTGGAGGCAACAACAGAGAGCTACTCTTTGACATTTCCACTAAAAATCTTGAGAGGGAGAACACCAGAAGTCAAATTCAGCCTTCTGTGTTGAATTATAATGATGTTCCCGCATATCTGTGCTGCTTCACGATTTAGTGAATATAATCCATATTTTGTGCTGCATTTGCCAATTATTCTTCTCATATGTGGATTACTTTGGTAATTCCCTCAAGCTTTATTGGCACGGAGTGGCTGAGCTACATTTGATTAATCTAAGTTTAGTATCACAGAGGGAATAATAAACACATGTCTTCTGACTTACTTCCTTCCTTAAAAAAGAAAAAAAACAAACAAACAAAAACAACAACAAAAATGTTTCACTGGGGATGCACCAATCCCATTTTAATATCGGATATATGGACCAATATTGTCTAAATAGCTGGATTGGGTATTGAACAATGAGGCCGATCCATCAACTGTGGCTGCACACACAACCACACTTTCTCCACCAGTGCTGTCAATGTTTATTGATTGTGTTCAATAAAGACATGAGGAATTATAACTGCTTATATGTCATCATCTGATGCACATTGCATTTGTCTATTATTGTGACTTAAATGAAAACCAGATTGCATTTTATGTCAAAATGATGCAGTAAACCACTTCATTCCAAGAGGTTCAACATTGTTTTTCCTTGCCACTATATCACATTATGTCTGTGTGATAATGATAAAGTTTGTTTTTTGAAAAATTAGGAAAGTAGTGTGTAAATCGATGGATTGATGATGTGTGCGCATCCCTGCTTTCACCCAAAGACAGTTGGGATGAGGTTGAGCGGACTCCATGGGAAGAAGTGGGTATAGATAATGCATGAAAAGAACGTGATGTTTAAGCCAAACCTGATACCTTTGGCCTCTTTGCACATCAGCGGTATCGGGTTACTGGCCGATATCGTTGGTGTCCAACAGAGAGACCTGGCCTCACTCTGGAGAGTCAGGACATCTAAAAACCTGAGTGAATAGTAGGTTTCAGCCAGAAGCTAGAATTCAATCAAATATCTTCTAAATGCCTTCAGGTCGATGTCATCAGATGCCCGTAACTAAAAGTCATTGCTATTTCAAGTACTTCATTTTGTCTGCTATCAGACTATTAAACCGTGATTTTAATTATTTATTCTTGAGCTCTTATCCATTTATGTGTCAGGTGTATATATATATATATATGTATATATATATATATATACATATATATATATATATATTTGTTTTGTGCTTATTTATTTTGGCACCTGACTGAGTTGTTCCAAAGAAATTTCCTTCAAGGATTCTGATTCCTGATTCTGTTTCTCATATGGAAAGCATGGGTATTGGTATCAAAATAGGGGTTGGAAAAGTTGAATTGGTGTATCCTCATCTCTGGCCAACCACCAGAAAAAGATATGGCATTTTCAGGCAATTATCAAATCGAGATTGTCTGATTTAATGTGGCAAACAATGCTACACATATAAACCCATAGTTATGGTATCAAGCAGAACATTGTCCAGGTGCTCTGCTGAAACTGTCCTCCTCCTCAGGCACCAGGTATTAAGTTCCACAATGAAACCCCTCCAACACTCTGGATACAGAAAGGTGACACTGAATGAAATGCATCATTGTGAGAATTAACCCAGCGCCCAGGTTCACACATTACTGCCAAGACTTCTACCACTCCAATTAACCCAACCACCTCATAAAAAGCGCAGAAATATCCCATCTGCCTTGTATACTTTCTCCCCACATTTCCTTCATAATAAACCCTCAGTATGCTGTCCTTAAACATTACCTTTGAAAAACATATCCTCAAAGACAGCGCCAGCAATGGGCTTTTTCCAGTGAGAGCAAATTAGAGAAGAGAGAAGGGCTGATGACTGGAGGCAGGCCCTCGACAGAATGAAAGACAGAAAAAAAAAAGTGGAAAAGGAGGAACAGGAGACAGAAAGCAGGGAGGGCACGGTCTTGTTTGTTCACAACTGTCTGAAAAAGGCACACAGCTGCGTGGGGTTCACACAAGGACTCTTGTCATGAGAGGTGAAAAAAAAACTGGAGAGACCCTGATGTGCACCCCTGACCTTCGAAACTGGGTTAAGAGGTTAGAGACACAGAAAGAAGCTCTGATAACTGTCCCTCAACACCTCTCTTGCACACACAGATCTATAAATACTGTGTTCTATCAGTAGTGCTGTTTCACAGTTCCCTGCAACTGAGCCCTGCCCCACATTCAGATCGTACCACGTATACCAGAAACCATAACCACAGAAGTCATAGAAACACTCATTCATTCAATGAGAAACCAGCTCTGTTGATCGACACTTCATTTTGCTTCTAGAAAGCAAGGCCTGTAGCTCTGGCATAATTTGATGCTGACCCAAAATAAATCATAGAAACTTTTGTGTTTCAGAGCTCACAAAGCTGCACAATGTGGCTTAGATAAAAGTGGCACACAAATAATTTCAATTCCAAGTTTCGGCTCAAAAGCATTTCAGTTTTGAGCCATGGCCTTAAAAGGAAGGTCAGCTTTGTGAGGGATAAAGGCACAAAGTTATGAAAGGAATGGAATCCCAAACTATGACAGCTGTGGTTGCAGCACTGCCTCTTGGGGAGATCTATGTGTGACTCTGAAAATCAAGGAGTAGCAGAGGGAAACGTGCACCACCGTTTGAAACGGTCTCTCATCCCGCCAACACGCTGTGTATGTTAGAGATACAGCCCGAGGCAAAGAGCGCATAGGTGGGAATAGATGAATGTGAGAATATGAACTTGGTTTTCCCCCACAGGGGTGGGATTGTGCGAAACTAGAATGACTAACAGGTACTTTGGTCAGTTTCTAGTTCTCTATTCGTCTGTGTAGCTACGGTGGAGGTATGAGATGCCATTAAACCTCATGGAGAGACGAATGGCCCATTAAATTTGGGTGCAGATCAAATTTTGCATTGGTTTCAGTAGAGGATGTGCCTTTGAGTTTTATATTTGTAAATCATCTTAACTGTGACTGATCTGATTAATATGCACACTGACTGGGATTAACAAACCACCACCAGAAAGGCATAATATTTAGGTTTGCGTTACACATAGGAAGGACGAGTGCCAAAGGCAACAGGTCAGAAATGCTGTTTTAATACACACTGGCCATCCACAAAAAAAAAAAAAAAGTCACTTACTCATTTTGCATCATTTTTATGAGCTTCTGCCATGTCAAAACATTTATTACCATCCAGAGTTGCATTAATTTTTCAACAAGGTCTTGTATTGATGATGGGAGAGGCAGACCACTGCACAAATTCTTCTCCAGCACATCCCAAAGATTCTCAGTGGGGCTTCAGATCTGGACTCTGTGGTGACCAATCCACGTGTGAAAATGATGCCTCACACTCCCTGAGCCATTCTTTCACAACTTGAGCCCAGTGAATCCTGACATTATCATCTTGGAATAAGCCAGTGCCATCAGGGAAGGAAAAAAATGATGTAATAACCTGGTCATTCAGTATATTCAGGGAGTCAACTGACCTCATGACGTTGCTGAACCTAGATCTGAACCTAGATCTGAACCTAGACCTGATCTTAGACTTGACCAACTGCAGCAACCCCAGATCATAGCACTGCCCCCACAGGCTTGTATAGTAGGTACTAGGCATGATGGGAGCATCACTTCATCCTCCTCTCTTCTTACCCTGATGCTCCCATCACTCTGTAAGAGGGTAAATCTGGACTCATCAGACCACATGACCTTCTTTCATTGTTCCAGAGTCCAGACTTTATGCTCCCTAGAAAACTGAAGCCTTTCTTTTTTTCCAATTAGCGTCACTGATAAGTGCTTTTCGTAAGGTTACCAACCACATTTCTTCCTCGAAGATGATGGTTTCCTACTATCCTTCCAGTTTTTAATAACGTGTTGGACAGTTTTTGATGCAATTTCATTAATTTCAGCAATCTCCTTAGATGTTTTATTTGCTTGATGCAATGCCAGTAACTTGACCCTTTGACCCATTCAGTAATTCCAATGGGAGGTTCTTTCCTAATACTTAAATCCAGGTGGTGATTTTTTTTTTTGTATTTGTGTCTATATCTCAGAAACTGGCAGACACACACACCACAGTGAAAGTGGTGAAAAGGTAGATCTTGCATTGTAAAGTGCTCAGAAGGCCCCTGTTTTGTAAAGGAACGTTTTGAAGCTGAACTTCTTTGAGCTGAGTTTATGTAGTAACAAAATAAAATAAAATGAACCATGCTGAATCTAGCAACTCCTAACTAACTGACACAAAGGCAAAGGCTGGATAATACTCACTTTTGGGGCTTTTTTCTGTAATATTTTATAATGATGTCCAAGTAGCAGGTTAATGTAACCTCGCCGATAATGTGAACAAGTCTTTGAACTAGCATAGTAGCAACACTATTATGGATGCTACAGCATCCAAACAAATTTTCCTTCGACCATCTACATATCAGTTTTATCTATTAATTTCTATTTATTCTGTTTAATCTATAAGGTTAGGTTGTGGTACGTCTAAAATAAACAAATGTAAATGATGTGTTTAGATCTGTATGAAATGGAAGTAGCATTGGCAGACAATGTTTAAAATCTTGATTCTAGTGTGTGTGTGTGTGTGTGTATGCTTTGAGACTCACCAGTGAGGTTGGTGCGTGCACTATAGATTCCCAGGTACCGCCCATCTGTGTTGGGTGTGTAACACTCAAACAGCCCCTGGTCGTTGGCCTGCACTTTGGTGATGTGAAGCACAGCCGAGTCACGGCTCAGCCTCTCCACAAAGATCTCTTTATTGTTCACCCTCTGGGCATAGACAGCATAGGCATAGTTTGACTGAGCTGTGCTAACAATGCGGATCTCCCGGTCCGGTGCCGCTGCCAGGTACATGGACCACTCAAAGTCCTGCTCCACTCCCTCTTTGTAGCCCGTTACGTTGCACCAGATGGTCACATGGGAGCCTTCAGTCCTAACCAGCGGTCCACTCTGCACGGTTACCACTCTCTGAGCTACAGCAACACCAGCTGCAAATAGAAGTGAGAGCAGGGAGAGAGGAAAGAGAGAACATTGGTTACAAAACTGCAGTTTAAATATTTAGCAGTGGCAGAGTTTATGCACCTTACATCTCTCATGGAAAAAAAAACAAACAAAGACCCTGACATGTGCAGCTAAGCTTTCTAGGGAGTTCGTGCTGAGGTTGGGATGTCCACATACACAGCTTTTAAACAAGGCTCAGGAACAAAAACTGAAACCCTTCAACAGTCAACGTCTAATCTCTCTCACTGCTGCTACAAGCACTCATACCTTACGGACAGCAACGCAGCTGCACTACACAGAGGTTAGGGGAAGCCATCTGGGAGTCAGGTGAGAGCTCACTTGAGCTGGTAAAACAAGCCTGTGGGAGACATTAAATGTGTCCAGCAGCGCGGAGTACAGCTGCTTTTGAAATGGATAATAAATAGTGTTTTGCCTGATGCAGATTTGCTTTGCGTCTGATGCAAATGGTGCTTTGGTCTGCATTTACTAATGAGACGCAGTCGTAATATAGTATGTGAAAGGCACGGCCCACCCCCTTTTGCATAATATAGTTCAGAGAGAGTTTTTCCTGCAGAGACAAAAATCTAGTATTGAGCATTTAATTATTCTTGTTCTCCACCAAAAGATGTACTTTTTACATTTGATGTATCACTGCAGTTGTGCGGTGGATGCAGAGGCACTGCAACGCTGGAGCGTGACTCTCCATTCAGGAGCATTCATTTGTTATGTTACATCAGGGGTGTCAAACTTATTTTCACTGAGGGGCCACATCAGCATTGTGGTGGCCCTCAAAGGGCCAGCTGTCAATGCAAGACTGTGTAAATCCAACTACTCCTAAACACATTGTTTATTATAATCAAGTGACAAATATTGTCAGTCATGCACATTTTTCAGGAAAGCTATGGTACACTCAGTTAATTAACACTTATCAATAAAAGTTTTGTTTTCTTAAAGAAAGGATTATTACTCCTTTTTCTTATTTCATTTTTTTTTAAATAAAATTTTGTCAAAAAAAAAATGTGATTTTCAATATACTGTGTGCTATAAACCTGCATGCACTTTTATTTTAAGACAAATCATACGCCCTTCAAGCTCTCACGGGCCACATAAAACGACATGGTGGGCCGGATTTGGCCCGCAGGCCTCGAGTTTGACATATCTGTGATGGACGTGTCCGAAGACAGTTGAGAGGAAGAAATCTAAGATAACCAAGAATCTATTGACAATCTAACCAGGAGTCTTGAAAAGTCCACTTCAACAAGACTTTTTGCAGCTTTGTTCATTCATTCATGCCTGTTTGCTTCACTTTAATGGGCACAGTTAAACCTTTTATAGTCGTTTCCCGAGATCCAGGGGTGGGGTGGGGGTGGGCTACAGTAATAGCCGGATGTTCATAGGTCCAAAAGGTTTTACTTGATTACTGTTCTTACGGTACATGTTAGCCTTTAATGAGTCTTCCTCACTTATGTGTGCTGTCCAATTAGTAGATTAGATGTTGTCAAAGTGGACTTGACAAACTGTCATCATCGGGTAACATCAGGTTCTTCTGAAAATAGCCCGTATTGTAGCAAAAACAAACCCACATGTGTGCCTGCACTGATGGTAATTTACAGGCCCATTATTATTAACAGGTCTGCAGCAACGAAACATTAATCTGCACTGATCCTGGTGGACTTCTGTGGCCATTCCTAAAATGAGCTAGATGGTCCCTTTGTTGATAGATAGGAGCGTTTCCAGAACCCACACAACAGTTCAATCCCATGAGGACTGTTTATGATTTGCAACCACATGTTAATTCATCAAGCTTAGTGAATGAAGGTCCTCGTTGTGACTCCGGAGCAAGGATGAAACAGGCCGATAGATCAGCCAGGCTCATGTAATCCACCATTATCTGTTTATTGTCAACATACTGGGTATAATTGGATGTGGTGCCTGAAATGTGATGAGAAAATTTCAGTTTAGAGACAACAAAATCACCTCGTGTTCATGGTCTTTTAGAAGCATAATTCACCCAGTAGAGAGCGTGTGTTTTCAACTGTTATGAAAACACTATTTTCAATCTCCTGCTCTGTCATTTGTGGTTGAAAAAATAAGCCAAGAATGTAGGAATGTAATACGGATATAGTTCAAATTTTTGTGTGCTGTATCCTCTGTTCTCAATCAGCTGAAGCAGGATCGTGTTCAGGAAGAAACTGAATGTGGTGTAAAATACTGATGCTTGTAATTCTCTGTAACCTATATTTAGGCATGCAACATATGTGAATCTTGCCTCAACCCATTAAACACATACAAATACCGCCAACAGAGAACATTCGCCATTCAGGGAACAACTACAAACAACTCTCTCATTAGGGCCGGAGACAACAGAGCACTTACACATACCCCCAAATCCAGACAGAGCGACAAGTACGCTGTTTCCTGTTTTCACAAGCAACTGGGGATTGCAGCTGTGATCGCGCGCGTGCGCACGAGTGTGCTCGCGCGTATGTGTGTTTGACAGAAAGAAAGTCTGTAAGAAGCTGCGTCTGTGGGCACAATTCTCAGCATTAATAATTCAGCACAACAGCTTTTTAACTTTAACATCCTCGCCCCTCTCACTGCAACTTTCCTGCACACTTCCTCTAAACCCCCATTGTTTGATTCATCGCTACGAGCTCGGGTCCATTTGCAGTGATGTAAGTGTGTCCATGCAAGAACATGCATGACTTTTTGTGTGTGTACCGAGATAGAAGGTCTCCCCCTTTTGTCTTGAAAGAGCCTACAGAAGAAAAAAAAAGGAAAGAAGGCTGTGTTTCATTTCCTTTCGCTACATCCCCAGCTTCAGATGTTCATTTTTTTTCTAAAAAAGAAAAATAAGACTTATTTTCGAAGCGTTCATTTGAATATGTTTTATGATTCAGTGACAGTGATATATCAAAGTGAAAATGATGAAAGTATTCATTCACTTTTGGCATTAGTTGCCCTGTAAAGCCCCAGCAGGACTGACGGAGGCATGAATTATGCACTCATGAATGCAGCAGCTTCAGATTTCCTAATGTTGCCCTTAATGAAAATGGAAAGTGGTTTATTTGGCCAAGCAGCATAATGACCTGTGGAAGTGGGAAATCCATGATTACACTCTAATGACACTACTGTGGTACTAAAGAAGCGGCAGGAAATCCTCGTCATATACATCACAAAGGAATGCTATATGAAGCTTGAATAGATAAGCTGGATAAGTCAGTGCTATTTATGTATTTTTAACAATTATGTACTTAAGATCATTGCCCAGAGCACATTGTTTACACTTCATGTACACTTTTATCATTTTCATGCTGCATGTCATCTGACAAAAAGTACTATATAAGCAAAAGCAAACTATCCTTTTTTTTCGCATATGGAAATTAGGCAGAATAAATAAACCACTTAAGAAAACTAAACATATGAACTTAGATTTCTGGAGAGCCCCCCTGGGGGTCATGTGATAGAAGAAAGTATTAGACTGAGGATCTTTGGGAATGAATAAATAAACTACATGCACGATTTGCAATTCAACATTTCTTTCAGCGGTTTTCAATTATTCTTAAATATTTTACAGGATGCATTTGTAAGTTATCCAAACCACATGTGATCTGTGCACTGGGCTTGTCAATATGCTTACTAATCATGTGCACATCTCTTCTGGCCTGTGCAAAACAGAGAGCAGAAGCAAAAAAAAAAAGACAGTCACTGTGCGATAGCCTTCCACAGTGGGAACACTCTAGACTTGAGGTGAGGATCAAAATCTGGCTGTGCATCTTTCAGGATGAGGTAGGAAAGAAGGAATCATCAACACTGAGTCAGACCCTGGTTGCTGCTTTTTGTTTGCAGAGATGTCAGCGTGCTAAGCTGGCGGCGCCCGGTCTACCGGCTTCCAACTCAGATCAGCTCAGAACTGTACTGCTGCATCACTGCTTCTCATGTTTCAGCTTTTCATCTAGATCTCGGAAACACGTTACTCATACACCCTCCACCCCCAACCAAATCTTTAAAAAAAAAAAAGCAATACCACTCAAAACTGTGTTGGAGCAGTAAGAGCTGTTTCCTGTCATCCTCCTGAAACAAGCCTCCTTACTTTTGATTACTCTCACACTTCCTTCCTCCATGTTTCCCCAGCATCAATCCTTCCCTTCGTCCTGCATATTCCTGTCTCTTCTATGTGCCTCGCGGTTCTCTGCTTCTTTTCAGGCAGGATTTAAGCAGCTCTGTGAAACTTCAAAGTGCCCATCGCTCTGCGGGCTGTTTAGAAAGGATGACAACGACATACCAAACCCCGCAGACCTTCCACTGATCACTCCATTTCACCACCCTTCCACAGTAATCCTGCGCCCGCAACCTCCCACACTTTTTTTCACCTCTGGCTGCGCTGCCTTGATCCCCAAGTGCCTGTATTTGCTCAACAAGGCCTAAGATTTTCTATTATTAATGCTCATCTCCATCTCTGCATACCGCAGATGTCTTGCTTTGCTACCCCTTTTCTTCCTCTCGTCTTCACTCTCTCTAGCTTTCCTGTGTCTCGTCTCTCATCTTAGATGCCAGTTGCTTCCCACACAACTTTTCTGGATGCAGGAAGCATGTGTCCAATGTCGGATACTGGTGACTGACCCCAAACAAGCTGTCCCTGTTGTTCATCAGTTGAAGCATAAAGAGAAATGGGAGCAAAAATGGAAATATACACACATACAAATATATATACTTATCTATATATATATACACACACACACATATATATAAACACACACTCTAGGGGTGCAGCAATACATGTATCTGTATTGAACCATTCGATGCAGTGCTCTCGGTTCGGTATGCACATGTATCGAACAATACAAGATTTTTAATTTATTTTATCACCTTGTCTTCTGATGACGTTGAAAGCTCAGTGGATCTGTGTTCATCTATTCTGCCTAGGCTGCATTGTCGAGCGCAGATCCACTAAGCACCTCCCACATTCAACTAGTGAGACTGAGCTATTTCTACACCGAAGCTGTTGCAGACAACAGGAAGACATTTTTCAAATTACTGTAACTCTTCAACTGTTTGCGCTATCAACGTAATTCCAAAGGATTCTGAAAGCTGAGAAGCAGAGCTTTGTGCTGATATCTTACTCGAGGTCGTGTTGTTGTGCTGAATATCAGCACTGGTGTGATTCAGTCGTAGGCACGAGGTCATAGATAATCACACCAGTGCTGATATTCAGCACGACCTCGAGTGTGACATTGCTATTATACAAAGGTTCTACAAGCGCATTTTATTAGTTAACAGTAATAAGCGACAAGAGATTATGATTTGTTTGTTTATTTAATCATTTGTTTAGCTCCGCCAACACAAATAGTTCTGCAACTGGAAGGGAGACAATTGTTGCCAGGCAACACATAAGCATTTCCTAGACACAAATTTGCTACTCTGTCTCCATATTACCGCTACTTTGTATCATTTACATTTATCTCAATGTTTCCATTTATTGTACAACCATTGAAATAAGAGTCTGATGACAGACGCTTTGGTGGATGTGTGTTTCTGATTTAACAGCACGTTGCTGTCTGATCTAAGATAGTTAACTGATGCAACGTTAATTAAAGGTTATTAGAACACCTGTGCAATCGGAACCCTGTTTTCCATAGAATATGGGTGATTTCTCCATCAGATACATTTATTTATTTATTATTTGCTGTTTCAGCAATGTTTAATTTAGAAACTCTACTTTTGATTTTAAACAAATGTTTGTAATTCTTTTCAATAAATTTCAAGTTTAAAAAGGGATGGAAATTTCTTTTTTGTATTTGAAAAAAATAAAATTGAACCATGACACTAAAATATTGAACTGAACCGTGAATTTTGTGTATCGTTGCACCCCCAATATATACATATGTATATGTACATATATACATGTATATGCATCTATCTATCTATCTATCTATATATATACACACATATATACACGCACACATATATCTATATATATAGAAATATATATACACACACGCACATATACACACAAAGCTGCAAAGAGGATTAAGCTAAGTGGAAGTGGGGTTAAACACTAATCCAATCATTTGTAGCCACTGTCTTATTCTTAGCAGTGAAGTCACTCACTCTCATGTCTGCTCTTCACATCATCACTCCTCTATGACACGTGATAATTACACACCTGGAAAGGTGTATAATAAAAATGCTGCAGGGTGTAAGTAATAAAGAGGATACTCGCAGCACTGCGGAGATTCGGTAATGTGGAGATTCAAGCAATCCATCAAGTCTACTCACTTTGTCTCCATTTATGCACGCATTCACGTACCCAGACTTTAAACACTTTTGTGGGATTTTTCTCTCATGTCATGTGTTTTGAAGCTCGATATCAAGACACCAACTATCACAGCTGAATTCCTAACACAAACCCTGAAACCAAACATTAATCCCATTTTCAAAACAAAAGGTGACTTTGTGGGCTCCAGCATTTAGGACCCAAAATGCACCTGCACAAGATAGAAATAATGTATAGTTTCAGATAAGTTAATACTGTCACAAGTGAGATTAAAAAAGAAAAAAAAGAAAAGTGCATTGAAGCTGTAACAAGACTGCTCAAGCGACAGATATTTCAGGGGTCAATATCCTAAAAGTAGGACTTTTAATATTAAATCCACACCTCTAAAAAATCTAACCCTTTTGTGCTGAACCAGATAAACATTGCATATTTATATAATTTTGAGAAAATAGAAATATAAACCAGCACCGTGGTATTTGTGAGTTAAGTTGAGTCACCAAAGTGAAAAAAATGAAAGCGATGTTTGTAGATGTTCCCTAAATGGTTAATGTTCTCCATTGGTTGTATTTGTATTAGTACACCTAAACATAGGTTTCAATAATCACGCTTTAATCAGGCTTGTTGACTTTAGCTGGATGCACCTGTATTTGTAGATCAGACGTTTCAGGATGTTACCCCACAGAACAGGACGCTCCCATAAGTGTTTATGATTTAGTAAATGAAGGCCTTCATCATGCAGAGCAAGAATGAGGCAAGCCGGGTAATCTACCGCCATTTGTTTATTGCCAACACAATGGCATAATTGGTTGCGGTGCCTGAAATGTAATGAGAAAATTTTAGTTTAGAAATTGGCAAGAACACTTCACGTTTATGAAACTTTGGAGGTGCAATTCACCCAGAAGTAATGCAACACTGATGAAATGCAAATTCTAATTTTCTTTTCTTTCTCAGTCAGTTCCAAACTAAGTGAATAATGTATACTTTTAAAAGGTGGTGTTTCAAATGTAACTAAAAAGTTACAATTCTTCAGCTGACCACTCAGGGCTGGTTCAAAAAGCAAGTCAGTCTTGTCATGTTAAAATACATATTTACAGCGCAGTTTAAAAAGAAGAACAGACATAGCCAATGGCTAGCTTCTCATCACTTTTGCTAATTAGCACGATCTTGGCTTCTGAGCATAACTTCTGTGTAATGAGAGAAAGTCTAAGAGAGCATAATTATTCATGTGTCAAAGGACAGTGGATTTTATTGGTCTATTAATTATTCAGACTGCCGCCACGGCCTGTGGGTTGGTCTGGAAGGGTCAGAGGATGAAGCTTAGCTACGCAGCCTGTGCTAACCCAACTGCATCGGGTCAAACCGCCTAAACAGCAGCTTGAGCTCAGCTCGTCCTCGTTTCAGCTCTCGCAACATTTTCTATTAGATGAATATAAGGTAATATTAAATAGAATCATAGCTTAGAAATAGGGAAGGCACTGAAACATGGTGGGTGTGTTTCAGCCGGCTTCCAGGCCTGCACATTCCACCCATTTTCAGCTTGACACCGCTCAGTACAAAGTGCAAAGAGACTTCAAAAACACAAAAGAACCTATGGGTGACATAACACAGGGTTTGTCCAGTTCTACTTATACAGTCTATGATATCTGGGCATTGTACAATCTGACCTTGGGTTAAACTTGCTAGGACAGCCACTCTTAAGATGTTTGTAAACTGTCTTGCATATTTATGAATAATCTTTCTGACTGTAGAAACTCCACATTATTTGTAAAATGGTCTTATAATTGTCCTCGATTGACAGACAGTAGCAATTGTTTCTTTTTAAGATTAATGCTAATGTCTTTCCCTCTTAGCATTGATCTAATACAAACCCGAGTCAAATCAAACACATACTAGAAGCAAAAGCAGTAAAAGTGTACCCAGTAGTGTTTTTGCATATTGTCTTACTGTCATTAAGTGATAAGTAATACATGATGAGTAACGCAGTTTTAATGTCCAGCAAAGACCAGAGGAGTTTTTTTTTTCTTTGTTTTGGCAGAGGTCATTTTTCAAAGAATTCAATATAAAAATATACACATGTGCTACAGAAAGAAATAACAGGAAAAATCTGAATATTTTCATCTGAATACTTTTAGGCTGTGGTTAACCATTTCTCCAAAGCCAGCCAGAGAACCCCCCCCCCCCCCCAAAAAAAAAAAAAAAAAAAAAGTTTAACCTCATCTTGACATCATTAGCCAACAGAACAAGAGCCTGAAAGAGGCAGCAATTCCAGGATGAGGAAAGCTGGAAGGAGAAAGATAAGAGTGCAAAAGAAGGGGGAGATTTTCATGTAAGGGGAATGTTAAGAGAGAGAAAACTGTTCCTATTTCCCATTATAGTCAATCAAAATCAACCTGTGTGTGCTCTGTTTTATACAGTAAAATTGCCTTTGTGTAATGCCTCATGTGTTTTATCCGTTTTGACATAAGTGCTTTTGTGCCTGTGTTACTGCTCGAGTGGAGAAATGTGGTTTCAGTGACTAAAAATTCTCCCATTATCTTTGAGGGAGCAAGTGAGCTTGTCACTCTTTGTACATGACACTGGTTAATCATGTCATCCTGATGTGAACCATGTAATGAATTGATGAGAATTTCCACTTTTCACTTTTTTTGTCTGGGGGGTGGGGGGGCCTCAAGGCGTCATCAGACATTGCGATTCAGGCTGCATCTTTTCGCTCCGTTCCCAGCCCCGGTCAATCCTGCAGCGATAATCACCATCTGCGTCAAAATGTAGAAATCAGTGTAGCAGGGCTGTTATTAACAGACTCTGACCCTTTATTCCAACTTCAGAATTTGCAACAAATCCCATACTTTCTGCTTAATTTATTAAACCATTCACAGCCAAATGCAGCAGACGCATTTACCAACAACTGATGAGGAAAGCTGATTGACTTTCAAGGGAAAGGCACTTGTGTCTGGAAACTCTGTCAGCTGAGAAACAGGTGTGACAATGAATGTGACAAAAAGAAATACAGAGAGAAATAAAGACTATGTGTCTTCCATTAGCAACCAGAAAGACAGGCCGGCTGGTCACTCCAGCAGCTGACAAACAGTTACAACAACTGCCCATTACACCCACACAGCTCCAATCAGTGCAAGGCCAACAGAGTACAAGATGTACAGGGACTCAGAGGAGCTATGTCACCGTTTCATCTTTGGATGTCTTCAAGAAGTATAAATTACGTCAGTCATATATTAAATGATTATAAGATAAGGATGCATGAGAAGACAAGTCCACTCAGGGAGTTTTTGATGACACCCAGGAGGACGCTGCTTCATTCTTTTCAAAGCTTTGGAAAGCAGCAAACACAGTCAGGAAGCAGAAGGGGGATCACATATATATTGTGACTTCAATCCATCTCCAGATCGAGAGACAACTTGTGTAAATATCTTCTCTTCTTTACACAAACAAGACTTTGTTTTTGGTATTTTTGTCCTTTTTTGTTATCTTCGAGAGTTGTATGAAAAGTCACAGCCAAAAACTGGCTTATACTATAGTCATCTGACTGTTTACCGTCTCAAAATCCATGTCTGAAGCTCAAAGCTTTTTATCTTCCATCCCAGGCCTTATCGAATAGGAACGAGTTTCAGTTTTACAAAAGATAATAATGTGCTGGACAGCCTCTTGAGTGATGACAAGATTTCAGGAAATTACTACTCAAAATCAAAAGATATTTATAGCAGATGAACTGAGTCAGTGTGTCAGTCTTTACTCCCTGTATTTCATTTAACAAGCTATGCAATGCTACATTAACCACCTGCTTTCTGTGGCCTTAAACCTATTTTCCAGTACAGAATTTCTTGACAACTTTGAGTGCAAACCATACACTCGGTCAGGACATCCTTATGGGTACCAGCCGCATTTCTGCAGCAAAACTCTTCTCATGAACGCACCACCGCTTATTCTCTGAGTCAAATGACCTTTTGGAAATCTTCGCTCACCGCTTGCATACACATTTACATTTCTCCATTTCCTCAGCTGATCCACACAATCACTCCCCTCAAAAAATATTCCCAACACCTCTGAACTCACTGCAGCTTACATTTGTTTACATGTGCAAACCCCACTGTCACACACATAGAAGTTTTGTCTTCCAGTTTCAGACAGGATGCAGATAATGTAAAGAAGAGATGCGAGTGTTTCTCAGGCAAGTCGATTTTCAGTCCAAAAAAAAAAAAAAAAAGTCAATATCAAGTCGTAAGTCTTCAGCCACTCAAATCCAAGCCTGAAATGAAATGTGCATCTGAACCAGGACTCCTGCTATGAATCACACCTGGGTCATGCTCTCCTCTGCTTTCACAGTGCTAACTAGTCCTGATTTACTGCGACCCCCTGGACCACACCAGTCATGACCCCACTCGCACTGTTGCTCTAAACAGCTGCTGAGCCCAGGATGCAAGCAGTGGGGGTTTCCAACCCAGTACTTTTATGTCCATGTGTTACTGGATACTGTGTGTGTGTGTGTGAGCAGTTACTGCACAATTAATACCATCAAAGACGATACACCCACTTGACAGAATGTATTTTTCTTTGCTTTGTTGGCTGATTCATATTTTGCCCTTTGATTTTCCTCTTTTGGTAGCATTTGTCGATTGTGTCAACAGCAGAGAGCAGATCATAATCTGTCCTTCTGTGCAGAACAGCTGCCTCTTCATCCTCCCTCCTACTCCCTCAGCTGCTTTGCTTTCCCATTTGACCACATTCAAAAAGAAAAGGCTGTTTGAGTTGGTGTTGATTCACGCGCTATTCTTCTGATACTTTTAAATAACAATCAACACCCAATTTTAATCACAATTCTCATTAGTGATAATGAACAAATTACATCGCTGCTGCTCATCTTGCAGACATCCTACATGTTGCTTCATCACTCTCTTTTGACTTGGAGAAATACTCTGCTATTTACAATACTCTGCACCGCCGTAAAAGTCAACAGGGAGAGCCTGTGCAGCGCTCAAACTTGGATGCTGCTCCATAGTCAAATATGGCACAGCTAGAGACACATCTTGACATATAAATTTAATTAAAACCCAAAAAGTGTGTGTCAAGAGAGCTACTTTTATAGCCACATTGTGAATGAATAATTCAAAAAGGGAGAGAGAGAGAAAAAAAGGCCGTGAGAAAAACGGCAGCTGGGTAGTAACGTCTTCGTTGCTGCTGTAGTCCCAGTAGAAAAGGTTATAGTGTCTAAAAATCACCTCATTGACTGTCACCTCTCACTTATATGGGCAGGCTTACTGGGAATTTTGGCAGCAACATGACTAAAGAATGAACTGAAACTGAAGCAGGACTGTCTGTTTCAACATGGATGTGTTTATGTGATGAGTTTAAAATGACTGATTTCTTCCTCATCTACGGTAAAAGGAAACAAAGACTGTCCGTGACTGGTGGGAGAGAAAGTCAGCCCACACACCTCCGGTGTATTAAGTGCCTCCAGCTACACCCCACTCCTGGTCCATTAAATATGTGAGCACCACCTGCTCCCCCACTAGCCTACTCCCTACCCCCCACCCCCCACGTCATAACTGTCCTGACCCCATCCTCCCAAACACACACATCCCCCACTCTAAATGACAAAGCGCTGCCATCTCCAATCAAAAACTTTGAATAACAGATAAGGCAAAAATAGAAGAATAGACCTCAACTCATTATATCCTGTTACGAGCAACTGTTGAAGCACCTTTCCCTTTTCTTGTTGTAAAGAAAAGAAAGAAATAACATTCACCTACCTTGAGCCACTGAGTCACTCTATCCTGAGTCATTATCCATCTTGAACCTGTGTACAATTATGCCTGACAGCTGAATCTACTTAATGTACAGTTGTTAGCTTTGTATGATTGGCAACTCGCTATCAGTCCAGCCATTTGCATATTAAGCTTGAGATTGGAAAGGGGACTAATTAAGCATTAATTGGTGTACTTCAAACAGAGGGTCTTTTTTATTTTGTCATTGTCAGTCATTTTGCCTTTCAGGCTGTCAAAGACATGCGCGGGTAAATTCATGCATTTATGCACAGGCAATTAACCACGCAAACACACACGCGTGCACCTCATTGGTTTTATGTGTAAGGCAGAGGGGGAGAACATAAACAAAACATAACGGCAAAAAAAAAAAAGAAAAAGCAGAGGGTTTGTCGATGTTGAACAAGGAGATTTTTTTTAAGGAGAAAAGGACAATGAACATGCGTGTAGACACTGAGTTAGGTGTGCTTGAGCATCTTTGACTGTAAGCATGTGTCACTGCGTGTGGATCATGGTTGTGCAAGAGGGGAGCGGTCGCCATAGTTACAGCGCCTGGTGTGCATCCCACTAGCGTGGGATCTGCTCCGGTGGAGGATCAAGCAGGGTGCAGGGGAGCGTAGATGCACGGAAGGAAGAAAGCTCAGAGCACCGTGGGTGGCTGTGACTGTGTGGAGGAGTGAAGTGGAATCCTCTCTCCAGCAAGTCATCATGACTCCCTACGCAGCTTGGCAAAAGGGGAGGAGCAGACATAATCCCAAGGGGGAAGAGGGGGTTGCTTTCGTATTTTTTTTTTTACCTTGGATAGGATGCTGCTTGTAAACAGTGAAAGATAAATGTGACTGTCAAACCTAAATCCATTCCTTCAAGGAAGGTGAAAATATCCCGTTTGGATCAAAGTTAAGATTCGTCTCTAATTAGTGCCTTTTGAAGAGGGGCTGGGCTGGGCTTAGCATTGTTGTAAAAAGAGTGGGGGAGGGAGGTCAGGGGCTATTCATTGCAGGAGGAGGAGGCAGCTGGAGAGCTTTTTAAATGTGCGAGTCATGCAAATCGGCCCAGAGGAACGAGCTGGTTTTAAAACTGAATGGCTGGAGGGCTGTTAACACAAAACATGAGATAAAACCTGAGGTGTGAGGAGACGGGCCAGCTCAGCTATGAGAGCCTGGCAATTGGTTGTGATGTGGGGAGGCCTGACAGCTATCCACTGGTGCCAGAGTAAAGTTGAAATCAGACACAAAGCAGAACGTGCCTCTGCTCTGACTCCAGCCACTTCCCTGAATCACTGCAGCAGGCAGCAAGTCTCTCAGAAACCTCGTTTCTCCTCAGTCAATCATCTCTCCATGTGAAGCAGAGAAAGAGCACAGTTCAAAACTGTATCACAGGGAAGGATAATCATTTAAAAAGCAGACACTGCATGAGAAGACAGACTGTGATTAGTCATAGCTAACTTTATCTTCCTATTTATTCTTGTTCTAGCAATAAAGTTCAGTCACTTTGATTTGAGGGGGTGGGGTGGGTGGAGGGGGATCCTTGATCTCTTCTGAGAACTCAATTGGAGAAAAAGCCACTTACTAGCCTTTCACCTTGGATAGGAGACAGCAATAAAAATGCAGCCTGATGACAAAAGCCAGCGCAGCTTCAAGAAAACCGTTAGCTGGGTGTGAGTTTCAGTCGCAGCCTGTAATATGAAGTATCTAATACAGACCGATTACTTGCCCTGTGGCTACTGGACTTTTTTCCATTACACAATACAGTACAGTACAGTACAGTACAGTACAGTACAGAGTGGTACAGTTAGGTGAGACATTGTGGTGAATGTCACAACGATCATCTTTCACTTGTGACCAATCTGTTTGTACCTCAACTGACCGAGATGTGAATTTTTTAAATTAAAATACCAATATTTATTGGATTTTGGTACAAAACCTGACAACTGCGTGCCCAGTCCATGACCCCAAGTGTCTTTATATCACTGTTTAGTGTTGATTTGACTTCCCTCAAGCTTTGTTTGAAGTAGTACCAGAAAAAGTACAAGTTCAAGTCTTATTACCCACAATCAAAAATGCAACATATGATGTCCTGGGGAAATCTGGTGTGCTTGGGTGCACATCAAGCAAGAAATAGCACCCTTTTTTTTTTTTAAATCCATCCATCAATTTTCTTCATTTGCATTGGACGAGAAGTGGGATACACCCTCCACATGCAGTCCAACAGAGTCCATCCGGGTCTAGTCCAACACAAAACTAGAGCCGTTCTCCTACTGATCCATACTTGAGTGGCATCCCTATATATGCCAGGTGAAAAACCCAACTTCTAACACTGATCGACAAACCGTTAGCATTTTGAGTGTGTACTGTGCTAAATATTTACTAGAAACTTTTGTTGGTGAACAATAGCTGCACTGACACTCTTGTTTCTGGTTTCACTCTTTAGTTGTTTTGTCAGTTAAGCTAACAATATTATATGAAAAACAAAGACACAAAAGGGATCTTGTCATGGGTATACAGAGAGACGCGGGTCCTGGAGCTTGTAATGCAAACATGTGTGCATGAACAGAGGAACAGCAGGCACAGAAAATAACAATCAGACAGCTGCAAGAACCTGTATTTCCCCCAGCAGGAAGAAGAAAAAGAAGAAGAAGAAGGCCTCTGATTCTGGTGACAACAAATGGCAAAAATAATGAGTGGGAAGTTTTGGGACATTCATATGCCAAGAATTTCCGAACCATATACATGCAACAGCTCCACAATCAGCTAGACAGTGAGTTATTGCCTTCAGTCACACTGTCTAGACAGCACTCTCTAATGTGTCATCTAAGGATTAAAAACGCAAGAAATGCATTCCCAGTGCTGCAACAGCTGACTAAAGGTGCTCAGCAAGAGGACGTACTGGCTTGACCACACACAAGCTTAAATCTGTGTAATTTTCGGGTGGGGGACGTCCAGCTGTCATTCTTATGTGGGACAGAGGGCAGGGTGGGAGCGACAGGGAGTGGCACTAGGATGGGATGGGGGTGAATGCAGGGATCGGCACTGCTAACTCTGAATCCCGAACAAGTTTGAAATGCCTGGCATTCCCAACTTAACATAACCTGCACAACATTTGCCAATATTGAAATAGCTATGTGTTTTGTTTTGTTTTCTAGTCTCCTTTATGTTTTATTCCTCATCAGAAATTTAAATCTGCACCACATTTCTATTTCTTTTCACAAATATAATCAATTACTGACATCGCATTGAGAAATTTGCATATTTCTGGAAGCTTTATGAAAAATGAGATTGTGTGGTTGTCACAGCATGACATAAATAATAAAATGGTACTTGAATGGCTTAGAGACACATTATTCTGACAATATAAAACTGTTTAGGGAAAAAAAAAGTATTTAAATGTAAATCAATGGTATTATATTACAACCACTTAAAACTTCTCTCTTTTCAATCAGCAACTCTGAAATAAGTCAAGGATAACAGGCTACTGTTTGAGCATCTCTTCTGACTTGAAATAAGTGAACAAAAGTATAATCAAAGATCTCACACACCAGGTTATAGTGGTTTCTTGATTGTTTTATGCCCTCGACTAAAAATAATGAATGTTTTATGTTAGGTGTACTGCTAAATGAGGGTTAACCCATTGACAGCTATCCGGTCACGTGACCCATTGATTTTTTTATAGAGAGCCCATTTGTCCTCAAACTGCGCAGTGCAATGTTGAAAAGTGGCAGGACAAAGCAGTCAAAGCAAATGGCAGAGACAATAGTTAGCTGTCAGTCAAGAAGGTCAAATGCCATTATTGCTTAATACATCAGAAGATCTGATGTGGTGCGGAAAGATGAATCCAGGCTGTAAATATGTTTAATATTGATGTGAAGTTGGCACTTTTAACATGGGGGTCAATGGAGATTTGCTCTGTTTTGAAGCCATCACCTAGTGGTCAGTTGAGAAACTGCAACAAAACATACTTCCTGGGTGAGCTTCAACCCAGAAGTAACCCGGTTACTCAGTTAAACATGACATCATTCATGGGTTTTAGAAGATAAGCAAAAGATAAAAGTATGAAAAACAGCATCGTCCTTCCAGTATCTTACAAAAAAAAGAAAAAGAAAAAAAATGACGTCACTGTGACAAGGTTTATGACATCTGGACACCATCATGTTGGTTTGTTGGTCATATGATGTAAAAATGAGAGAGACAAGTGACAAGTTATTAGCTAATAATGTTTAACTGATAATAACATCTTGAATCCAAAGGGGTAATACTCTGATATTACCTGATGACATCATCGTGACTTGCAGAGACTTGGTGCGTCACATGCATGAAAAAGATTTTACTCCTTTTATTCTGTGGGACCCTTAACCAAGCATTCTCAGGTTAACACAAAGTCAAAGTCATTCATAATATTTTCAGATATTGTGCAAATAAGGTGAAAGCAGGTCCCTGCGTTTCTGGGTGGCAGAACTAATCAAGGCATGTAATAAATGGTCCATCATTACAAATGCATGAATAACTGCAGGTGGCAGAATACACTTCTTGTCAGACGTAATCGGTAAGATGCCACAATGCGAAGCTGCTCTAAGACCAGCTGATAAGCAGAACCAATGGCAGCTCATCAGAGCTAAGGCGGCTGTTGGCTGCACTCTTGTCAGACAAGTAAATGGAAAGCACTGAGGCATTTAGCAGTTAAACTAGCCTGCCTCACATGTATTAGACTTTCAATTTGGTTATATAAACTGAGACTTTAGGTTGGCTCTCCGCTTCAAACATAATCTCTCTCACACACACACACACACAAAAAAACATACTGTTACTCCACACCAAAAACGTGACATTTCTCTCACTCTGTGGGGGAGACGGAAGACATCCTGTTTGTAAAGCTAATAACCATTCATTTCTTCAGGCGAATCGTTTTATACGCTTTATATCATTTACGATGGTGCCACAAATAAACACGCTCATGCACGTTCACCTGCTTTCAAACTCTGCAACATAAATTACCCCAACATCAGAATTGCCTGCCAAAATAAAAAAATAAAAATAAATTAAAAATTGTGCAAGTGGCACCCATGGGTTTAACAATATCTGATACAGTCTTTGTGTAACACAGCTGTCAACAACCTTTATTTTACTCATTTTTTTTTTATTAACAAACAAATTCAAAAGCAAACATAAGCGCTGCCTGACAGAGGGCAGATACAGCTCATCTGACACGCAGACTCGAGTACATCCCTGCTAACGTAGATGCTTGTGCATATGTGGTGGTACGGCCAGACTCAACCATGAGCCACATCTTTGTTTTGACATGCGCAATTAATGAGTTGTTTTCGGTATCAATTAATTTACAATTCAATTATGTTGCATATTCACCCAACTCTCAGACTTTGTGAGGGCACAGATGTAGATAAAAAGGCCTAAAATAGTGTGAAATAAATAGAAAAACAAATCAGTGTTACTGATGCTATCGGAGGCTTCTTGAATAATTTCCCCGGGTTCAATAATTCAAAATACAGCTTGTCCATTTGCTGCTTTCCTACTATTTTTGACGACTAGTAAAATCAAAATAAGATGACAGGTGTGCTTGGCAGCCTATGAGGTAGAACTGTTTTATATAATGTTGGAAGGTGGCAATAGATGTAAGTGAGCCAGAACTGGTTGTTTTAGAACATATGAAGAACATGAAGAAAAAGATAATAATAATCACCTTGTCTTTGCTTGAAAGCTTTTATTTGAGTGTTTGGAATCATTGTCAACTCAAAAACTACAATAAAACAAGACCTAATCACATTTTTTGGGGCAGCCCAGGTCTGAAAATGATTTACCAGAAACTGTGACATCACAGACCCACAACAGAGTGGAATTATGTCCTCCCCATCCCTAAGTAAACCCAACTTCCCATCATGCTGCATTTCCTGTACCTTAGTGGGTAGCAGAAGGGTACCAGATAGCTCAACTGGTTGAGTGGTACCCACTGACTGTACATAAACCATGACGTCACCTGTGGACTTATTGGTTTTGAAGCCTCTTTGTCCTCGTACTGCGCGGCACCATGTTGAAAAAGAACAAAACTAGCAGAGCTGAGAAACCTGCTTGAACACACGCAGCAGCTACAGTTAGCTACTTTAGCTTGGCTGGCTTAGCTACTGTTAACCCAAGATGATAATTAGTATTATTTCCTGTTTATTTTGACCGGATCTGTCCATTTCAAGTGTTGCTACCAGAACAAGATCCAAAACAAGTGCTGAAACAAGAAGTGGCGGCATGTTGCTGGGACACGCTGGCCATCTACTCTAGCACACACACATATTTACCACCATGAACCTGCATGTCAACGGATGATTGACTGCAGGTCTGAGAAGACGTCCGCATGGAGGGATCCTTGAATGATCAACTGTGGCATCCAGCTCCTTCAGCCAAGCCAAACAACACAAAACCACATAAAAATATATTCTCTTTAAAATATATCTATGCTCTATTAGGTTTTCCTTCACAGCTAAAAAGTCCAATGTAATACAAACCACTATCAAGCATCAATGACAACATATGGATGTAAAAACTGACTATAGAGACCAAAACAGGTTTTTGTACGAGGCTGTGAATATGTTTATTTCTGCTGGAAAGTTGATCATTTTAACATGGGGGTCAAAGGGGGTTTGCCCTGTTTAGGAGCCAACACCTAGTGGTCAGTGAAGGAAAGGCAATTTCTGTTATCATCAGTTTGACTTCAACCTGAAACTGGAAATGATGTCACTTGGGTGGCATGCCATGTGTGAAGGATTACAGTCTTTGTGCAGCCTGCTGCCTACCACCCCTTTTAAAATAAGCAAAGGAGAACGCACACAGAGGAGTTATTTATGGTAATTTATGGAATATTTTGAAGAAATTAAATAACTGACATGGGCAAAATCACATCGGTTATCCTGTCTGAATGTCAGTTTTGATTAATTTTCGATTCGTTGCTCAGTCCTTGCCACTAGTGCCACAAAATGCTAAAAATAAAAAAATAAAATGTCAGAGGGTAGCCCAAGAAGACCTCAAGCCTCCTACACACAACCACTGCAAAAAGAGTAATCCTTGTCAAACAGCCGTTGTTTCCTTGAGTGACGGGAGTGTCATGGGTAAGAGCGTCCTGTTCTGCTTCATACTGAGCTTGTTTAACCTGTTCCTGCCTCCCAAATTGATACAGAGGTATACAACTGCCTCTGAGCTGCCGCAGGGTCATACAAACACAACAGTGAAGAATACTGGTGAAAATGTCCCCTTTGAATCTGCTGTGTGTGAAGAACTAGACTGAGAAGTTAAGTGGTGTGGAGTGACCCCAGCCTCAAAAACTGTCTGAAGAAGAGAAGGTTGACAAGGAAGATGTAGAACTGCATCACTGTCATATTTTCATTACATCAGGTCACTGGAATTTCAATAGGACCTCTGGACACTATGTCAACCTTTGAAAAAAGGGTCCTAATATGTTGCATTAAAAAATAATATAGAGAATCATCAATTGCCATACTATCACTTTTCATTATAATAAAAGTGTTAATCACATTAAATCCTGTGACATCAACACACAAACAGAATCAAACACAGCCTTCTCCCACCAAACACCTGGGTTTTTAACCATCTTGGGCTGATTAAGTAACACTAAAAGCCTTTCTTATCTTGCTTCAACTGTGGATGACATCTGTATATCTACAATACGTCTCGCATTTGCACCAGCAGAACTTGTCTAACAATCCCCCACTCTGGTGAAAGTGACTTGATGTTCTAGGAGGGGACTTGAGAAGATGCGCAGACTGGTAATCCTCTTGGCTGAGTGGGGGCCTCCACCGGGCCGACTTCCACTTCCACGCCCACTCCCACGCCCCCTCCTCTGTCGCCCGGCAGTGCTGACAAACCCACCCCATCCAGGAACAGAAAAGCCATCTGGTGTTTGTTTGGGACAGCTCATGTGCAGGACGTACTGAGAGCTAGATGCGTGCATGTGTGTGTCAGGAGTCAGCTCTTTGTTAATGTCTGTGTCATCAGATGTACATGCTTAAAACTGTATTTGTCTGTAAAAATCCAATAAATTTCCCATAAAGTAACAAATGTGTGAACACAATAACTTCACCTCAAGGGATGACTGTATAACAAAGGTCTCTTCACACCTACTGAGTGACTTGTTAGCTCCAGTGTGTGCTGTCAATAATAAGTGCTGGTTGTCTACATGTAGACAGGTATATAATTCATATCTATTTCATTCAGATGCAGGTTGTCTACGTGATCAGCCCTTGAACTCAAGAGGTCAGATGGTATGGGCTTAATCTGTGACTCAAGTCCATATCACATTAACCTACTTCACTACACACATAAGCACAAGCACATGCACACACAGCTGTTCTTGTGCATCTGTTATTATTGCAGTGATCGTCAATGTGGTCTACTTCCACCTGACTCATGATGACTAGTAGTTACACTCCCAGTTATCCATGTCTCACACAAGTGAAAAGAGCATGATGCAGATGTGTCACCGTTCATCGTGCGCAATCAAAGGAGATTCAAAGAAGAAGAAAGCCTAAGAGATTTTTTTTTTCCCATGATGACTTACCAAACAGCGCACAGGCAAGCAGGAGCGCACCGGTTGCCATCGTGTGTGTCACTCCGCAGATTCACGTCCAATGTCCCCTCTGTGTGTGTGTGTGTTTGAGAGTGAGAGAGAGGGTCTGGCAGTGTTGGTCAGCCGCTGGTCCTGGATCAGAAGGAAGAAGGTGCACGAATCCCCCGCTTGAAAATATTTAGAGTAATGGTGATGATGGGAGGGAAAGCTGCAGGGAAACGGGGGTCGTCTCGAAAATAGAATCCAGAGCCGGTGAGCCCGGCGGTTTTCCGCGGAGCCACTTTCCCCGAGCGTCTCCTCTCGTCTTCACCCTCACCTATGTGCGTCTACGACTGACGACGTGTGCCAGGAGCCACGGCGACCCAACCCAATCCTGCCTTTACTACGCATCCAACACTGCGGAGGCGACCCGCACCGCACGCAGCCTCCTTAGAAAAAAAAAGTCCAGAGTGACTTGAGCGTATTCGGATACCTGATTTAAAAAAAAAAAAAAAAAAGATAGGCTAAATACGCAGCTAGAGAGGATCCGATGAGTCTGGAGTTGAGAATCAGACTGGGATAGTTTTCTTCCTCTTCCCTGATGGGGGAGCAGGACAGGCTCTGGCTTTTTCCACGCTAAAACACGGGAGACAATAATCAGTCCCCCCGCTCTGGATCGGGAGAAAGCCCAATGGGCGGGCGTTGTGGATGGAGCCGAAAGAGCTTTGTCCTGACACAACAGAAAAGATTTTTATCAGTTCTTCAACTCAACACACTTGTAATGCACCTGAGCTGGTATATTCACATGTGTGCGCCTGGAAAAGAGAATATCCTGCATCTGACCGGTCTGGTGGGTCTCTTCATGCGCAAAAACGAGCCGCTTCATTCAGGAAACGCTCTGATTTAGTCCCAGAGAGACGCGGTCCAGTCTGTTCCTTCTCCCAAGGTTATTTCCTTGTTTCCTGCCAGGCACAGGCACTTTGGCACTTTGAAAACTGAAAAGCGTGCTGTCTGCTCCCACCCACTCACAAAAGGCCACGCCCCGGCCGCGTGGGGCCCGTGACTGTGGGAGAGGTCAAATTTGCATTTCCAAGTAAAAATTCTGGAGCAGATCTTTTGATGAGGTCCTAATTAAATCTAAAAAGCTAAATAAAAAAAAGAAAAGAAAAGAAAAAAAACCTCATATTTCTGTGTCGATGGTTAAATAAAAAACGACACGTCTGCACAACATAATAAATGATGATAGTTTTTTGTTTGTTGTTTTTTCATTAACAGGGTTGTTCACAAAAGTATGGAGCCCCAGACCAAATTTAGTATTTTGTGGCCTCAAAATAGTATTTGTGGCCTCAAGTTAATATATCACAGCCCCATTTTTGGCCTCATGTTAGCATTTTGTTGTCTCAAAATAGTATTTTGCAGCCTCAAATTACTATTTCATTCCCACTAATTAATATTTTTCGGGCTCAAAATAGCATTTTGTTGTCTCAAAATAGTAGTTAGTGACTTCAAATTAGCATTTCATGGCCAGAAATTACAATTTCATGGCAACAAATTAATATTTTATGGCCTCAATTTATCATGGTGGTCTCAGAATAGTATGTTGAATTGCCTATTTCAAATATAAAATTGAGGCCATAATTAAAAATTTTATTTTTTCATGTCTGGTGCTCAGTTTGTTTACTGACAGCTTGGTATACACTTACAGTGTGGGTTGCTAACTATTTCGTGGCCGCAATTTAAAGTTTTACTTCAGATTTCATGTCTGGGGTTCCATTCAAAAGTCCCTTTCTCATGCATAATTTTCCCAGCAGTCTGTGCAATACCTCCCCCCACCTTCCACCTCCCTAATTCACACTCCGCCGATATAATGGGATGCCACTTTGGGAATTGCAAGTATCAGAACAATAACACAAAACATTTCTCAGAACATTCACCTTTGAAAGGGCTGCAATTTTGAAATATTGCCGCTCTGATTTAAATTGTGAGAAGCAACATCAGTCACTTTGGCGTGAGCACATATTTATTGGTTTTCACTGCCCTGCTGCATTATTTGAAGAAAATAAACAAAATGAATCGTAGGTTGCAGAGAGAGAAAGCAGAGAAAAGTACAATAATACAAGAGACCACACTGTCTACTTTAAAGAAAAAGAGAGAAATAAAGAATCCAAAAGGCTCAGACTTAGAGAAACTAAAGTACATAAATAAATGAGCAGGCCTTTGCATGTGAATGCGAAAGATAATTTCACTTGATCATTCCACTATGAAATATAAACTGAGAGTTGTGACCGCTGTCTGAATGTAACACAAGCGTTCTGTTTTTGGAAGCAGGGGAAATAACGCTACTTTCTTTGCTGTTGCACAAGAATTTCAGCTCAGAAAGAATTTTCTGAATAGCAGGTGACATGGGCACAGGCCCTGAGGCGCAGAAGGGCATATTTACAGAAATACAGCATGTTAATAAACCATAACCTCACATAGCACTTCATCAACTGAATTCATGGGGAGAAAAAAAAAAAAGCCAAAGAAGCAACTGTTTTTTCTTCTCTCCCTTGGTCTAGAACTGTGTTATGATATTAACAGAAAGCAGAGCTTTTATCCTGTTTATGCAGCATAAAAAAGAAGCTTCACCAGACATTGCTACAAACAAAATGTAATTAAGAAAGGGAAAAGACCCCACGGTGAAGCATGTTATTGATTCAGACCTTACAAAGTCTATCCAGGTCCAGTAATGTTGAAATAATGCACAGCCACACAGAGCTGGCTAGGTAGGCCATGTGTGTTACACCTGGTCCACATATTGCTGCGCCTAAAATTAGCTCAGTTCTCCACAGACTCCTTACTGCACGGCCAAGTGATGGCACAGTTTACACAGACAGGCAGCTCCAAGGAGCTCTAGCATAATCTTAACCATGTTAGCACCGAAAATAAGAAAACATTTGGCCCTTCCATGAGAGTAATGGGAACAGCTCAGACATATATTTGCTTTGAATTTAAAAAAAAAAAAAGGGTGGATTTGGAGGAGTGCTTGGTTTTGTATGTGCAAGAGATCACAATAGGTCTCCATGGAAACAGAAGACTGCATTATATGGAGTCTATAACAGAGTACAGCATCTAGACAAAGCTTTTATGTGGGTAACCTTTAATGGTGGAGCACTGTTTTTACACTGTCATTAGGAGTATTTTTGCTAACTTAATACGCTATCTATTGGGCTGTTTACACTGTGTAGCCACGAGAGGAAAAGTTTGGAGGAAAAGAGAGTTTTGTTCACTTATTTCATCATGCACAATTGTCTAAGTGTGTCCCAAAAGTATATGAATGATTTATTGGCTTTCTCTGTGCATTTTTCTTTAGTCTCAAATGAATGTGCCAGTGTTACGGCGGAGGATGGAGGCAAGTCACGCACAAACTCATGCACAAGCAGGTTCAGATGTGTTGAAAAAAAAAAATGTAAAAACACATCTGTAAGTGTCACCTCAGATTACACATGAAAGCGCTCCATTGAGAAATTAGAAAATCTGCATTTCATGGAGTCACACGTGTGGCCACTTTGCAAACCAGTCTGAGGTTCAAAGTAAGTATTTTGAGTTTTGCTACATAAATAATCTCTGAAACAAATATGAGAATTATAAATAAATAAACAAAAGCTCTTTGCGCTGGTAAAAGCAAGAAACGCGAGCAAAGAATTAAAAAAAATGAATCTACTCCTTTGCCATTTTATTCAAAGAGGCCTCCCTCAGAGGAGTGAGACAGAAGAAGAGAGCAAGACATAGAGGGAATTTAGCAACAATCCATATAAGTAAAGATGGAGGGAAGATAAAAAGAGTGTTTTGCTGTCAAAACAAAGCTGTGTTGCACTATCACATTTAAACATGAGTAAAAGTGAGGCTTTCAGTTTGAAACAATGGATTCTGGGAAGTGGTACAGAACTCCAGTTGAGTCCCATCCAAGTGGCAACCATCCCACTTCAGGGTTGAAACGCATCTGGGAAGTACATTTTGTTGCAGTTCCTCCACTGACCACGAGGTGATGGCTCTAAAACAGAGCAAATCCCCATTATCCTCCATGTTAAAAGTGGCAAGTTTGCAGCAGAATTAAACATGTTTACAGTGGAATTTAAACAGAAGCAGAAGTTCAACTTATAACAAGACAAAAATCACACTTCTAACAAAGCCTGAGTGCGTCCGCATCGCCTGCATTAGGTCCCCACTCAGAATGACACGCCTCCCAACTGCCAATCAAATTTCCCCTTTTTTATGATTCGTCACAGTGTTTTCTAGGTGGAATTAGCCACATGCTAACAATAAGATGAAGCTCTCTAACATAAATGATTCACTATGAACGTCATGTCAAAAGAGGCAAGGAAAAGGAAGAGAGAGAACGATCCAACGAGATCCCAGACATGAGTAAATATCGGACCGGCGTACACCTCGGTCAAATACAAAAGGGTCCCCCAGACTGTTATAAGCGACACGTCCAAAACTGAAGATCTGTGATGTCATGTGATTGTATCAGTGCTCTTAGTTATGGGCATTTACACATCTTTCACACAGGAAAGTACATTAAAATTTAAGAACAACAAATGTTGCCTTTAAGACCACTTCTTTTACAGAGATATGCATTTTTCAACAAGACTGTGCAAGATCACTTTCTGTGTGCTTTACGAAGTCACCACTGAGGTAAAGGAAGGTACTGGTATTGGACAGATTTCCTGCAGTCCTGGAAAATAGCAGCTGAAAAACGATTGCAGATTTATTTTTTTTTATTGTCAGTTTGTAAGTTTTCTAATTTGACAATGTTTAAAGCAGAATGTTTTTGTCTGTTGCATTTTATAGAAATGAACAGTACACTTCAATCCATCAGACAGATTAGCATTTTTTTTAAATAAAATTCCATTAGTCTACAAGGAAACACAAATCACCACATTTTCCAGCAGATTAATTATTCATCATAAGGGCTCCTAATGTAGAGTATTAATATGAGATGACTGTCATGGTACCAATGTCTTGGCCTCCTATCTGTCTGTATCTCCCTTTCCATCCGCGTTCATTGACAGCCTCTCTCTCTCTCTCTTTTTCTTCTGGTGTACTTGCTAGTCATGGTATTTTATGTCTTTTTACTTCCTTTCCTTTACTGTAACTCTGATTTGCTTGATTTCTTGATAATCACATGCACTGGTACTTGCGTGTGCAGTTGTTTTACACCATTGCAGGTGGTTGTAATGACATTAGTGTAAGTTTATGTGCAGCAAAGCCTCTTTTGTTGTCAAATTATAGCAGAGCCACTGCAACATGGGCTAAATACCATATAATTTTCACAACCATTAACTGGCAGGTGGCTGCAAGAAATACAGTTTATTTATTCAGTTGCTAAAGATTACACAAACTGAGTGTGGCAATTAAAGGCTTTTGAATGAAATTAAGAAATTCTTGAACATCATAGAAACAATAGACCCTTTCACTCAGCCAGGACTGGCTTATTGTAGGTATTACTACTAGAGTGTTACAGCAGGTGCCGCATGGATAAGACTTTGTAGTTTCACAGCTAAAAATTTCTAATGTCCTACAAGCAGAAATATGCATACACATTATGCTCACTGGATTTATATAGCATGTGCATATGTTATTCATTGAGCTGTATCATGTTTTTCATGGTTCTGTAACATCACAGGCCAAAATTCACCACCGCATCCAGCTTCACATCATGCTTCATGCTGTTTGCACATTTCAAAAGAGGCACAGAGCCACAGGAGAGGGTTGGAGTGATACTGAGTGGCTGAATTCACCCTCTAAAACCAGCTGCTGTGAACCGCGGTATAAAGACGTGGTTGAAAGGGGATTTTTTTAACACACCACTGTGTTATTTTGACCAAATCATGCCATGGACATTTCATTAAGACCCCATTCCTTAAATAATATGTCTCCTTAAACAAAGACACTAGAGAAGAAAGAGAACGAGGCCTGACATCTCTGCGTTTGTCTGGAGCTAATCAGTGCATAGCTGTATATTGGATCATAAAGCCCTGAATATGGATGATCAGGAGGGAGGCACAGATGCACAGATGGAGCCCGATACAATAGATGCTTCCTTAAACAGGCTTTGGAAGTCTAACGCAGATTTGTGCCAAATTGGAACAGTTTCTAAATACCGGCACAGGTGCAACAAAATAAAGGCACTGCATAATACTGGTGACGTTTGATGTTTGATTTCTTTTCATCTCTGGGAAAACTAAAAAAATAAAATAAAATAATTCATGCTCAGATAATGCTACTTTTGGGTCCTTTTAAGCCACATGACGGTCTGTACGATTTTAGACAGTTCTAAACATACATACAGATAAAATGGAAATCAAAGAAAGTCACAGAAATGTGTTACACAGCCTGAGTTAAAGTGAATCAGCAACATTTAACATTCGTTACAGTGAGTACTTCCTGGACCACATGTGACTGTCAGTGCATTTTAAATATCACCCACAATTCCACAATCAAGCATTTAACTAAAACCTTTTAAGCATAGTCTTTTACTGAGATTTTTTTAATGGCATAACCAATACAATAATTAATTTTAACCTAATTCTGTTTCTTCTGACAAATACAAAAATAAACACGTCACCTAGACAGTTACATTAAACATTCAAACATTAAAAGATGCTTTAATTAAGGCAGAACAGCCATTCTTATGCACAGCTATAGGTTTTTTATTTGTTTGATTTTAACATCTACAAATAAGGAGGAGTACATTATAAAAACTAATGATGAGGAACAACATAAGAAAGAAGTCATAATCACTGTTCTGGTGAAATTATCCACATTATTTGTGGTGCTGCTGCTGCAGAACTGATGATGGGCTCAGCTTCAGGTGATGGAACAAAGTTATTTAGTTTTTGCCAAGGTGCTACCTTTTAAAACATCTTCTGTTCACCGCTGACAAAAAAGAAAAAAAAACAAAACAAAACAAACAAAAAAAAAACCCCAGAAAGCTAAATTTATGATCTCATCAAGAATGTGTCATACATGCACCCAGAATGTATAGGGATTAGCTGTGCACTTTCTAACATATATCAGCAATGAGGAAGAATGTACCTCAAGACACAATCCAAATCTTTGTTTATTTCGATTTGTGGACTGAAAACCAAGAGGAAGAAAAATTCACATCCAACTCAGAACACTGCAGAGGATATGCTTTTTTCCTAAAGAGGATTGACAACCTTATTGCTATGGAGATATTGAGATGCTTCTGAGCTTATCAGCGGAGTCAATAAAACAGATGAATATGCTAATGCATCTCATGTGAGGCCATTTTTTATTTTTTCCAGGCTGTCCAGTTAATCCTTAAGTTGCACACATTCTTCGTTCATGAACACTGGTGTGTGTGTAAGAAAGGCGTATGCTTTTTGTACACAGCTTTTACATCTGGTCACGTGGTTTACTTGGATTCTCTGTCAGCGGCAGAACAGGTCACACACATTCATGGCAGTTTTTGGCACCTTTGCAGATATAAATCCTCCAGTGCCAGGATGAAGGACAGCACACGTGGCCCAGCCCAGGCAGAAGAACTAATTTTCTGGTATATTCATTTATAATAATTAAAGTTAAAAAAAAGGAAGACTGCAGCCCAAATTTCCCACATTTGTGCAGCAATCATCTCCTCTTTTCTCTCTTTCTATCTGCATCTGTCTTTCTTTCTCTTCTTGATTATGTGGGTGTTGCCCAACGTGCAAACACAGCTGACTGTCATGTATTATTCATATGGTCTCACAAACACACACACACACACACACACACACTGGGCACAGTATTCTCTGGGAATTTCTCATAACAACGTTTGCGTAGCAAAACAGCCACATTAAACAACAGAGACACATTTCATCATCATCCCTTGCAAGTGCAGACTTGTCCTTTTTACTGTTGGGTAACAGCAACAGAGGAGATAGTATCTATCAGCTCTGGGCTACAGAGCCTTCTCTGGTCAAATTTTCTGAAGCTTTTAGTATGCAGAAGAATTCAACTCACTCCAAAAAACACATAGTAAACTGATATGAATCATTGCTGGAGGAGAAAGTATGTGGGCAACAAAGCTTTTAGAGGCTAAGGTGGTACACCACCACATAACTGCATCTCATCAGTGGTTGGTTGCAAAATGATGTTGATCTTGTTATTATATACTCAGCCATCTGAATTATGTTATTTGCCAGTATTTGTATTGAAGCATTAACCTACAATCTTAAGTTTTTAATGTAATAAGAAGGCTTATAAATTGAAGAATAGGGCTTAATTTCCATTAAAGTGTCACCCAAACAGCACATCTGAATTGCACAAGATCTTTATCTGCCTCATAATGCCTCTCCTGGAAGAATTGAAACATATTAAGTTTTGATTATCAGAAAACGTTCCAGTTTTTTGAGTATTATTGGTTTGATCTTTTTTTTTAATTGAATTAGCTTTTTATAAATAAAGAAAATTATTATTATTATGTTTTTAATGAAGATGTACATTTGACTAAAAATATCAGTTATATACAGTCTTAGAATTGTTCTCAGGCTTTTAAATTAGAAAACATAGCTTGCAGATGGATCAGACCAACATCTAGACAGACGTTACTGTCTGAAAGCCAGCTGCCTCTGCATGCAGTTTGTTAGCACTGTTAGCGCTGTTAGCACTGTTAGCGCTACAGGCCGTCACACTGAGGTGATTCCTCCTAATTTCTGACACTGCTTTATCTTCTGTCACAGCCTGTATTTGGCAGGACGGTTCTATCTGCCATCTTTGCTTCTGTCTCATTGTGAGATCTACAGTCACCGTTTTTTGAGCTACGATCGCAAATTTTTCCCACAATTGCCCATCTTTCACCTGAGATGGTGAGAATTGTATAATATGAACCTGGACAAAAGTTATCGTCATGGAAATCCAAGTCTTTAATTTAATGTCGATGTCAAAGCCAGCTCAAGCTGCTGTTTAACATCCAGACCACAACACTGCAGCTCTGTCGTCATCACGTTAAGCGACGTAGGGTAGCTAAACAGAGCTGCGGAGAAAAGTCAAATTTGCTAGCAGTACGTCTAAATTTCTAGGCTATGTAGATGAACCTTTAGAGACATTAATTTGAAGGGCAAGCTTTAGGTGCGGCCTCACATTCGAATAGTTTGGTGCCCAGAGCAGTTCATGGTCAACCCAGAGTCACCCAGGTCCTCTAACTAGAAAATAAGGCTAAATCATCAAACGTCCACATCTGTGACCGACAGCTGGTGTTTGGTGTCTGGCTGATATGCTTTTACTAAATGTGGCGATATGCACTGTGTGAGAAAAATGAAAATATAGATATAGTGTTATAATAATCACTTCTTGGTCTTCATGACCAGACAGGGAAATATGCATAATCAGGTATAGACTCTAGCCTGGAGGGAGATTGTCTGTCTCACAGCTCCAGGGCCTTTTCAGGCACTAATAAAATGCTGTTGTTCCTTGTGATTATTCTAGTACTTTCTGTAATCTTTGTCTTTATACTTATATTGATTATAATTTGCAACTTGCTCTGACCTCTGGCATTGCTATGGAAGTAAACTTTGCAAAACTCATGAGAGCTTGAAGTCTTTACTTTCTTACTTGAATAAACAATCCCAGAGACAATGGATAAATATAAACAATATATTTTTCCATCTCATGTTTTTTTTGGCTAAACATCTGCACTTTGATCCGTTTTTTTCAGAAGACATTGGTCCTGAATTCTTCAGAGATTGTTCTGCTCTTCTTCTTTTGAGAGGCGACTTTGCAAATGCTGTGCAAACAGTTGTGCAGTTCTTTCTCCTCACGGCCCTTCCAAACAAACCCTGCTTGTTGAGTCTTTTCCTAATTGTTCTGTCATAAACCTTCATATTTAATATGTTAACAAAGGACTGTCTGAGATGAAGTTCTTGTACAGTTTGAACAGTGCATGGCCTGACCTTGCAGTAAACTTTCTGGGACATCTGAGAGGACTGGTAGCTGTCTTGAATGTTTTCAACTTGTACACACTTTTCATTTAAAAAATGGACCCCAGGATGAGGAGGGGAAATGTCTTTATGATCCTGCCAATGCTGATGGCCCCCAACATTCGCTTCTCTAAGATATTTGAGGGTGTCGTTCCTCCTTGGCACCTGAACTTCCAGACCAGCAAGATGTCAAAACTTACTTTTATTGAGGTAGTTGCATCTGATTACCAATCAGTCAAGTGCATTTGATTCATAACACCTGGCTGCTACTTGTGCTCTTGATTCCTTTGGATGCGGGAGGGGCTTCTTATTTTTTATAACACACTGCTTCTGCATTTTGTTAAACAGATAAAGACACACTGTAATATTTTACGTCTGGTTGTTCATCTAAGGTTGTAATCTATAAATCTGGTGAGATTATTATTTATTATGTTCTGTGTAAACATAGATTGCACTTCCTTTTTCCACATCATCAGATGTTGTCATTGAATTCTGCAGAAACTGAGTCGACCGTGGATGACTCAGTGAACCTTTACTGGCCCTTTACAAAAGCAAAGGTCTGGTATAATTCTCCAATTTATTGGTTATCTGCAGGGAAGAAAACCATGGGTATTAGATTAATGTCATTAACCATTGACTGCAGTCTAATTGGTAAATGGGTCAAACTAGTTTCATATTAGGCTGTCAAATATAAGGTCTGCATGTGAAAGTGGTTTACAGCATGAAAAGATTTAATTTGACCGCAGGGATATTAAATGGTAATTATTTTATAACAGGCTGGCACGTAATTGGTGACTCTGTGATACAGTATGGCATTGCTGTGGCTGGGACTGCCGTTTCACAGGGAAAAGGTCGGCCGTTGCCTTTTTGTTTGATATTTGCATCTTCAGCCTCTGCCTGTCTGGATTCTTTACTCACTATTTCCTCCCACAGTCCAATAAGCTTGTAACAAATATGCAGTTGTGACCGTAACTTTTGTTTGGGCCCATCTAGGCCTTACAACAAGCAATTCACTAAATCATTCAAATTTGCTAAATAATATGAAGTAGTAGTTGGAGTTCAGAGTAAAATCATCCAGCCTCCCTACCTTTAGCTCCGCCCAATTGGTGACATCAGGCTGCATTCACTGAAACTCAGAAAGTCATAATTCTTTTGCTTTCGAGAGTAGTCAATAATCATCGACCAGCTTTTTGTCCAATGTTTATTTGGGGAAATGACTTGAAATATAAAAAAAACCAGGGCATTGTCACAGTTCTGACCCTCCCTCTGCTCGTTGCGGCTCAGGTAATCAGGCAATCTGTCCCTTTTAAGCAAGCTCAATCTTCTCTCCCAGTTTGCTGCTGGTAATTTTGAAACATCCAGTCTTCTGAATGTGACCTGATTGGTATGAAACTGATTTTTTTTTCCAGCCCCGCATGTTGCCTACTGTAAGTCCCTGTCTGTTTTTCTAACCCAATTTTTTATTATTGTTTCAGGATAGGATTTTGATGCGGATTGTTTATTTGAACTCTGATGACAGATCTGACCCTGGGCTGCTTATTGGATATGTGCTTCTGGAAAGGACTTGTAACTAACCACCTCTGCAGCCCCTCAGTTTGGTGCTTGTCTCTCAACTGCTCCGTGCATGTCAGCAAGATGAATCACTGTTTCCAATGATCCCTGATTACGTTATTTCCTCCTCGTACAATGAGCTCTGCCCTCCTCTCCCAGTGTTCTTGAGATTCATCAAACCGTTTACCTACACCAGATTATTTGTTTTTTTTAGGATGACCATATTAATAAACCATTACAGTCATTACAGATATGTTTTAGCCCAGCTCCCTTCCCCAACCTGAAGCTGGAATTTCTTACTTCCCACTGATGCAGCATCAATATGCTTATATTTTCACAAACCCTATACGTAAAAGGACAAATGTGTGAAATTTTCCCTCATATAAAGAAGTGATTTTTTTAACATTATCACCTAAAAATGTAAACAAGACACAGAGAAGGTCCTGGTCAATCAACTGCAATGGGATTTCACTAATCCAACACCTGCCGACTGGCCATTATGTTACTTCAGCATACCCACCAGCTGTGCATACATATCCCTCAACATTTATTTATTTTATTTCTGATTTTGGAACGAAGAACCGATCTTCAAGATCAGCTTGAGCTTCTCATTTCTCTATGAAAGGTTTGCATGACGTTAACAGGAAAGGACACATCAGTAACTTCCACAAAAATATGAAAATGAGGAAGCTAAAAAAACTCCATCTGCGTCCAAAATCAGCACCTCTGGAGCAGATGAACAAGCACGCGAGATAATCTTTAAAAACAAACAAGTTAAAAAGTGCTAATTAGTGAACTTTGCTGTGCGAGCTGTTTCAGCCTATCTTTAGTTGGAGATGCTGAGCAAACTGCCTGCTGGCTCTGCAGCTTCATGCATACATAAAATTAGAAACTATTTCTTTCTATGAGAGCAAAACTATGCTCACCACAACTGTCAACCACCAGAAGGGTTCTTGTCCCAGATGTAACGTTACTGCAACATTCATACAGCCGTCAAGTTGATCCCAGTTGACACTGGACAGGGACATGGTTGTATCCTGGGTGGGTCACCTGTCAATCACGGGGCGGACATGTAGCGAAAAACATCCTTTAAAACCTGTGGCGATGTTGAGTCACTAATCTAGTCACTCACCGAGTAAGTAGGCTCAAACCCAGAAGAGTTTGCTGTCAGCGCTGCAAGACCAGTCACCTTGTGTAATTCATTATAAAAGCAATTCATACTGAATACAAATTAATCTTTAATCCCATATTCCTTATCAGTGAAAGCCAACTGCCAATTAAACCTGGATGAGGCATTGTGACCTGATTAAAAGAGTAATGGATTGTGTCATCAACCACAACATCAGTTCAAGTGTCCTTCAGCCTGAAAGGTTTATTGAAAGGTCATGAATGTGGTAGAGACTCTGCACTGACACTAGATAAACAATGTTGCATCATTGAAATGTGAGATGTTAACTCCTCCTCATCCTCTTTTTTTTTTTTCCTGATATCAAGGCAATCTTTGCATTGGTGTTTGTCAAATGGGACTTGTGAGATTGCAGATAAAGATTCCTGAGCTGGTAGTTTTTTGCTTTTTTTTTGTTTTTTTGGCAGCGTTAAAGCCCAGGGCTCCTTAAATGGTCGGGTCAGTTCGGTCTTATCTGTGCTGCCTGCCAAGCAGAAGAAACATGAGCCGCCTGCCTACCTTGGGCTGACTCATGCACTTCACTCTCTTACACAAACACACTTACGTATTCATCTGTGTGGACACACAAAGAGACACATGCACACCCACAGTTTAGGAAACATACCGCGCATCTGCTATGAAGAACAGCACACAGCCTCTGACGCAAACACCATCTCATGCTATAACTCCCATGCAAATCACTTTCCCTATCACACATTTCAGCCTCCTCTCCCTCTTTTCAAGTCCTTCAACAGCCGGAAACAGGTAAACAGTGCTGTATTTTTGTTCCTGGTGACGGGCTGTGTTGCTGTATAAATTCTCATCCATGGAGGCAGAGAAAGCGAAAAGTCAACATGTAACCATCATGCGTGGACCTGCCCACTCATAAAAACACGCATGACAGTGTGTTGGCTACGCTCTACATTTGGACGCAGCTCGAATCTCAGTGTTGCCACACTATCAGCTCTTGCATAATAGAGAACTGTTGTCTCACAAAATACAGCATTTTGCAAGTCTTGACTTCCTTATCTCGTGGCATGAGGCCAAAAGTGATTTGCTGGTTCAGCCTTTTTGCAGAAAGTAATTACTGTGTGCTGTGTAATTTTATTGTTCCAAAAGGCTTTTATTGACAAAGAAGAGTCACTATTTTAAGTCAACAGGAAATTTGAAATCCACAGCACCAAAGCATGTGGAATTAGTTCAAGGACGGCAGGCAGGAAGTTCAGGGATCTAATCAGTGTGTCATTGAGAGATGTTGACCGTTAGTTTAGACCTTGATTCAAAGCAACCAAAACGCTTTTTGTTCCCAAGAAAACCCCCATTCCCTGTCACATGTTTGTAAGATAGTGACTCTTGTTCAGCTTGTATCAGTGTGGCCATAACAAACTTTATATGTGTTGTTATGTTTGAACTACACACATTAACAAAATAAATGCATGTGGCACGTGATTGTTGAGAATCACTCGCACAAGACCCAGCTGTAGATTAAGTAAATTCACTTTAACTAATAAAGCAATAACATTATTCTTTTATTTTTTCAAAATCTGTTCTATTCCATTATTTTATTTCATTTTATTTTATTTCTAATTGAGCAAACTGGTCCAGTTCTACAGCTCTGTGAGAGTATTTCAGTGCTTCCAGCACCTGGTTGAGCTGAAATGTAGTTATAGTTCAGTAATTGTCGATGTGCCCTGCACATCACCATGAACAATCCTATTCAATTTTTTAACCGACGGGAGGCCAAACTGTTCTTTAAAAGAAAAACACTGCTTATGTTCAAGCTACTTACAGTTCATTCTGTGGCAGCACGATGAGACGTACATACAGGCTTTATGTCATGAATGCTCTGCACGCTTAAAACAGAGTTCAAGCACACTAGTGTGTATACACACACTAATTTTGCAAATTTTATCAATGAATCAAGTTTATTTATGAAGAACGTTAAAAGCGTTATGGTTGACCAAAAGTACTGAACACAAACATGAAAACAAATAAAACACAATGAAATTATAAACATGTAAAACCAAATACACATATATTAAAAAAACAATAAAAGCCAGGATCTCAAACTGAGTCAAAGATTAAAGATAAAAGGAGGGGGGGTCAACCTGCGTGATATGCAACGGCAACTTATTCCACTCAGCTCATTGGGCAGCGACTGAGAAAGCTCAATTACCCCCTCAAGTTTCCTCTTTGTCTTTGGGGAAACTAATAACTGATCTCCCTAAAATTGGAGTAACATGTTCTTGTCTTCTTGTACCAATTAAAAGCCGAGCAGCAACATTTTGAACAAACTGCAGCCTTACATAAAGTGTATTACAATAATCAAATTTTATGTATACACACCTTATGTCCCTTTTTGGCTTCAATTGCAACATCCACAGAAACCTACCTTCTGTACCAAATTCCCACAATGCAACAGCCAGCTGTCTTTGAGCAGACACACACATTCACACACAGGCACTCCTGTTCAATTTCTACCCCGTGGGAGCCACAACTGTTTGTTCACACAAACAAAAGCACTGTTCCAGTGATACTTACATCCTCCTAGTAACTCTGGTATATTAGGACTCATTCTGTGGCAGCTTGATGGCTGAACCAAGAGATGTAAAAGAAAAAGAAGCTCTGCGTGCTGTGAATGCACCATATACATTTGCAAGACACACAAACAGCAACTACAGTGTGTTACCCAGAATCCTCACAAGAAGACCAGTGGAGTTGATGCAAATGATTAGTTCAAAGGAAACGAAATGTAGGTGATGTCAGTGATGGAGCAGAGTGTTTTTTACCGTTGTTGATCGTTAACAAGAATAAAAGAAGAAACTGCTGTAGAGTTACAGAGCTGACCAGTTATGCAACACTGAGGAGTACTGGATTTACTGTGGTTCCTGCTGTTTGTTTATAGAAACTGTACTGGAAAGAGAAAAAAGTTATGTACCCAGACATTATTTTTTTTGTAATACAATATAAAGTTTTCTCGTCTAGAGTTGGGCTTTTGCCTTTACAAAATAAATCATACTGGTCCCTTTTGACTGGGAACACAATATTATTTTATGAGACCATATAGAAAATCTATTAAATTTCAAAACAGTGTTCTTGCTAAACACTGAAATAAAGCAAGTAGAGTCTGTGCTGCCCGTAACAGCTTGTTAATATGTTGTTTTTTTGAAGACCTACAAGCCACAAATAGCAAATGGAATTTCAAAACTGCTGATGTTCACAAAATATTTGATTTGACAGAAAGTTCTAAGATAACGTTGGTTAATATGTATTATTATGGATTTACAATCAGCCAAAAATGTTCCTAGAAGGAAAGGTAAGCCTAAACGAACCCAATAGGGGGGATGAGTACAGGTTGATCCAAAACATTCTTTTAATTCCTCCATCACATAGCTTGTTAATACCAACATACTTCTTCTACCTTACTGGTGCGATTCAGATTTCAGCTGCCCATCTTGCCCCAGATACAGCAAACCATGATACTACCACCACCCTGATGAGATTTTTTTTTTTTCACTAAGAAAAAGAAAAAGAAAAAAAAGACACACACACAGAGAGAGAGAACTGCCTCCTAGTTTGTTCATATGTCCAGGTTCCTCAAGAATACCATATATACACTTTAACAAACATATGCTTAAAATGAAATAAAATCAGAATATGTTGGCTCAGATTTCACCCTTAAATGAACTGCAAGTTCTGTATTTTTTTATTTCTTATTTTAATTAATTCCACATATAATGATTTTGCCTAATTTCTTCAGCTGTGTTCTCATTCTTACATTCAGGACCAACATTACAGTAAATTCTGAAGCGTTCACAATCCTGAGGGCACAACTGTTCATTTGTGACAAAAGTGAGAAAATAAACTAAGAGCACAGTATCTATACTGGTCCAGTTGGCCTATATTTCAGAAATGTACGCCTAACTCTAACCGTGGTGGATCCAGGACACATGAAGCAAAGATAATTTTGCAGCAGAAGTGTCTAAATCCAGGCCTTTCTCTCCATTTCCCTCTCCCCCAGGACTCCATATCTCCACTCTTCTTGGTTCACATTCTTCAAATTGACTGAGTGTATGTCTTAGAGAGAGAATTAGCTCTCCTGCTTTTGAACCGGGCAGGGCTCTTAGCAAAAGAGTTTTAATTGATTTTGAAGTAGTCGCTGTTGGGAATGCCTCTCACCGTTAAAACATGCTTGACACATGGAAACCAAAACAACCTATTACCATATCAAAGGGGCAACCCCCCCTTCTGCCGTGTGTGTAAACTGAGCGGCTAATTTCGATGACGCGCAGCATTGAAAGTATTGTTAATTTATTGACTTCCCTTCAGCCGAGTTTGGGTCATTCCATTGAACATGCTCATGGTGTTCGCAGCTATTATCCTTTGGAGGCAGCGAAGTTGTTTTATTATCATTGTACAGCGAGGCTTCCACAGTTGCACACGCAGCACAAACCTAACCAAATCCTTCCCAACAAAACATATCATTACATTCTGTTTGATATTTTTTTGTATCTCTATTTTTTCTTCTCATTTTAATCCCAGTGATTCAGAGTGATATGCTTCCCACTGTACAGACTCAGTCGCGAGTTCTTTGCGGCTCTCACATCAGTCTCCAGCACAGCAGGAGGCCCAAGCTCACGGAGGAAGCTGCTTACCAACAGAAATACCAATTACTGCACACTGCATCATGACGCCTAATGGACCTGCTGTGGCAAAGAGATGCACAGGATGAAAGGCTTGCAAGTTCTCTTACAGTAAAACCTGTATCACAACTCTCAGTCTTTTGTTTAAAGAGCAGTGTGGTTTTTACGGGATCTTATGTTTACTCTAGGTCATGATAAATCTTTATCGTTGCATAGCTTTTTGTTCAGGTCAAATATGGCCCCTAAAGGACAAAATCTGCTGCTAAGTGATTGTAAACAAGGATTTAAATCCACATGAGCTTTATTGTTCACGTTCTTTATCGTATTGTTTGTGCATTGCTGCCTGGGATGGCGTCTCCTGCTTGGGCGTAAGCCTTTAATGTTTACTGTGCTGAAAGCTATCGCTGCTGTAAAGAAAATATCAAAGGCTAACAAAAATATTTATGTTATTACAGCATTTACTGCTATTTTTCATTTAAGCTTTGGCTCAGTTAAGATTAAATCTCTTAGCACTTACTTTTGCTGCACAAATTGGATTTATGTTTCTCATTCACTCAGGAAAACTGCATTTGCTTTGGTACACATGTGGTCAAATGAGTAAGCACGATCCCCAGTGATTTGCTCAGTAAGTGCCTGCACATGATTAACTGATTAAAACTGATGAGTTAATTCTCTGCAAAATTCTCATGCTCTTCGCAGCTTGGACAGATTATTTCCCTGTTTGAACCATCAAAAGCAAAATCAACTACTCCAGCGTCAAAATCGGTGTAAATACAGTGATTGTGATGACTTCTTTAATGCTCGATTACCTTTCTGAAAGTTGTTTTTTCCATGTTGCGGCGCTATAACCAGGAATTAAAATAGGTGTTTTTTGAGATTTAATGTGATAAACCTACACAAAACAGCCACACCTGCACTATTTTGCAGGTCATTGTGTTCCACATGTGTTTTTTTTCACAGGTTTTACATCAGATGCAGTTTCTGACACAACTTTTCCTATTTGTCTGGGCTGATCCTAAGCCTGATTTATGCTTCTGCATAACAGCTACAAATGTAGGCTACGCACTGCCCCATGCCATCTCTGGCGTTTATACTTTCATTGTTTGTGTCGCACTAATTACATCACCAACCACTAGGCAGCAGTGTGGATCCTTTTCAGTAGCCCTGCAGTTTGTAGTGTTTACTTTCCTGTTGTTTACTTCCAATATGTAGCTCAGGCATAGCAGAAAGCAGAGAACGGAGAAAATAAAGTTTGTTTTAAGCCAGTTGGAGCTGGGAAATGTTGAACACCAGTCATTTCTACTGACATTGCAGCAAAATAACGTTCTACTCGACAAACGACGAAGAGCTGAGTTTCTTGCAGTCCACGTCGCCACAATGCATAGACATCTACCCACAATGTAGCTACAGCTCAGCTTTGACGCAGAAGTAGAAATCAGCCTTGACACCAGAAAAACTGGCTTGCGATCCCACAGTGCACATGTGCCAAACTCAATCTGACCAGCCACCTAATTTTATCTGACCCGCAGAGACAATCCTATGCTCAGAATAATTGTTTTAGAGACACTTTTTGGGTTTTTTTTTGTTTGTTTGTTGTTTTTTTTCACCTATCCCATGATGGTTCAGGGGCCTGTATCATGAAGCTAGATTTTGCTGTAGCGAGGTAACTTCAGGGTTAGCCCTGGGTTTTCTGTATCACAAAACTGGGTAATTGCTTATCAAGGTACATCACCGAGGTAACGCATGTAGCAGGGTAACTCTCAGGATTGAATCCAGTCATATATATAGCCCCACCCACTGGCCAATCACCTTTTGGGGGGAAATGACGTGCTCTCCCAGACAGCATTATATTATTATATACAGTTATTGGACAGTATACATACATCTTGCCGATGTCGGCAAGATGTAGAAAATTTTATCGACATGGAGAGCGTTTGCTCATTGGCAAGATATTATCCAGATGTCAGTCCATAATCGAAGAATGCCATCAGTTGATGTTTCAATAGCTTATTAATAGCTAGAGTCTGTAGCTTCAAAAGCTGAGCAATAGTCTGCCAAAGAGAAGATAGCGGGTTTGATTCCATGTCCTACAGTTACATCTTGCTTTTGTAAAATATAGTTTAAGTTTACAAGCATCGGCCCACTGCTTTCTAACACAGCTCAATATCTGGATGGATTTTATTCATTTCATTTTATTCATCGTGAACTTCCCATTGGGATGAATAAAGTATATATCTGTCTTCAGGCCACTAACTTGGAATATGGATGATTTAATACTGGCCCAGGCTTCAAGCTTTATTCCAGCTGATGTTATATAGAAATATTATATTATATATAAAGACCAACTTACCGGACGCAATGATATTTTTATGTTTATTTTTACGTCCTTGACACCCCTGAGGCATTGCATCTGGGGAAGATGACTTAATGACTAATTGTCAAACATTCTATTCATTAGCACAACACATTGATTTCATGGGATTCACGACTGTGATTAGTATCAGATGCATGTATAACTTACGCATTTACGCTGTCTGTTATGTGTTGCCAGGCATTTTGTCTCTTTCTGCCAGCAGCAACAGTGTTAGATTTCTTGCGTAGGCTGTCTCTTTCTTCTTCGTATTTTATCGGTATGAGTCGCTGTTCCTTCGCTGTAACTCTCTCTTTCCCTCCTTGCTCATGGCAGTCATGATTGTGATTGGTCTGCTACTTCGGAACCAGTCACGTGTGTGGTCACGGGCCTTGATAAGATAAACCTGGGTTGAGTTACCGAGTTGTTAGACAGCGTCGCAATACCGATTACCCTGATTGGGATTTGTATAGGGTAAGTTAAACTGGGTAGGTCTGAGTAACCCAGGAAAAGATAACCCAGCTTCATGATACAGGTCCCAGATCTACCCAGTTGATGTTGGTATCTCAAATGAAGGCATAAAAAAACAGTTCAGTGATGGATTTAGAATGAAAATGTCCATGACAATATGGAAGAAGAGTTTGGAAGTAAAAGTTTCTGTTTAAAATAGATAAGCAAGTATATCTTCTTTGCTACCAGAGAGCTAAGTAAGCTAATGTCAGTTGCCAAAGAAAGCAACAAAAAGTCCAAGAATTCAAAAGTCTCAGCTGAAAGTATTTGTAAAAGGGACACAGTTATAAAAGTAGTTTGATCGTGACTGATAATCTTGTGAAATTACTTGTACGCTGAGCACTGCAGACCAAAGCCAGAAGCTGTTGGGACAACGGACAACACTGCCGGTTGAGAAACCAAAGCATAACTAGCCCTTTGACAGTATCTATAATGCAGATGTAGCCCGAAATGAAATTAATGTTAACACCGTTGCTTCAGTGACTCACTGGGTATTTCAGGAGGAAATGTGGGGTTAGGTGTCTTGCCAAGAACGCTTCGACATGTGATGAATCTAGAGATTGATACGTTCTCTACCCAGTCAGCATCTGCTGCCGTAAAGTAAAGTTATTAGTTCATTTAGGTCCACCTGTGTGCTATATAGTGTACATAAGCCTATACTTTTCCAAAACATCATGGGCGAGATTCTGTAAAAAAACACAGATTTAGGTTGGGTTGTTTTTGAAAACAAAACAAAACAAAAAAACAATTAAAATAATTTGTCTATATCTCTTAGCACACAATTAAATCTATTATTAAATCCATAAAAGCCACCAAGAAATAATGAAGCTGAAGCTTTTGTAAACTAAAATAGCTTTATTTCCTATGATTTTGATTTGATCTTTCATATTAATTTATATTGAACAGATAAACATGTTATTGTTATTTTATTTTGTTTTTAACAAGTTTTTTTTCTTTTCTTTTTCAGGTAATCTGCTTCGGTCTGATGTTGCTCATACTTTCTGAGAATTATATTTTTTGTTTTTCAGTTTAGTTAAATGAAAGAGATTAAAACGTTAATAGAATGCTGACAGAGTATGAGAAGACGCAGGTGCAGAAGACGGTGGTGAGGAAAAGACAGGAGAAAGGGAAGCAGAGTTAAAAAATGTTCGGGTTCTCTTTGGGAGTGATGAAGATGGACAGGATCAGGGATGAGGACATCAGAGGGACAGATCATGTTACATATTTGGAGAAAAAGTCATAGAGACCAGACTGAGATGGTTTGGACTCTTACTGACGAGGGACAGTGAATATATCTGTAGAAAGATGATGAGGCTGAAACTGTCGGACAGGAGGCCTAGAGGAAGACCAAAGTGGAGATTTATGGATGAAGAGAAAGAGGACATGAAGTTAGTCGGTGTGCTAGAAGAGGATGCAGAGGACAGGGTTAGATGGAGTTCATATGGGTTCATAAGGGTATATCTGTCATCATGATTATAATTATTAGAATCAACAAAATTTAAAGCATTAATACTTTAAGAATTAATGCCTTTAGTGAAACTGATTTAAAAAAAATAGTGATAGACTAGTCCCTGTGATTATCTTTTGGTGTCATTTGCCTTCCCATTGAGATACTCTGAGATCAAAGAGAGTTTTTCAGTGATATTTTCAGTAAAGGGTATCAAAAAGGAAAACTACTTATGACTAACCATAGAATGACTAATGGTGCAAACTGACTAAAACTTTAATTTTACAGGCAATGTTCTGCACTTTTTTAAAATTCCGCATATTCCTTCAGAAATGTGGATATAAAAAGGAAATATTGATTGATCACATTCTTTACGGCAAATAATTACAGTAGCTATAGTCATTGTGCATTAACTGCCTCCAGGCCCAGTGCTTCCCAACTTCTAATGGCTTCAAATCTAATCCAAGATAGCAAGCTATACATGAAACTGAAGGAGCTGAGTCGTTAATGGCCACATCTGTTTTGTATGCAATTAGGCAGAGACAGGATGATGACGAATAAAAGAAAAAGCTGCAGTATCGTGGGACTTTTCTCTGGCTTCATTATGACTTGGCTGTGCTTCAGACCAGGAATGCACGATATACCTACATGGAGCAGACCACGGCTCTGCCCTGAAGGCCTTCTGTGTCACTCACGATGTGTGACAGGCCTGCGTGCTGCACTGTCACACAAACCAGCTGCTCAAAAACAGAGGGAAGCTGCAGGAAGAAGAGGCAAGGAGACAGAAACGGGGGCATTTTCACTTAAACTGGTTTTTACCTGATTTGACCAGTGGGCCATAGTAGAAAAAGAAAAACAACATGAATTAATGAAACATATTAATCTGATCTGGTGATATATATTATTAAACACCCCCCATCTCTCTCTCGTCATATACATTTACTCTTAATATTATAAAGGATTTGGTTGCCATGGTAGCCAGAGGGTAGTTTAAAAGGAGTGGTTCTTAGAGGAATATAATTTTTAGGCTGGACTGATACGGTCATTTATGCATTAAATTTCAACAACACTGACTTTTAAAAACAAAACATACTTACTATAAATGACCGCTACTTTTACACCTACATGACTATATGCACATCATATGCGAGTGCATTTTTCTCATATTTATTCACTGTTGCTGAAGTATACAAATATTAGTGTTGTGAAATTGCCAGCCCCTTAGTGGAACTGTGGTGTTTGTCAGCTAATTAGCAACATGAGTTAGTGCTACAGCAGTTGGGATGGCGTCTCTCACGCAGAGTGAGGCTGATGGGCGCAGCAGAGCATCATTGCTGGTGACTTGAGGAGGAGGAGGAGGAGGAGGAAGGAGGGAGGGAGGGAGGGGTGCAGCATCTCAACAGCTAATGAAGACATCAGCCATCTTAGTCACAGGCGAGGCGGTCGTCAAAAATGGCATTATGGCGTGAATAATCTATTCAAAGGGTTCAAAAGACTCAACAGATGCACGCATGCCAGGGAGGAGACCAAAAAAGAAAAAAAAGAAACAGTGAACGCACAATTATCTCACTCTAGCAGGGACGGTGGAGAGCTGATGGTGTTGCGCTGCTAGTCTGATGTCCTGAACTGAACACCAGAAATCAGCAAATACAGCCAGATAGGCTCTGTTTGTTTCATGGATCTGAATTTTGTCAGTTTCATCTTTCCTGTGTAATTTGGCTGCAAAGGCACATATAATTATCCATAGAGTTGAACAAAGCAAAAAAAAAAAAAAAAAAAAGCTGAGTTTTTATTTACAGGCCTGTCCTTTTTCTGTTTCTACAGCGGTATAGGTGTAAATGAAGGAACAAAAATATCATAAAAGAGATAAAGAAAAGGAGTATTGAGATCTTAAAATAGAGAAACACGTAACTAAACAGAAGATAATTAGACGAGAGCAACATCAGCTTTTCAAATAATCTCAGGAGGAGAATGGGCAGACAGACAACAGGTGTTTTATTTTATTTTATTTTATTTTATTTTATTTTATTCTTTTCTATTTCTTTTCTTTCTTTTTTTTTGCTTTTTCAGTCCTTTGACCAGATGATGTACTGCAGGCCAAAATGACATTTTTCACTTTGTTACTGCTCTGACGGGTTGGAGATCCAGATGGAAAGCTGGTTTGGCCGATGAGCTGCCCGGATGGCCACCGCTGATAGATCTCCCTGATAGCTGGATTTGTTGTCCCGCTCCGAGATACCAGCGAACGAATGACTTGGAAGCAGATGACATTTTTCTCTGCTCTCATCCTTTCGCTCAGAGCCCTCCGGTCTGCAGTGGCTCTGTCAGTATTGAAACCTGATAATATCAAACTGCACCCAAATGGTGTTGGAGCAGCTTAATGACTGTTTTCCCATTTTTTTTTTCTACCCAGGAGAGTTCACATCCACATCTTCAGTCAGGAGTCACAGTTCATTTAAAAAAAATAAGTTCTGCTGTAGCTGACATCCCAGCCTTCTGCCTCTTTGCAGATCACAAAGTAACTCCTGTTATGCGTCATTAGCTATTTACAGATGTTGCTGTCAATAGTATGTCTTTGTCAGAAGTGCCTAACACTTTCGGCTTGATTCTAGTGTGAATAAAGACAATAAGTAGCTGAGTAGCTGGAAGGCTGACACCACAGGAGGGCCACAATCTCAGAGTAAAAGCCCCTGCGAGCATACAAAGAAGCACAGACATGCTGAGTGTTATCATTTTATCAGCTATGGAAAGTATGTGGCATTAAATCCCCCAAATTGGCAAATCCATTTCTCGTTTGTCAGTGGGATGGGTACGTCTTTGCTGTTTTGTTAAGCGGAGTGGCCCCTGGAGACTAGGTGAGATGGGACGACAACGGAGAACTGTGCTCAATCACAAGACACTTAAGAATCATTGCTTTATTTATCCACCCACAGAAACAACAAAAAGCTTTAAACGGGAGAAAACAAGCCAAAAAAAGAGCAAAGCCTGACTTCATTTTTTGACACATGAATCAGTAGGTGCTCCGTGATTCGTTTATATTGAAATTCTAAACTCATCATGGTCTCTGTTTTTGGTATTCTCTGCACAGCAAAATGCAAACATGATTAGAAGGTTTCATTGACGGCGCATACATGTGCACATGTCAACAGGCAGGTAAACAAATATGAAAGACAAACGCTCACAGTTAGATGAGGACATTATCATAACAAGAAGCACAGGAACTGACACAAAAAAAAAGAAAAGAAAAAACACAATTTGGGCATTCTTTTATGTGGTTCCAGAATGTGAGAGTATCATGAGGGAGACAAAAAAACCTTGAATTTGTTAAAAGCACCCTTGACAGGGAGCAGAGCAGACTATTACTTCATATTGCACCATTTAAGCTGTTTTTATTTGGACTCTTCGGCTCTTCTGCCAGGCAGTGCAGTCTCTGGAGATGACAATCAGGCCTCGACAAGCGAAGGCAGACAGCTCTGAACAGTTTAGTGACTACTGTGTTGAGTCCATAAATATGTGTGCTGTGGCAGAGCTGGATAAATGAAGTAATAAGCGCATGTTTGCATGAACAGACCTGTCAGTCATGCTCAGTTTGCTCTCTTAGATGTTGCTATTTTAACTGACACTTCTGGAAAAGGGGGTAGACTGAGTTAAAGTGACTTTCTTTGCTTATTTGAATACTTCACATACTCGAAAAAGCAGATATTATGATATGAAATGATTTGTTGTAACGTCATACTCTATACCCAAAATAAAAGCAATAAAAGTCACCACCTGGATCTAACTAACTAACAGTGCCCCCCACTGTAAAATTACTGCAGTGATTAATGTGGCAACAAGTTAAGTCTAACTGACGTCTCACATCTTAAACAAGCACATACTTATGTTTGTGCAAACGATGTGACTCAGTTTCAGAAATGGTGAGTTATTCGTCTGCAGCAAGCAAACAAAACTACAACCACAACAGCATCGTCTGAAATATGCAAGACCTTCCCTGAAAGAGACATAGTCTGGATGGGTGCAGATGCTGCTGTAAAACCTCTATGTACTCTTTGGCATTGGTGAATCCTCATACCATCAGAGATGGATGCTATGGGGGTTCATTTCTGGATGCTCTCCTCTTTAGCTTGCAGGGCACGGCAACCATGGTGCATGAAATAAAAATTCAAATATTGATTAATCCGACCAGAGAACAGTTTTCCATTTTTCCTCAGATCATTTTAGATGAGCTTTGGTCCAGAAAGGACAAGTGCATTTCTGGATCATATTCACATATAGCTTCTTCTTTGATGACACGGCTTTAACTTTAACATTTGTGGATTGAATGCTGTCATAGCAGACAGTGATTACTGGAAGTGTTTCTGAGCCCATGCAGTGACGTCCAGTAGAGAGTCATGACACCAGTTTTTACCTTCGTGCACGTAGTCACTCCTCCTGAATCTTTTGATATTATGTATTGTAGATGGAACATTTTTCGGAAATTACTTCATACAATTTGTCGCAGATTGGTGAACGTCTGCTCATCTTTACATCTGAAATGTATCTTTTATACCCAGTCGTGGTACTGACCTGTAGAAAATTAACTTAACTAGTTGTCAAATGACACTCCATTGGTTTTTGATTTGCAACAATCACATTTCCAGCCTTTTGTTGGCCCTTTTCCAACTTTGTGTTTTTGCCATCAAAGTCAAAATGAGCTAATATTTTCCATGAAATGGTAAAATGACTTAGTTCCAGTGTCTGATATGTTCTTTATGTTCTATTGGAAATAAAATATGGGTTTATGAGAATTTCAAATCATTGCATTCCGTTTGTTTTGTTTTTTTGTTTTTTTTTCATATTTAATGCAGCATCGCAGCTTTGGGGTTGTACTTAGTAGATTGCCCAAAAATACTGAAATCAAGTTAAGAACTCACAAATGAATTTTCTCACAAATGAATTATTAGAACCTGGAAAAATAGCGATGAAATGCTTCTCCAAGCAATTAATGTGATTGCTTAAAATAATCTTGAATGAAGATGAACTAAGATCAAACCTGGTGAAACCAAACTGAATAAACTCAGCGGCAGAACTCACAGCAACGTTCAATAATAAAAGTTATAACATCCACAGCGCTAAGAGAACTCAGTGTACGGTGCTGGGACTGAAAAACTGTGCAGCCTCAAGAAAACAACTTATCATGAGGCTGGAAAAAAAAAGATTTGCTGTGGAGCATAAAGATTGGACTGTGGAGCAATGGAAAAAGGTCATGTGGTCTGATAAGAGTAGAGCTACCATGTCCTAGAGTGATGGATGCATCAGGGTGAGAAGAGATGCACTCATAATGCTTATTTCCTCTGTGCATGCCTCTAAGGGCAGTATTATGATCAGAAGTAGCTCCAGTTGGTCAGATCAGGGTTCAGCAACATTATATGCACAAAAATAAATTAGGTCAGTGAACTAACTGAATGGGCTTTTCCATCAACAGAATTTTTTCTCCTCTGATTATTGAGGTCCAGCTGTGAAAGAGTGTCGTTTCTATGCATGTATTGATCCCCACAAGTAAAAGTAACACCATGTAGGATTGCGCTCTTTAGCACCCTCTCTATGGAGTTACAACAGTCTCAACAGGCACGAATGCACAGCACGATGCGCAAGATTTGTAAATGCACAAGATGATTCGCAAATGCGCAACAAGATTCGCAAATGCGCAAGATGATTTGTAAATGCATAGGACAAGATTCGCACATGTATTTCTGATGCACACACAAATAACTCAATTTACAAACGACCTCTGGTCTGTGGACTTCGCTGGATTTGCACAAATGCATTTTTTCTAACAGGAATGATCTGCAACCAATCAGATATCTGCATCCCACGTGGGAATCGATTTACTCACGATCCAATCATATTAAACCATTCAAACAGTGCTATCTTCAATCAAAAAGTAATATTTTCAGTCAAAGAAAAAAACTGTTCAAATGCAAAATTAAAATATATATATATTGATTCTTTTCGATTGAGGTGAAAAAAGTTATGAAGTTTTTTTTGTTGTTGTTTGTTTTGTTTTTACACAAACATCCTGTGGTGGACAGATGCTTTTGGTCAGACATGTTTGGGAACGACGTCTTTCTGACAAGCAAGTCATGGCTGTCAGTGAGCCGAGGAGTAGTGGTGGAGCAGAGGACCTCCAGAAACCTACATCACTGACATCATCGCGTCCATGTACACACTTCTTCGCCGCGATCACTCCAGGTTGGGGGTCCGCTGGGTGGATACCTGGTTATGGATCCGTGAAGGGGCTGGTGTGGCTGCAGGTTTTTGTTCCAACCATGCGGAGGCCAGCAACGGTGCTCTCCGGCGATGCTGCTGCTGTCTTGAGTGGCCTCACCCGGGACAGGGGTTGACCAGGTATCGACCCGGCGGACCTCCAACCTGGAGTGATCGCTGGCCAAGAAGTGTGTACATGGACGCGTGGTCAGCACTGTTGCCTCACAGCAAGAAGGTTCCTGGTTCGAGCCTCCACAGGGGCCTTTCTGTGTGGAGTTCATGTGCATGTTCTCCCCGTGCTTGTGTGGGTTCTCACCGGGTACTCTGGCTTCCTCCCACAGTCCAAAGACATGCTCGTTAGGTTGATTGGCATTCCTAAATTGTCCCTAGGTGTGAGTGAGTGTGTGGATGGTTGTGTGTCTATATGTGGCCCTGCGATGGACTGGCGACCTGTCCAGGGTGTACCCCTGCCTTTCGCCCGGAGTGAGCTGGGTTAGGCTCCAGCAGACCCCCGTGACCCTGAACAGGAAAGTAGCGGGTATAGATAATGGATGGATGGATGGAACAGCAGGACCAGGAGGGAACCAGTGCCAGTGTCAGAGGGGGAGGTCTCAGTGCTGCAGGGCTTGAGAAGAGTGGGGGGCAACAATGCTGCATGGAAGGCCATCCGTGTGAGGGAGATCTACGCTTCCTACTTTTCAGCTGAGGGTGCATGTAGAGGTTTGAATAGCTTGAGATATTTGCAAAGGCTTACTCAGTAGCAAAAAGTTATGTTCCACAGGCAGTGTCTGTAGCCAGCCCGGCTAAGTAGTTCAACAAAAATCCACTCCAGAAACGTTCTTGTGGTAAAGAAAATATAGAAAAACTCTTCAGTTTTATTGCTCAGATTTAAAGTTATTATTCCACAGAATGACAAAGGAACGTGGCTGGCTAACACACTTGTTGTAACTAATCACCGACAAAAAGGAGCTAGTAAGAAAACCATTTGCTTCTCTTGTTCTCAAGCACTGACACACCCGTCTGCTGATCAACAGATAATCGCACACATGCCATCTTAAAGGGGAAGTACACCTTTTATCAACATGTACTAAATCGCATAAAACATGAATTATATTATTCTTTTAATGTTTTTAACCATTATATGAACTTATAAATTAAATTATGAATCATTAAACATGGTAAATTCATATATTGTTAAATTATGCAACTTCTTAACACATTTCAGTCATGTGAACTGCTATGAACTGTTCTTCTGCCTCTACAGTGCAGTACCATGGCAACCCAGGGAATGATCAAGGTTCAAAAGCAAAAAGGTTCTTTTAAGAGCCAACCACAATAAACTAAAGTGCATATTTTCATTTTCTTGTTGGAATTTTTTTTCCTCATTGTCTGGTTCAGAAATAATATTGCACCATATATAGTTTAGCATTATTATTACCAGAGTGAGTCTAATTACTAGTGTCAATATTTATAATTCCAAATATTGACCTTCTGTTAGTTGTAGTAACTAAAGTTTAAATGCTTTATTAGTAAATATAGTGTATAGTGGACATTCTGTCTTCTTCATGCTTTTATTGTCTCATTAATCTATTTACTCACTCTTCCACTACTCAGGTGCTGTGTTGACTAAGCTAAGCTTAAAAAAAAAAAAAAAAAAAAATCATGATTATTATTAATAATAATGACAATAATAATAAAGATTTTCTGAACGCCCACCCCCAATCCAAAACATCCCTAAATTAGCCCTGCTGTTCATCTCCCTTTTGGCAGTTTGCCTCAAAAATCAGCTGATGTATTTTGAATTTGGAGAAATTCCTTCTCCGCTGTTAACCCATCTGGGCTACTAGACCCAGAGCACTGGACTGCCACAGTTGTTCAGCATTCCCCCATCATTGGTACCAGCCGAGGATTGAACCGGTGACCCTCCGGTTGCCAGACCTGATCGTGTCAGAAAAGTAGTACATCCTTACATTCCTCAGATGTAAATTATAACAGTGAAGTTTCTCTTTATAGATTTTATAATAAACTTGAAGATTTGTTTTTCTCCATCTGCGCTCGGCTTTCTGACACTCTCTTTTTGCATTTTTCACTAGTGTGGAGTTTCTCCATGGAGACGGTTTTCTTCCAGAGATAATCTTCACCTTGGTGGGAGCAATGGTATCCATAACATTTAACATCATACTATTGAAGCTATCGACAAGGTCATTGACTGAACCCCCAGACAGGGAAGGTTTTGAACAGTAGACCTGGTTAAAGATTTCTCTGCTAGTCTCAGTTATACACCATTCTGTTACCACCTCTCTTGAAACATTTGTGTGAACTGAAATTGTACTCTCAAAAAAACAGAGGAATGATCAGACAGGCCCACATCAGACACAGTATCCTTGTAAATACTCAGTCCTTTAGATATCAGTAAGTCCAGAATGTCTCCTCTAATGTGTGTTGACTCTGTTACATGCTGAGTCAGGTATTTATTCTGTTTAGTCCATTCAGGTCTTTCAGGTCCCTTTGTCCTGAGTTGTCAACACGGATGTTAAAATCACCAACAATAATTACACAGTCAAAGTCAACACAGATCATAGACTGCAGTTCACTGAGATCATCAAAAAAGGTCTGCACATTATTTTTTTTGGGGGGGGTGCTGTAGACATTGAGAAACAGGACTCTGGATGAGGACCAAACACACTGCACGAGAACACTAAAGTAGTAATAAAGACACATACTTTGGGGAGTTTATTATGGTCCAAAGCTACGCTGTGGTGGAATATTCTGTTCCAGTAAGAGAACGGCTGCCTCTCCTAAAGATATGTTCAAAGACAGTCATAACAGCACTTTCAATAAGAAAACATGTCTGCTAAAGTTACAGCATCTTAAAGAGCACGTTGGTGCTCAGTGGGTAGTCCTCTCTGTTTTGGAACAAAAAACATGTCTTTTTTGTGTGTGTGTGTGTTCCAAGTTTTTGCTCCCAGCAACAAATTTTAAAGTTGTTTAACTTGGGTGCCAGTCTGTGATGATACGTCATCCAGTTACAGAAACCTGACAGATGTAAGTCTGTTTAAAAAGCAGTAGATAAAGCCTGCCTTCTCTCTATTTTCACAGTGAAATGTTCTCCTGAAACTCTTGATTTCTCCAAATGATCAACAGCTTTGTGAGCCTTGTTGCTTCTGTCTGCAGCAGGCTCTCCAACTGCTTCATTAACAAAAAAATAACAACAACAAAAAACTGGATCCTTATAGGTGCAGCTTCTGGGGGGTATTCCACAAATGTAGCTTAAAAAGCCAGGCTGTATCAGGAAAGCCTTGCTTGAATAAACATCATCTCCAAATTAAGCCTCAAGTATTTCAGCTGCATCCAATCCAGGCTAATCCAAGCGAGGTTTATTGCCTGGCTATTTGTGGGTGCCCGAGGAACATAGGAAGCCCCAATGAATGGATGGCAGAAAAGGAGAGCAAGAAAAGTGCCATCATTATCTCTGCAGCTGAGCAAAGAATGTTGATGGAGCTGTATGAAGATTTTAAGTGTCACCACCAGAAAAAAGGTAATACAGCTGTGATTAATAAAGTGAGGGCATATCTATCCCTGCTGGTCACACTACTGTTGTTGATAGATTAGTTCACATCACCCTGACCACTCCTTCTGATCAGTGGGCTCTGGTAGAACAACCTACTACAACATTGCCAGGTGCCTTTGTGTGAGGAATTGTCTTATTAATGTTTCTGGTCGGCCCTCACACAAAGTCCCAGTTGTTCTTACCAATCGCAAACTGTGTCTTCCACCTTTCTGTATGATTGCACAGTTGGCTGTATCGCCTACAATTTTGTCACATGTTCCCGCAAACAAGTCCTCCTGAAGCTCTGAAGTTCGATTTAGGAGAATCACCTATTCCTCCAGCGTGGAAGGAGCGGATATTAAACAAACTAAATTGGATTCCTGATGTCTTTTCTCACCATGATTTGGATTTCGGATGCACTGATAAGGTGAAACATCATATAAAATTGCACGATGAGACTTCATTTAAGCATCATGCCAGACCCATCCATCCCCAAGACATCGAGGGGGTCCGTCAACATCTACGGGACCTCTGCCTGTGGACCTCTCCATTTTCATCACCTATTGTTGTGGTCCATAAGAAAAATGGTGGCATACGGCTGTGTATAGATTATCGGAAAATGTATCCTCAGACAATCAAAGATGCATTTGCTTTGCCTAATCTAGAAGAATCATTTTCTGCATTAGTTGGATCTCGACGGTTCAGTGCTCTTGATCTTGAATCAGGATATTATCAGATCGAAATGAACGAGGCTGACAAAGCGAAGATGGCGTTTATAACCCCCTTAGGATTTTGAGAGTTCAATCGAATGCCCCAGGGTGTGACGAATGCACCAAGCACATTCCAAAGACTAATGGAAGGTTGTATAGGAGATCTTCACTTGAAGGAAGTCTTAGTTTTCCTAGATGACCTGATCGTGTTTTCACGCACTTTAGAAAAGCGTGAACAATGGGTGCTAAAACTCACTAAACCGTCTCCGGGAATATGATCTAAAACTTTCTCCAAAAAAATGCTAATTTTTCCAGACCTCAGTACGATATCTGGACATTATCGCAGGTTTATTTAGGGATATTTTGTGAGTTGGATTCCCAGCTCATTGACAATTTCTTGCATGTCTTCCCCCATTTCCTCTTTGTCCCCACTCAATAAAGGCCACTTGAGCCAACAAAATCTTAAAAAAATAAAAAATAAAAAGGTAATACAAGTGTCATACCATTGTCAATTATGACATATTTATTTCACTGTCCTCATCTATTTGTGGTCTACTCTTTGTGTTAGAAATTTTATATTTACTGTGGGGTGCCATGACCTAAAATCTTTTTGAAAGTTATCAATTATCTCTATCCATTTAGCCTTACACTTGTTCTAACTTAAACTTCTATGTCAGTGCTAAATTATGAAAAGAAGTTTTTTTGTTTTTTTGTTTTTTTAACACACTTTACATTTTAAAGAAAATCTCAATGTGCCAGGAGTCAAAATCAAAAGAAGTATAAAAACACTATTTTGTCAGCTAACTAAGTTATATAAAAGGCTTTCTAAAAAGGTTTCGGGGGCTTCTTAAATGTCTCCACTGTCTGTGGCACCCTCAGGTGTTTAGGGCATTCCAGAGATGTGGAGCAGCACCCCTAAAGTATCTGTCTCCCATTTTTCTAAATCTGGTCCTGGGTGGTTGTAGGTCAGGTGTTTGTGAAATGTGGGACAGAGATGGGATGTTATTAACTAGTTTTAATGAATACCATTTTCTTTTTCATTTAATTTCATGCTCAGTACTTGTATAGTTGCATTTCTTTAGTGGCACTAAAGTTTTTTTTGTTTTTTATCTTTTTGAGACAGTGAAAGTGGTGATGAGCACATGTTTTTTGTTTTTTCTTTTTTTTTGGTTTTTATAGAAGAGATGAGCGGCGGGAGCACAAACTTCTACCAGGTAGAACCTTGTTTCAGGCATCTGTTTCAGCCCGTCAGACATTCTTTGAGACACAGCTAAGCTAAGCTTGACTATTAGCCTGCCCAGGAGCAGGCTTGTTCTGCGGCATAAGTTACCATGGTTACTCAGCGGGCATTCAAATAAGCCATGTTGATGGAACAGAGCTCTCGCTTAAATCTATCAGCCTAATCGAGTTAACCCACACTTTCTGTTAATTAAGCTTCGTGGAATACCCCACAGTTCTCTTGTTTACTCTTCTATGAAACTTTTTTATGCGTACATAATCACTGCATTTAGGAACAGGCATATGGCCAACTGCATCCCTGGACAGCATAAAAAGGCTGTGCAATGGTTATATTACCTGTGTTTGATCTCACATACCAACATACTACCTAAATCCAAACTGGGGGCTGAATCATCAGTTACTGAAGGCTCTGCCTCTCATCCTAGTAAACTTGCAGCATGAGAGTGAGTACTATACTGGGAAGACATTGAACTGTAAGATAAGATAAGAAGGAGCAAGGAATAAAATTATAATCCATCAATCAAAAACCAATAAACTAATAAAACATTCAAACATTGACAGTATTCCTTTGATCACAATATATACATATATATATGAATTAGGATATATATGTGTATATATATATACACACATATACATTGCGGCAATGGTTTCTGACATTTCGGGTTGATTGTGATAACTGTCCCTCCATATTTTTGTCATGCGTGTCTTGTCATATTTTTGTCATCTGTCTTGTCCAGTTAAAGACAGAATCATTATAGACACAGTTGCCATCTCATCAGGCAGTGAGGCTTCCTGGATCAGGTATTCCACTGTGTCCCTCTGACGACCCTTTTTGGGGTACTTTTGGAGTATGAGATAATGGGTCCGTTACCAAAGTGAAGTCTGGTATTGCTAGTGGTAAATCGGTTTCATTTTGTGTGAAAGTTTGATTGCGTCTGAGCTTTTACAGTTCTGAATTTTTGGGCATAGCCAAGGCGTCCTTGGGATCCGATTTGGTGACGTCTAAATTTTGTCTGTGCTTACTCCGGATGGCATGGTCCTGTTGGGATCATTGAGGGGAGGTCTTCAGCTGTCACTGGAGCATTTCACACCCAAGTTTGAAGCAGCCGTGATGATAATCAGTATCCTCCAATCTGGGACCATGGTTTTCAGAAGGATAGAATGGACTCCCTCTCTGGGTCGGGAGTGAGTTGCTGCCTCAGAACACACTGGAGAGACTGTATTTCTTGACTTGTTTGGGAACACCTTGGTGCTGTCCTAGAGAAAGTAGAGGAGGTGGCTGGGGAGAGGAAGCTCTAGACCTCTCTGTTGAGGCTGCTGCTCCAACGACCTGAACCCGGATCAGAGGTTGTCATCAAGTGGGTGGGTTGATGGATGGATGGATGGATGAATGGATGGATGGCATCTTAAGACTCTAAGATGATTTTAAGATCAGGACTTGAACTGATTTTCTAAGTAAGAAAGATAAAGTGAAACATTTCTAATGCAAAAGCTTGAGCCATGCAGAAGCACTGAGGAGGTCAGCTGTCTGAGCAGTAAATTACAGAGAAGACGAGAATCGCAGAAACTATTGAAACCAGCATTACTGCATGATTGCCTTGCAAATCAATGAAAGCCTATAAATCATAGTTTAACCTGCTCTTTATTCACCATGGCATGACTTTGAACAGCACTTCTTATGTGCCTTGCTAAATGCCACTCTGGAATGACTTTCTTTTTAAAAACAAAACGAAGAAGGAGAGGAAAAGCAATCTGGACTCTGCTCACGTCCTGAAGCTGTGAATCTCATCACACAGATCTGCTGCAGACTCAAGCGCGTGATTGAACAGCGGTAAGTTCTTGTAGAAGAACTCTACTCTTGTCTCAGAATATATGATGATTATCTCAATGTGATTTTGTTTGCTTTTCTTCGTGCACATGCTCTGAGTAATAAATCTATAGTGATGTGCAAAAGTTTGTACCCCTTAAAAACATAAACATCATCCAAACGTCCTTGGACAAACAGCAACATTGAACTCCTTTCACCATGCCATTATATACTTTACAAAAATGAAGCCAATAAGAATTAAAGAATAATACATACCTCCATGATTCAGTAAGTTGCAGATCCACTGTTAGAAGTAATAACTTGATGGAGTCATTCCCTTTATGACTCGACTAGCCTTAAATCATCTTGCTTCATTCTTCCTGATGACAAACAGCCCTTTTAAAGTGTATATCAGATACTTGCTGCACAATAGTTCAATTGAATGATCTGGGATTTTCTGGAAAGCAGGTCTTGACTGATTCCATTAAATTTATCTGTTTCAGTTGCATGAACAGCAGGCGATACTGAGAAGGCACGACTATGTGAAACCAGGTGTAACTAATATTGGTACATGTAAGTTTCAGTCTAAATATATTTGGGATTTTATTTAGATGAAAATCTGTCTTTTAAATAGCCTACCATATTGAGTGCCTTTCAAATAATCTCAGGGTGAAACTGTGTTTCTACTATAGGAACAAAACTTGTTTCTCCTTTGGGGTGAGAAAAAGACTGATTCAGGCAACATTCGTATTAATCCTTGACTATGGTGACATCTTACACATGCATGCAAATCTTTCCTCTTTGAAGATGCTGGATTTAGTGTATCATGCAGTATTAAGGTTTGTAACAAATTCAGGTTTTCGTACTCATCAAGGCTGGCCTTAACTGCAAAATCGTAGATGGGAACATTGGTATTGTTTTCTTTATAAGGCCATCCTGTGTGATTTACCTCCTTACTTATGTTCTCTCTTGGTTCCTAAAGTCAATACTAAAAGCTGTCGTCTCAGGCACGATAGATTGATAATGTACAATATTCCTCATACCCGGACTGTTTTTAGAGAAAGTGCTTTCAAAGCATTCGCACCCATGTCCTGGTACAACTTACAGAGTCATCTTAAATTGGATTACCTCCCAAATATGGAAGATTTTAAAGCTAGGATCGAGGATTTTTTGACTAGTGTACGTACATGTCCTCTTATCAAACACAGTTGGTTATTATAATGTAATGTGGAGATTTACCAAAATGTTTTAAATGTTTTACATTCGTTTTGTTATTTTATGTACTTTATGTGGACCTATTGTGCTGTTCTCTTGGCCAGGACCCCCTTTCAGAATAGATTCTGAATCTCAATGGGATTATTTCCTGGTTAAATAAAGGTTAATAAAATAAAATAAAATAAATGTGTATATGCATTAATTTTTTTAATTTATAATCTATGGGACATACCACCTTCACAACCTTTAATGCTTTTAGCTTCATTTGATATTCACATGGAAACCATGAAATTTAGTTTACATTATATATCAAAACTTTATGTGGCATTGGAAAACGTCCTTAGACCCTTTGAGCATTAATTTCATTTTAATATTTTAACAAATGCATTTATTAATTGTTTTCTTAGTTATACTGTTGTTCATTTTTGTTTTAGCTTGTGTACGTCCTTGATTAATTCAATTTTATATAAATAAACCCGGCCTATTCTGCACAAGTAATGAGTTCCAAAGACTGGACTTTAAAAAAAAAAAAAAAAAAAAATCGAATCATATCAAAAACAAATTCAGAACTTGATTCTGTTTCTTTTTCTTTTTTTTGTTTAACCATTTTCATGTAGATTTTCCAGCGTTCTTTCAATCATTGTCCTGTTGCATAATCCATCCTCAAGCAAACCTGAGCTGTCAAACAGGTGGCAAGTTTATTTGTATATCACGTTGCAGCAACGAGGCAACTCAAAGTGCTTCACATCATGAGAAAGAATAAAACAAAGACAATGAAAATGAAATAGAAAAAGAAAACAATACTGTAAAAGTTAGGATACAGCTATAGAGCAGTATCAGAATTAAAATGGTTATAGACATTAAAACGGTTAAAAACATTATATCAAATGCAGCTGTAAAGATATTAGTTTTCAACTTTGATTTTAAAAGATGTTGTTGTTGTTGAGGGTATCAGCATTCCTGCAAGTTTTCCAGACATAAGTCCTTTAATTCTGGAGATGTTCTGATAGAAGGCCCATTTTGTCTTTACGTGTGTCTGAAGATTCAGGTCTTGGTCCATGACTATGGTCTCATATTTGCTCTACAATTCTCTGGTAAATAGTTTTTTTTGTTTTTTTTTTTGTTTTTTTTTCTTTATTTGTTCAAGACGTACAGTGTACATTAATGGACATTTCCCCCTCCCCACACACACACCTACACACACGCACACACACACGCACCCCATCCTAGCACACAGCCTCATAAACACAAACATACACACACCCCCACACACATCCACTCATAGGCACATACCCACACACACTCACTCTTGATATCCTATGGACTAATGCTGACAGGTTTGGTTATCTATCGACCATTTCTTTAGTTTTAGTTTAAAGGAATTATAAGAACTGGACTCTCTTATGTTTTGTGGAATTGTATTCCACTCACCAGCTGCCTTGTAAGTGAAAACTGACTAAATGATGATCTCCTATAAGGCACTGTACAATCACCTCAAGCAGCCTCTTGGTTCACTGCCGTCTCAGTGACTGTAAGGTGACATCTCCACATTGGTCTCCATGGTCCAGAGAACATTGTTCCAGAACCTTTTGTGGTTTGTTCAGATCAAGTAGCATTCATCCTATTTCTGGGTTGAAGTTCACCAAGGAAGTATGTTTCGTTTTATTTTTATTGTTTTTTTTTTTTCTTTTCAATCATTGGACTTTGTCATGAATTTTAACATTTAAAATGAGGTCTGTGTGATCTGAAATGTTTGTCTTAGTCTACTTTGGGGGAACTTTCTGGGACATCCACTCCTCGGGAAGATTTCCAGTTTTGAATAATCTTTCTCATTGTTTGGATTGCTTATGTTGTTCCCTCTTAGCATCATGCCATCACATACTTGATTTCTACAGCCCGCAAACTTATACAGGTCTACACACTTACTGATGATCTATACATCAAGAGGTTGTGATTAGCAGTGCCTGGCTGCTACCTAACCTCTTAAATACCACACCAGCAGTACTGGGGTATTTAGGATTAAACCAGGGGCTACTAATCTCTGCTAATCTGACTGCAGACTTAAACCATACTTTAACACAGATCAGAATACATGGAGAGCTGCTGCATCGTCAACGTATGACTAACGTAAACAAGCCTCTGCAGTGCTGTGCTTGGAGTCTGTGTCAGGTTGGTCGTGATTTATGGCAAATATTACCTGAGTATGGAGGAGAGAGAGTGAGGGGGGAGAAGAAAATGAAAGAGACTGAACGCAAAGATGGAGATGGAGGGGAGTCGTAGGTCAGGGAGGGTGGTGGGAGGAAAAGCAAGGAGCTGATATGGACATGCAGGGAGAGAGAGAGATGAGGGATGGAGGCTTTCGCAATCTCACCGTGACTAAGATCAATGTAACTCTTTCCCTGCCTCTGTGGTTCAGTGTGTGTGTGATTAAATCTCTGAGCGCACACACTGTCAGTGTACACATGGCTTTACACTGGTGTGTGTGTGTGTCTATGTGTGAGCAAACAGGTCACAGCAAATGCCTTCGGAAGGTTAAGCAGAGCAGCTCGCTGTCAGGCGTACGCCACCGCCACTCAGCCAGCACACATCGATCATAATATGGAGAATGGTGGTAGAGCGGGAGAGGTCAGAGGGACGAAAGACAGGATGATCATGAACAGGGGGACCGAAGACAACTGGGACATTGGGCTGATGTGAGCAGATTCACGCCAGGTCTGGTTCTTGAGGATATCTGGGGCGTTTCCCAATATGTGTGCTTCTCTGTACTTGCGTACTTGTGGACTTGTGATACGTCATCAGTCGCAGCCGAAGAACTGTTCCAATACAAAGTACACAAGTACCCAAGTCCACTCGGAATGTGATGTGTACTCGCCCCGCCCCTTTTATCGAGGATGCATCGGTGGTGACTTGTGAAGACTTTGGGCAGAAAAATAACTGAGAATGCATTTCGCTTCAACCTCCGTCCACAACTGCTAGAACACAGCCACAACGATTTTTTTCCTGCCCTCTGCTTTTTTTTATCGCCAGTTGTTTACAAAAGATTTTAATATATAGGCTATTATATATTTTTTATTACATATTTTATATTATATGTGTGTTTATGCTTTTTAATAACTTTAAGAGTTTTTTGTAATTCTGTAAAACAAAAATAAAAACATGGATCAACGCTCCTCTGAAATCGGCAGTTTTCTGAATGGAGCCCAGAGCCCGGAGCTCACTGTTCCACTCTGCCGGAGGAAGCGGCTGTGCTGACGCACTCTTTGGGCTCCAGCCTCAGTGGCTCCGCGGCAGTTGCGTCCGGCTTACCTCCCGTGTCGCCGACTGTGCCTCTGACGCGCAGTTTTCTCTTCAAAAAAAGAAACTACCTGTGAAGCGGAACTGTGCTGTGACGTCACCAAGTACGCTGCCGTTCCAGTGTAGAAAGACTGTACTCCCGTCCTCCCGTCCTCTGGGAATCCGTACTTCCGCAATTCCATACTTCTGACGTAACCAAGTCCTTACTTGCGTACTTCGGTATTGGGAAACACCTCTGGTCTCACAAATGGTTTTGTAATTGTAGCTTCCCAGTATCTGTAACACCTTTGCATGTGTTCAGTTATTTTATGCAGAGAAATCTGTTGCATGTGGTAAATGCTTGTTATTCTCAAATAAAGCAAAAAGAAAAGTGATGTGGTACACTAAAACTCAAGTGAAACATGCCTTTATGTCAACTTTCTGGCGGGGAAGGAGCCTCAAAGGTAACTAAATATAGTTGGACTCATCTCGAGGCATGGCCTGGGCTCTGGAACCAATATCCTTGAGAAGGGTTAGACTCTCTTCCACTCTGGAGTTGCTCCAGGTGAGAGGCACCAAGCTGGTGGAGGCATACTTATTGTCCCTCGGCTTGGTGCCTGTAGATTTAGGTTTACCCTGGTGGATGAAAGGGTAGTTTCCCTCCGCCTTCAGGTGGGGAGATGGGCCCTGACTGTTGTTTGTGCTTATGCACCAAAAGGCAGTTCAGCAGTTCAGAGTACCCAAACTTTTTGGAGTCCTTGGATGGAATGTTGGAGAGCACACCTTCTGGGAATTCTTTGGACACTCAGGTGAAGAGAGGGTCGGAGCTGTCAACTGATCACCCCATGGTGGTGAGTTGGCTCAGATGGTGGGGAAGGATGCTGGTCTCACCTGGGAGGCCCAAACGTTCTGTGAAGGTCTGCTGGGAACGTCTGGCAGATGCCCCTGTCATGAGCTCCCACCTCCAGCAGAGCTTCAACCATGTCCCGAGGAAGGTGGGGGGTTGAGTCTGAATGGGCTCTGTTCCGTTCTGCATCTATTGTCAAAGCAGCTGACTGGAGTTGTGGCCGTAAGGTTGTTGGTGCTGGTTGCTGGAAATCCCAGAAGTTGCTGGTGGACACCGGCAGTGCGGGATGACATGAAGCTGATGAAGGAGTCCTATCAGGCCTCCCTGGCCTGTGAGACTCCAGAGGCAGCTGACAGGTATTGGCATGCGAAGCGGAGTGCGGCTTCAGCGGTTGCTTAGGCAAAAACCCAAGCATGGGAGGAGTTGGGAGAGGCCATGGAGAATGACTTCTGAACAGCTTCGAAGAGTGGAGCAGCTCAGCACACTCTTTGGAGTCTTGGAGGGGGCATGGGAGTTCACCCAACCAGTCTATATGTGTTTTGTGGACTTGGAAAAGGTGTTTGACCGTGTCCCCTGTGGACTCCTGTGGTGGGTACTTCAGGAGTATGGGGAGTCTCTTGTACAGGCTGTCTGGTCTCTGTTTTCCCTGTGCCAGAGCTTGGTCCGTATTGGCAGCGGTAAGTCGGATTTGATTCCAGTGAGAGTTGGACTCTGCCATGGCTGCCCATTGTCACCGCTTTTGTTTATAACTTTTATGGACAGAATTTCTAGGCACAGCCAAGGTGTTGAGGGGATCTGGATTGGTGACCTCAGGATCAGGTCTCTGCTTTTTGCAGATTATGTGGTTCTGTTGTTCATTGAGCCACGGCCTCCAGCTCTCGCTCGAACAATTCGCAGCTGAGTATGTAGCGGCGGGGATGAGAATCAGCACCTCCAAATCCTACACCATGGTCCTCAGCTGGAAAAGGGTGGAGTGTCCTCTCCGGGTTGAGGATGAGGTCCTGCTCCAAGTGGAGGAGTTCAAGTATCTCGGGGTCTTGTTCATGAGTGAGGGAAGGATGGAGCAGGAGGTCGACAGATGGATCAGTGCGGCATCTGTAATGATGTGGATGCTGCGCCGGTCCGTCATGGTGAAGAGGGAGCTAAGTCAAAAGGCAAAGCTTTCAATTTACTCGTCGATCTATGTTCCTACCCTCACCTATGGTCACCAGCTGTGGGTGGTGACCGAAAGAACAAGATTGTGAGTACAAGTGGCTGAAATGAGTTTTCTCTGCAGGCTCTCCCTCAGAGATAGGGTGAGAAGCTCGGTCATCCAGGAGTCCAAGAGTAGAACCATTGCTTATCTGCATTGAGAGGAGCCTGATGAGGTGGCTCGTGCATCTGGTTAGGATGCCCCCTGGACACCTCCCTGGTGAGGTGTTCCCGGCACATCCAACTGGGAGACCCTGGTGAAGAATTATGACACACTGGAGGGACTATGTCTCTCGGCTGACCTGGGGACACCTTGGGATACCCCCAGTGGAGCTGGAAGAAGTAGCCTGGGAGAGGGAGGTCTGGGCTTCCCTGCTTAGGCTGCTGCCCCTCCAACCCGATCCTGGATAAGCGGAAGAAGATGGATGGATGGATGGATGGATGGATGGATGGATGGAACATGCTCTAAGACACATGTTGAACTCAAGGCCCGCAAGACAATCATAAACTTCTAACTACAACATTTCTGAAAGAATTTCAATGTGACTGCCCTTTTGATTCAATACTGATATCAAAAAGTGAAATAACTGAGGTGGAGAGCAGCTGCTTTCTGTGAAAAGTCCTAAGTCATTAAAAAAATGTTTGCAAAAGATTTTACAACAAACAGTTTCACATTTTTGTCAAAACTTTTTTGTAAAATGAACTTTTTATTCAGAAAAAAAAGTTTGTTCTTTGGTCAAAAAGTTCAAATTATACAAAATTTAAAATTTTACTAGTATTGTATTTTTACCTAAAAATGTTGCAAAAAGTTGATGTTTTCCAATAAGATAAAAAAAGGAAGATTTTAAGGTAAAAAGTCAAAATATTGTGATTTTTGTGATTGTATGATTAAGAAATCTTAATTGTTGACATCGGTTTCCATTGCCAAGTAGCTGCATCAAAGTCTTACATCACCAAGTGTAATGCAAAGCACTGGATGTGGTGATGTAAAGCGTTTTTTTTTTTCAATTCCGCTCCTCAAGGCACATGTTTTAGATGTTTCCCTGCTCAAACACACCTGGTTCAATTAGTGGGTCATTGAGAGATTTGTGTATACCTTAAAGACAAGCTGATGGCCATCCAAAGAAATGTGACTGAGCAGGGAAACATCTAAAACATGCAGGGCAGTGTGCCTTGAGGACCAGAGTTGAAAAACACTGGTATAAAGCAATTCGCCAATGGACTTTCAGAGCAGTGGAGACATGATACTCTGGAGTGACCAATCACACTTCTAGTTCTGGCAATCTGATGGATGAGTCTGGGTTTGGCGGTTGCCAGGAGAACGGTACTTGTCTGACTGTATTTTACCAAGTGCAAAGTTTGGTGGAGGGGGAATTATGGTGTGGGGTTGTTTCTCAGGAGCTGGGGTTGGGCCCTTAGTTCCAGTGAAAGGAATTCTGAATGCTTCAGCATACCAAGAGATTTTGGACAATTCCATGCTTCCAACTTTGTGGGAACAGTTTTTAGGTGGCCCCTTCCTCTTCCAACATGACTATAGCTCTATAGTTATACTTCATAATACACATCATTATATAGTCATCATTAAATAGTCATAATTAAATAGTCACGTCGATCATCCCAGCAGCTAATCAAAGAAGGACAGTAATCACAGGTGTGTACTCCTCTTTTTTTTTAATATATTTACAAGAAACGTTATATTCAAATAGCAATAATTTCAAGATGAAAAACATTATTCTCAGTGCAAGATGAATTATACACCTCCCTTTAAGCAAGAATGTTTAACTGACCTACTTTGCACTGAGTGACTCAAAAGCTTCTAGGTGACAATAACTGGGTGAATCATCTTGAAGAGTGCCAGCTTCCACATCATGCCAAATAAAACCATCATTTGCATTAAAATTCTTCAGAAAATTACAGGAAAATAGAGCGATCTATAAGATAAAATTACTAGTATTCAATCTGATGCCAGTGAATATGTTTTAAATTATTTGTGATTACCTTGCAGCTGCAACCATTCATCTGTTTTTTTTTTTTAATGTTGCAAAATAAAGAGTCTTGGAAACAACACATTACATGCACAAAATTGTCTTGTTAATTATACAGGGCTTCTGTAGGACATACTGTCATTTGATCTTTTTAGTTTTTGACTCAGCATGATGTTTGGGGGCTGCTCACTTCTCAAGTCTGAAGTCCAAGTTGCTCCAGACAGCAGACAAGCTTATAGCTTCAGCACCATATGTGAGTGTAAAATGCTGAATGACAAAGCCACTTTCAAGCACTTTTTAGGTCTCACTGGGGTCAGAAGATGTGTAAATGGGGCTCCTGGGGGGCTTAAACCATAAGAGAGATCTTTTTTTCTTACCACCAGTGGTGTTGAAATGTGGTCAAGGGTCATGCTGTGGGTTTCTAAAGTGCTTAGAGATGACTTGTCGTGGATAGGTGCTATATAAATAAATAGAATAGAACTGAACTGAATTGAATAAACATATGCTTTCCCATCATTTCATGTTTTCCTTCTTCCCAACGAGGCATATTTATGAGAGTCTCAGTCTCAGTAACTACAAGGTTCATTTGAATACATTTGATGTCAAAATAAAGGTAACATGAGATTATGAAAGAAGACATACTACCAATACAGGGTAGCAAAATAATCCAGTGACAACCTAAACAATCTGTAAATTCATTCTAGAACACCTTGCTATTTGATGTCCCAAGACTGATTTTCCTGTTGTGGAACAGAAGGGTTATTTTTTATGAGAAATTGTTAGGTGCATTTTCAAAATAACAACCACAGGCAAGTGTGTGGAGCACTGAAACATATCACAGATTCCAAAGGCAGTGTAGCTGGGATAGTAAACAGCGATAGTAAGCCTCAGCCATGCACAGACCCCTGTTCATCATTTGTACAGGCCACACACACTCATCCTCCAAGACCACCAGGTCTGTGGTCTGTTCAGGTTAGAGGAAAGCTGATGACCCTGACACAGTAAGCGCCACCATCCCTCACTGCCTGAAAATACCCTATCCCCCATCCCCAAGTCCACCAGAGGCTGATCTTAAAGCACATCAAGGACTCACAGATCACATTTCAGCAACACCCTCCCTTGTCACTCAGATATCCATCCATCCATCCATCTTCTTCTTCTCATCCGGAACCGGGTCGTGGGGCCAGCAGCCTGAGCAGGGACGCCCAGACTTCCCTCTCCCCAGACACCTCTTTCAGCTCCTCCAGGAGGATCCCAAGGCGTTCCCAGGCCAGCCGAGTGACATAGTTGCCCCAGCGTGTCCTGGGTCTTCCTCTGGGTCTCCTCCCGGTGGGACATG
>JBAMYA010000014.1:12208144-12234652 GCA_037176975.1 Arrhamphus sclerolepis | reverse complement strand
GCACACGAGCAGCTGAATTCTGTAATAATTGTAAACTTGAAATACTCTTTTTAGGAAGACCAGAGAGCAGGACGTTATACTAGTCTATTCTACTGGAGATAAAAGCATGCATCAGCACCTCCATGCTGGCAAGAGGGAGAAATGGGCGGACTCTGGCGATGTTTTTCAAATGACAAAACCCTGTTTTTGTTACATTTCTATTATGTGAAATAAAATCCAGCTCAGAGTTAAAAAGAACACCGAGGTTTTTCACACACTGAGAAGGTTTAAAATTTTGTAGTTTTGTAAAATGATCTCTCTTGTTTTGAGGACCGATAATTACGATCTTTATATTCAACCGTTAGCTAGTGTGTGGTGTTGTGTTGAACTAGGGCAGCAGCCAGAGACAACATGTTGTCAAACATTGCAAAGTATGTACGAAATACAAGTCTGTGCTTCTTGTCAATTTCCTATATCAGTAAAACAAGACAAACTCTTATCCTAATATTGATTTTGTTGTCTAACATTATCATCGCTGGTGGTGTTTTTTCTGGCTGACGGCAATAAAAACAAAGCAACTTATTCTGTCTGGTTTCTTTTACGTGTTGTATCTTTAACTTTGGTTCCGCATTCTGCCCCCTAGTGCAAACGTCCGGTATTGCACGCTGTGTGAAAGTACGGAAGCAAGGCGACCTGGTAAGAATGGGTTGGAGGACATAGAGTGGCTGACTCTACCCCCGAAAACCAGCTGCAATAAACAAAGCTGTAAACACGTGGTTGAAACAGCAGCTGTTGTAAGCATCGCTGTGTTATCTTGACCAAATCATTTTACAGACACTTTTTCAAGATCTTCGGAAATTGTCGACTTTTGGAATAAGGGCAGACTATGTCTCCTTTAAAGTCACAGCAAAGAATTCATCCAATTAACATATATCACCCGTCCATGGTGTTATTAACTCTGACACTGTACTTAAACCACCAGTGTCCTGATAATCCTGAGACATTTAAAGCCCGCCCGCTTGCTTGACAGTTTAATTCAAATTTCAGCTCACCAGCTCACTATTTTTCATTTAAAAGCTAAAGGAGAAAACCTGCCTCAAATCTTGCCTTTAAATTACAGTAAATTTTGTGGGGCCTAAACATTTTGAAAGATGGATTTACCTCCTGTTGTAGCGTTTTCCCTCCCTCCCTTTCAGTACGACCGTCACTCAGGAATTCATCTCTCATGTCTGTCTGGGTGACATCAGGTTGTTGATCTGCTCCGTAAAGCCATCAAGCAGTTGCATGAGGTGTCGTCGTGTTTGTATTTTCTTTGGACTGGAAGCTCAACAGGAAAATAATATCCTTTGTCATTACTTGTAAAGTGTTTCCTCCTTTTTACTATGTTTTTTTTTTCCGAGGCAAATGCATTTTTGGTTTGTCACTGTTTATGTGACAACAGCATGCCAGCCCATACCAACCGTCCCCTGGAGTGTGATATTTTTTTAAGACACAGGCAGAATTACACTTTCTCTCGAGATTGTTTATTTCCCTTTTGGCCTTGTTGCAATAGAAGAGAGAGGAGGAAAAGGGAGAATGGGCTACCTTCCAAAACTGCCTTTTATACCAGACTGATTAGCATGCTGGGTTGCTTAAATTGCCTCCTGGAGGGATGACGTGAAATCGAACAATATCCTCTGGCTTTAGAGGCTCTAGCCCCACAGCTTCTCATTTATTTTTATACAGAGTTAGGACAGAGCCTTGGCAGGGCTCTGCTGAGGAAGCCAAGCCCAGGGAGGCCAGGTCTGGGTAGGTCAGGAGGACAAATCAATTAATATCAGCTCAATAAAAGTTCTTGGCTCCTTCTGGCCATTCTTTACGGTGACAGTGCAACCTGGGCGCCATCATAATGATGTGGCTAAGTTGTTAAATGCAGCTGAGACACTGTAATGAAATAATAATCCTTTTCTTTGCCATCTCTGCATAAAAAAAAGGTTGATTTGGCTTTGGACACTGCTTCCAAAGAATTAATGGTCAAGCATTGCTCATCGTTGTTGTTATAACTTTATTAAAGATGTCCCTGTTGGGAGATGATGTTTATGAGTTCGCTTGGGCCCAAGTCAACCTCTATGTTTTTATTTTTCTCCTAACATTTGGTTATCATGTAAAATTCAAGTGAGCCCAAGGCGGAGAGATTATTACACCCACGGCGGTAGCCAAGACAATGGAAACACTCACTAATGTGCTACTTTTATACCTTAAGTGCTACAAATGGGACTGATAAAAATCAGAATAAGAGAGAGGATTGGAATGTTGTTTGTGTCCTCTGAAACAAAAAAAAATGATCTCAGCAGTCGAGAGCAGTTCTTACAGCTTCACACGTTTGACAGGATTTTCCTGGGATTTTAAAGAATGAAACTTTGTTTTGTGTGAAGATTTAATCAGCTGTAACATTGTCATCACTGCAATAATAAAGTTAATTTAAAGGTGTCCTGTGCTGTTTGATGATGCATGGGTAGCACACCACTGCTGCCAGCCTCATACTTGGTGACCACAATAAAGACGCTGCATAAAGGTGTGCACGGTGGCAGCCATGTTTGCGTGAGTCTGATATGAATTCCTTCACATCGAGACACTTTAAATCTGATTAGAGACTCTCTCTGTGGCCTGGCAAGAGTATGAAGCTTGGTCACATGTTTTGTTTCTTTTTTTCTTTCTTTTTTTTTTTCTTGCCTACAGATTCTCCCTGTCACACATTCTGGAAATTATTTTGCAATGATTCATCAATAGTGAAGTCAATAAGTAAATATTTTCTTCTGTATGGTCAGGATAAATCTTACATGCTCTCTTTATGGTTTGTCACAAGCATTTGTTTTGAGGATGGTTGTCATCTTTGCAGCAGGGACCCAGAAAAATGAAAAGTCAGCATTTTATCTAAACAACATGTGCACACAGTTAAGCAGAGCTCGTGTTAAGTCAGCGCAATCTCTTTTGACAAGTGATGTTTGAACGAACACTGGGAGTTAGAACAAGCCTATTACTAGATGGTAAACAGCGTAAACTTTCATTAGGGAGCAAGATGATGTGAATTGAAGCAGGTTTGAGTGACAATTAAAGATACTTTTGTGGCAAATTAACGATAAAAGCACAGAAGGCAACAAAGCTAAATGAAGATAAATTGGCGTTTTTGCCTTTGACAGGACTCAACAATGTCATTAAGTGATAGAGAGGATAGGATTTTTTTTACTTTGTACATGTACACAAACCGTATAAACAGGGCTATTTTTACAGGAATCTCCATCCGTTTGCTGCTATCTAACAAATACCAGTGTTGCACAGTAGTAGTAGTAACTTTGTAGTAACTTTTAATAGTAGTAGTAACAACTTTGTATGGTCATATAACAAGATAACAGTGACTGGACAAAGATGCCTGTACAAACAGTTTTTTATACACTTTTTGAACACATAAAAATTTTAGATGACCTTAATTTGTCTTTGCCGTTCCACACTGTGACATAAGTGGAATGACATTTTTGAGTCTTGTCAGAAATTAAATTTGCAGTTTATATTGATGTAACTTCATTGCCCTTGGGCTAACATTAATTGCCATTTTGCTGCAAATATATGCGCTAACTCAAAACAATAACAACAATGTGCTTGTATATCTCTTTTCTAGTTCAGGGACCACTCAAGGCACTTTTACAAGGCAAGCAGCTTTCTCTCAGTGCCACACACATGCACATCAACTGGATCAGCCTTTGCAATGTACCAAATGACTCCTATAATTGCTTCTATTATTACTGTAATAACCCCCATAAATCAAATTACACTATAGCTTATGTAAATTATGCTTACGATAAGCACAATAAGAAGAATTCAAATCTAAAAATGGCTAGCTGCTTTAGATTATGTTCTTGTGTAATGGCAAAACGTTAATGGTTATCCAAAGGTAGAAGCTCTCTACCTATGGCTGTTATTGGTGAGATTGTTATGTTCATGAATATTTATTTAGTCGCTGGAAAACCTATTATACCGTTAATATCTGATCATTTCATTGTTAAAGATGTAGGAGGATGAAGAAAAGAGAGGGCACAAACAAAACAAATCACTGATTATTTTCGAGGGTAAGGATTGGTTTGAAAAAATATAGATGAGCCAGTGAAAAGTCCATGGTTTCAAAATATTATTTAAGTAGAATAATGGTGTTATTTGATTAAAAATTATAGCAATTACATTAGACAGATTATTTCATGTTTTAATCATTCATGTCTGCTCCTGTGAATGCTCTGATGAGGCTTATCAGAGCATTCACAGGAGCATACATTTTTCTTTTCATCAATGCCAATTAAAAATGTGTTCCTTTAGTAAATTCAGAACACTATTACATGATAAATTCCATATTTTTACTATGATTAGGAGATTGAGGGAAGCCAAGGTCATCGCCCATAGCAGCACCAACAGTGGCACTCCAGTCCTTCAGCAGTTTGTTTGTGTTTTGCTTGTTAATTGGGCTGTATTTTTCTGTTGAGAATAAAGCCAATACAGCTTTTTTGCAGTCATTTACGTCATTCTCCTGACCACGCTACAACACCAAGTTTTAGGGCTCCCCTGCCTGTCAAATCCCACTTTAACCACTCTTTACGCAGAATTTTGTGCATAAATAGCATGTCTTTAGGATAGAAAACTGGAGCACCCTGGGTAAACCCATGCAGACACATGGAGAACATGCAAACTCCATGCAGTGAGACCAACTAAACCAAACTTTCTTGCTTTGAAGTGTCAGCGCTAACCACTGCTGCCCTTCGTAGTAGGACCCAGCATCACTATGATATGATCCGACATCACCATGGTAGGACCCAGCATCACTAAAGTAGGACCCAACATCACTATAGTGGGACCTGCAGAAGGAGAAGGGAGGAGATAGTGATTACAGTAGAATAAATAATGTTATTTAAATGATGCAGGACAATCTGAGGCTGAAACAAGAGAGACAGGGTGAAGGTAATCAGTGTACAATAGGAGTTCCTCCAGTCGCCTAGGCCTATAGCAGCATAACTAGGAGGTGGTCTAAGAGACTACAGTTAAAAGCTTTATTAAAAAGGAAGGTCTTAAGCCTAACCTTAAATGTAGAGAAGGAGCCTGCCTCACAGACTGAGCCTTAAAGTTGCATTTGTCATGCCTGGTCTGTGTGTGGTCTCTGTTTTATTTTTGTTGTCACCTTCTGTCACTGTCTTCTCATCAGTTTTACTTTCCTGTCAATGTAATAATTGTTTTCCCCTGTGCATCATTGTCTTCCCCGCTGTTTAGTGTATTTATCCCCCAGTCTTTGTCTTGTTTGTTGCGTGTTCGTCTTGTCATTTTGCCAGTCGTCCAAGCCGTCTACTCACATCTTGTTTTCACATTTTTTATCCACTTTTGCTCTTTGACAAGAGATTTTTGCCTGCTGTTTTTGTACTGTTGCTGTGTCCATCTTTGCACTCCTGTGTACCAGACCCCGACTGATTAAACGTTACTGAGTCTGGATAAACCGTTCTGTCTGAGTCGTGCTTTTGACTCGACAATGTCAGAGCGTGATATCACTGCTTTAAGTCGTTTTGGTGCCTGATGAAAGTTTACAATCGTTACCATCTAATAATAGAACCGGGATTATTTTAACTCTGTAATGTTCCCCTAAATTTTAAGTTTAGTACCCAAAGAACTCATTGTCCCAAAGAATTCTAATGTGTTTAGTGGAGGATGCTCTGTTGTGTAAAGTGGGTTGGGAGCCCTGCATCAGTCAGCAGAGCTGAATAAATCTGTCAGCAACAGAAGACCTTGGCACAGCCAGCATGTAGGTGGCTCTGTATTTCAGTGACTGTGCAGTCTATTAACAATCAACATTCTTATACTCATAAAATGCAAATCCCATCTCCACCTTCTAATAAAATACAGAATTATGATATTAAACATATCAAAACAACTGCATGTCAGCATTACTATTGTAAGCACTGTTGCATTTGAAATTGATGAGGCTCCTGCAGAGCATGGACATTACTTCAAACGGGTGATGAAAAATATACACATTGTATTCCCTTGTAACTAGCAGTACTCATCATCATCTGCTTTCACACTCTTTTGTTTGAAACAACGAGCACCACATGAGGCCATTTGTCAAAGATAAGCTCCACCCAAGTTGTTGAAGACTAGACTTTTCAAAGAAAACACATTTTTAAACTATTCTGTAACCATGGAAGAAAGAAGAAGAATGAGCAACTCGAAATGTGTCCTTTCAGCACCATGGACAGGCAGTTTCTGGAAACCAGCACAGGGAATCGCTTTGTTTTTGTTTTCAGTTGTCATGTGTTTCTGTAAAAACTCTTCTCAGCAGCGGAGTTACTGGGCTTCAAGCTTTTGTCAGCTCTTTATTCAAACAAGCTGCCTGTCAACGTGCCGCGCTGACGTATCTGTGCTTGTGCACTTGCAAAACCTGACACGATTCTCTTGGGGCAAAATGGAAAACACTTGCAGCAAAGCGCCTGCTTTGTATTGTCTGACGGGAAGATTAAAGCCAAACAAAATTTACCCTCTTCAACTGTGGGTGGGTTGATGGTGAGACCACCGGAGGGGAACAGCTCGCTCAGCGATGTCATCAGATCACATTATCATTGATCTCCTGCTCTGGTCCTCTGTCTGTCTTGGCTGTCTCGAGTCTGCCCCGAGCTGTCACTAACATTTCCCATGGCTTGCTGTTGCCTCTCATCTCATGACTGCGATAAGAAACGGTGATGGCTTGAGAATAACAGAACACATTTAAGAGAGTAAAGATGGGCCTTTGTCCTCCTTAAAATAATACTTGAATAACTACCCTTGCTCACTTCTTAACCTCTGTCAGTATTGGGAAGAAATGATAAGTTGATGTTACAGCTTGAGCCGATTATGGGCAGTTAGGTGGTATATTTGTTTCTTCATACTGTTATTTCTTCATGTCAGAAAGGTGGCAGCTAGCTCCCTGAGGTGTTTCTGTCAAAGGTGCAGATTTTTGTCAAAAATGATTAGGAGAATTTAAGCTAACCTACATTAATGTATTTTATCTTTTCTGTTAGCTATCTGACTGCAAGCCTACAGATGACTGAAGCCAAAGTTAACTAGGAAATTATCGCAAAGTTATCTTGTTACATAGATTTACATTTTTAACACAGGTACAGCTAGTGTAATTAAGGCTGTTGGTTGGTTTTCATTTTAAATCATTTTAGAAACTGTCTAGCATTAGTTGTCTGGCTTTATGAGCTACTTTTAGTCTTTTATTCATTTATTTCTTTATTTTGGTGGCATAGTATTTGTAACTTTGTGGTCAGCTGTAGACTGCTTTAACTGACTGGTAACCACTCCTGCTTTGCCTGAACTGATATTTTGAAGACTTACAGCACACATCAGAAAAGCTTAATTCAAAGACAGTGGACCTCGTTCATGAAATATTCGTAAATCTGTGAGTAGCTTTGCACATAAATCACCTCCTTACTCAACATCTGCTCTGGATTCATTGGCGCTACGTAGAAACCATTATAGTGACGTGTCATAATTTGGACCGTGTGGAAAGGACTCAGAAGGACCAGGAAGCATGAGTAATACAACAAATAGAGTTCTTTATTGATTATCCTCCAAATGACAAACAAAACTGAAAAACCCAGGCAGGACAGAGAACTCGGCTGAAAAAAGAAACTGGATGAAACAGAGCCAGAGCCAGGACCGCTGTGTCAAAAAAAAAAAAACAGTACAGCCCAGAAGGGAGGAAGGGAAAGACAGGACAATATATAGACTCAGGGGTGAATGAGACGCAGGTGCAGACAGTCAGAGTAATGAGACAAAGGAAGTGAAACAGAAAAAAATGAAATGAAGCAAAGCTAACAGAAATAGAAAAGATGCAAGATGATAAGAAAAGACTCATGAAATCACAAAAAACCCAACAACATTAAACCAAATCCAAGTCCTAACAAGTGCTCGCCTTTTGAAATGCACTTGGTGGACTTTGAGGTCAGAAAAAAAAAAGAAATCTAAACCATGGCTGCCCTGCGATGGACTGGCGACCTGTCCAGGCTGTACCTGCCTTTCGCCCAGAGAGAGCCGGGATAGGCTCCAGCAGACCCCCGTGACCCTGCACAGGTACAGATACAGATACAGATAATGATGGATGGATGAACCATGACTCATCCATTTTCTGTGAGAGACCAGGTTTTAATGTAGATATTTAATGCCTTGTGTCTCACAAGGTATTCAGGGGTTGAAGCAAAAATTGCTGATATGATTTTGGATGCAAAAAAAAAAGAACATATTTCTCTCTATCAGCAAAACTCTGCTGTTAATAACTGCATTGTCTCTATAATTGGAGAAAACTCTAGGAATCCACCGCAGCTTCATGACACCATTGTTGTGCTCCATAATGATGTCTTTGCGTTAGTGTCTGTCAGCAGATCAAGTCCATTTAAACAACCCACTGACACTTTAAGAAACACAATCTGAAGCTTAAATATGCAAAATGCCCGTCAATTAAGATAAATGTAATATATTTCAACTTTATTTCTCATGTGCTCCTCATTTCCACAAACTCTACACATGGTCAGAGGCAGGAGTAAATTTTGTTTGTAGCTACTAAAAGTTCAGAACCACTAAGGGCACAATTCTGCAGATTATTGGTAATGATAAAGTAGAAGCAGAATTAAACAAATTTACAGCCTGGTACAAAAATATTTTGTTTTTTTTTCCATATGTGGTTGAATATTACATCCATGACAACTGTACGAGTGTTGAATGCTTTTGTACCACATCAGATAAATTTATATTAAGCAATAAAGTTGATCATTTACATCATCATGTGCTTGACTGACAACCAGTCATTGGCTCTGCTGCCAGCTTTGACAGCTTTGTCCTGCCTCTTTGCAACATGGCACCACGCGGTTTGAGGAAAAATGGGCTTCAAAGGCGTATTTGGGCGATATGGGCAAAAAATATTATCTCAATATTTTTTGGGATTTTGACAATGACGATAATTAGTCTATTTGTTTAAAAATGTGATTGGAATTCTCTGAGTTACAACGGGCAAAAAATAACCAAATACATAAGTTATTATTGTCAATATGAAATAAGAAAACAAAATCGCAATTAGTGCAACCATTGATTTGTATTTTGTATTTTCAGAAGATGTAAAAAATGCAAATGCAAAAAAATGCTCCAGTGTTGACACCACATGGGCTTGGAACCTCGCTCTCTTGTTGTTGGCTATGGGGCTGAATACATAGTGAAATAGTTGCATTAGACAAAAGAGATAATCAAAATAATCATAATATACTGTATAAGCATAAAATGTTTGTATAAAATGTATTTGGAACTAAACACATAATGGAATATGTGCAAACATCATCAGACCAAAAGAGACAATCTTTTACATGCATATACTGGAAAATTAGCTCCCATGTTTTTATTTTTGATCAACAGAGGAAAAAATATTTCTATAATCCACAATTCAAAGAAGTATACACAAAAGCGTACTCATAAACCTCGTCCATGTTCCCAGTGAACTTTTCTTCCAAGTCCTCACAGCCATTGTAGCTCAGCTAAAAGCTCTGCCACATCGTTATTATTGTTATCACAGTGAGTTCTTATTGCAAAAGTTTAATTTTCCTCGAAACACCTAACACATGCTAATGTTATATGACTCACGGTAACTCGACAATATCAAACTCGTTAGGACAACGACAACTGTTGAACTACCTTTGCTCACACTCGCTCTCCGCTTATAACGTGATTGTGCAAATTTCTTAACGCATGAATATGATGTTATGTGGATTTTGTAGTCATTGCAATGCATGGTATCATTCAACTCAGAAGAGTCTCCCCTTTCATATGACTTCAAACATGGCCACCTAGCGGATGGATTTACAGTCACTAAATCTCCCACATTTTGGTGTATGTTAAAAATAAACTCTGTTGTCCTGTTTAATGTTTGGTCCATGGGCCCACCCATGGGACCAAAGGGTTAAGGGTTAAAAACACATGAAGAGTTTACATGTGCGTTTCATTGTTTTTGGCAAAGTCATTTAAATTCTTGATAATGTAAATTTGCACATTGTTAAAACAACAACGACAATATTATCACAGACAATATATATCGCCCACCCCTACTCTGTACAAATCTACACATCATGTGACCATATAGCTTATCCAGTGTTTTACAGTCAGCGGTAATAACATGCATCATCCACATCTTGGTTTTCATCACAAAGCATTCTTCTCAATAATTATTGATTTAATTCTGTAAAAACAAATAGAAATACTAAACAGGTATATACTACTTTTAATAACTTATAAAACAGTATAAAGACACTAACAATATTTTTGATTTATCAGTTGAAACAAAGTAAGTAAAGTGGCCGTAATATGCTTTCCCATGTTTTCTGACCTATCTACACTTTCAGTATGAAGAATTAGCATTTTAGACAAGACCAGAGGCTCGAAAAATGAGCCAAACTTATCTTCTAGTACTCCTGTAGAAAAATACTCAGATATTTTGTTTCCGTCTGGAGAGTTGGTGTTGTTTAATGTCATAAATTTAAAACTGAACAGCCAGGACTAAGTGTGTTTTCCATCCTGGTGGATCTGGTAGTACTTCTGCTGAGGGTTTTGCTTTTGTTTCGCCGATGTTTCCATAGAAATGTGCTTTTCATTTTGATCGAAGGTTTGCTCACCACGGCTCAGTGGATGCCGTTTGTTTTTGTGAGCCAGCAATGGTACAAATGTATTTGCTTTTTTCGCAACACTTCACGGAAGTTTTATGAACGAGGACTGAAAGTTGGTGCTGTTTCAACACTACAAGCTCATGAGTCTGAACCGTAAGAACAGAATAAGCTGCCTGTGCTGTGCTGCGTACCGGCAGATGTGTGCATTTTGGTGTAAACATCACGGGAGCAGTGACCATAGTTCGCGTATCTCACACTTTTATGCTGATTTTCATCGTTAGCAAAGAAAAAAAATGATTTGCTGTACTGCAGCTCATAAAAAGTTGATAAATTTGACTGATATTTACGGCAAAACAGCTTTAACTGTTACTACAGTCAAAAGCATCGACCTTTACATAAAATCTTGAAAACAGCATTTGTGATAGTGCTGATTTGTTGAAAAATGTGTTTCTGACCAGCAATGCTAGCTAACCTCCATGAATTCAGCAAATCAGCTAGCCATCAGCTAGCCTCCATGCTTTCGGCCAATCAGAAGACAGTGCAGGCTTTTGGAGCAGTGTTGTGTGCAAAGCTTTTCGAATTACAATTAGATGATTCATGAAAATGAACGTAATATGGTAAAATAATATGGGCTAAATGTGGATTTGACTACCTTTTGCACAGCTGCACATGCTCACATTTTTTATCTTGACTCACTTTTTTTAGAGACGTTTTCGGTATCGTGTAGAATCTAGATGTAGGATTAATATGCCGCACTTGCTCGAGTCTCTTCATATACCGACTCGGAAGTGTTGAGATCATGTTTTTGTGAATGTGAAGTTCCTCTTTTCAATGATGGAAGATATTTAAGCGACAAGCATGTTTGGATTGACTGTCATGCATCAGAAACAAGAGATGTCACTTTTTCTTTACAAATACCACACACCCACAGTCAAACTAGATAAAACTAAATTAAATTAAGAAATTAAACTGTGTTCTAGTTTTGAAGCTTCGCCATAACTGAATGAGACTTCTCATAATGTGACTCAAAAGACAGAAATAGTGCTTTGAAATGCTATTTTTATAAAAGTGAAAGGCAAGACCCAACAAGCTTGTCAGTCAAAATATCACACACACACACAAAGCGAGTCACAATGAATTTCAGTGAAAAACACCAAAAATAGCAAATGAATAATGTGATTTTCTTTGTGAAAGGAATATTGGGAAATGTTGTGGCAATTTAATACTGAAGCAAAAATGAAATATTACCAAAACAAGATGTTCAACACTCTATCTGTTTCTGTTGTGGTTGCTGTGGAGTTTAAATATCTCCAAAATGCTCTCCATATGTCTGGCAACATCAGTCACTCCTCTTATTTAAATGTGCCAGGCTGTTCAAGCTTGATACATTGTTTTTGCTTTGCATGACTTTATAGAGGCCAGAATCCCAACGAAACCAAGACGGGTGAATCTACTACAGCTATGTCTGCATTTAGAGTGGAAGAAGTTTGCCGCTCATTCAGGCTTTACTGGCACAGAGAATGTGTTTATGTACTCCTCGATGGTGCATACTTTAGATGCATGAGAGAGAGAGAGAAAATTTTTAAAATCTTCTGTTCAAGATCAGTCTGTGTGACGGAGCTTTACTGTATGTGAAAGTGAGTGTTCCAGCCAAATGTTCTAATTGTTTATTTGTGTCTGTTCAGCTTGATGGCAGCGTGTCACTTCTGTTCCACTGAGCGGTCTGTGAAGGAATGATTCATGCGGACAGCACCGCAGATTGTGTCGATGATTACTTAAAATAGCCCTCGCATGCCGTATTGTGCAAGTTCATACAAGCATACAAGCGTAACAGGACTGTCATTGCATGGACATAAATGGTTGTTCCAGTGTTTATGCACGCACAGAACATGTCTGCTTGTGCATGCACGTTCCTGTCTTCGTGTGTGTGTCGTCTGGGATCTGGCGCATTTCTCTCCACCCGTGGTGGGCCTCTCTCAGCCAGATGGATGGTCTCAGCCAGTGTCAGCGAGGTGACAGCTGGCTGGCCTGGCCTTTGCTGGCCGCGGGTCTGGATCCTGTCGTCCGACAGCTCCTGACAGCTCCTGATGGGTCTCCCACCTCCCACCCCCTCACCCACGAGCTTGCATCATGGAAACTCCAGAGAAATCAATGATTTCTCACAGCAGGCTTTAATGAAATGAAAATGATATGAGCCACGCCCCGAGTGAGATGACACCCGAACCCATAAGTGCTCTGTACTACGCTGCCAACCGACACATGATTGAATAATTAGACCTTTTCAATGGCTGTAAAACATGTTTTACTGAGGAAAAGAGTAATGGAAGCAGTACGACAACATGTCATGCTTCAGATTGAAAAGCAATGAGAACTCATGTACCATGTCAGAAACCTCATTAGGTAAGCTACACACACTGTCACAAAATCTCTCCTGAAAGTCATAAATCACACTTAGCTGTTGCTACTTGTTTAGCTGTTGCTACTCATGACACCCAGCTCTCTTTCCTGGCTCTTTTGTTTTCTCAATCCTGAGTGTCCTCAGCTTCACAGTCACCTTTGTTAGAGAGGCTGGCGGTCCTGCAGCTACATGGGACTTCGTACAGACTTTGTAATGTGCACAGGTCTTTATTTTCAGCTTCCATCGAGCGGGCTGCAGGTTTTAGCGGGACAGAGATGGGGTTATGATAAACTGAGCCTGTGTTAATGAGACAGCTCTGCAGGGATGAGAGGAACACACACGGTGCAACTCAGGAGACGTCTGCCAGCCTCCCAAAGGTAATTCCCTTAAATGAAAAGCAGACTGTGTGTTAGTCATTGTTGCATCAAGGGGGTGAGGATGAATAGTGATGGGATTGTGTTTCAACACACCTCCCGCCATGCGCTCTTATTACGGGGCAGAGATGAGCAGAGGCAGAGCTACCTTCTTCAGACACTCCCTGCTGATGTTCTTCTTCTTCTTCTTCTTTATTTTTTTAATTTTTTTTTTTTTTAAGCCAATTATCTTTGACTTGATTGACTTGTGTTACACTAGCTGTGTCACATAGCTTTGGAATGGATGCTTCATCCTATCAAGGACTTTTCATTTTTCAGATTAAGAGCTGCTCTAACTTCCAACCAAGGACGCCAGCAGGACTGAAGTTCTAGACATCTGGGAGACATTAGAGACGCATGGAAGAGGCTCATTTAAGGCTCTTGTTAGCTCACCTGGTGCTTTAAGTAGTATCATTAATACTGGGCTACTTAAAATATGAACCTCGCTTCACACATGTCTGTTCTAGAAGAAACAGCATCCCACTAGCATGTCAATTCCAGCCATCGCTATCAAAGTGGCCCAGGCTGTGATTCTGAAATAATAAGCTTTCCAGATGTTCTCCCCCGTATTTCGTTGAATCCAACACCTCTGCAGGCCACTGTCCAGCTATAAATCACAGGCTTCGTGCGACAGGCAGGGAATGAGTGGATGTGGCTTGATGCATAGGTTACATGCTTGATTCATGAGCTCACCGCGGATATCTTCAGAGCACGAGCAAAACAATTAGCTCTTACCTTAACTCTCAGCCCACATGACCTCTCCAAGGGATTTAGTATCCCCTTTATAAGCTGCAAAGGTGCAGCTTGAAGGCTGCGGGACAGCAGAACTTTGTAAGACTGATTTAGTTTAATGTGGTATTCTTGGATGAAAGTGCACCACGAGTCACTGGACAGCGTTAGGAACAGTTCATGGCTTTATCTGGTTCCACAAGTGAGCTTCAGCTCCAACTGTCTGAGAACCCTTAGGTTGAACGTTTGTCTGATCAGAAGTGGTGCTCTCGTCCATATAATGTAAATGTGCTGTCTGACAAAAGTTGCTATTAATCTCTGTAAAGCAACAGCCAATGTTTTCCTTCCTCCAACTGAGCCAGAATAGAATCGCAGTAAGAAGAAATACACCTTTATTCATTCCTAATGTTTGATTTGTTGATCCTGCTTAGCTATCAGATTTAATGAGAATCTTAACCCTGAGCTGCATTGTGCTTTTATTTCACAGACCTAAATCCTGATACAGAACAAATCACACTCAAACTCAAGATGGTTATATTTCACTCTAAGTTTCCTCTCCAACTGTGATTCGGTTACGGAGGCCTCTGGGAAATCATGTCATTTTAAATCTTTCTCTTTCCTGAAAGAATGTCGCCTCCATCCCACTTTTTTTTTTCAATTTTTATAAAGGCCACTGGCAGGTCTGAAGTCTTTTAATGTGCAATCCATCTGTTCCTTGCATCATATGCGGGAAATGAGCCGATCCGTGATATGTATGTTCAGTGTGAAGGTGAGCCGACGTGTTGAGGTGAATGATCGATCTGGAGTTAAAGTTTATCTTTGTGGGAAATTTGCATTTGGCTTTCATTTCTTAGTGAAATGACTGGATCAAAAACAGGTATAAAACTGTTTGTTTCCACTGACCCGTTACTCACACGCTATTACATATTTCCCATATAGCTCCCCGCCCTTCGCATGTAATGAAGTGTGAATTTGAAGTTTAACTGCATGAGTATTTTCTCACCCAAATATTAACCCCACCACAATAAAGAGCCTCTGGATCATATTTTTGCACCAGTTCAAGTCAATAAATACAACTTGGGAGGTGGTTGTTGTGTTTGGATCTACAATTAGAAGGTCAGAACTTTAATAACAACTAACTTCAGTGTGTAAACTATTATAGAACTCCTCTTTCAAAGCAGTTATATTAAGTTATAATGAGGTTTGAAAGCTGATGCAAGCAACACAAGGTTTCCTAGGTGACAGCAAGAGGCCTGACACTGCTGTCTCCAGAGAGCTGTGTCTTCTCTGCCAATAACAAACCCCACAGCGACTGCACTTTGCCATAAGACCATCCTGTTATTTATTCTATACAAATTACTTGCATGTGTTCACCACCACCTTGCCCTCAAGGTTAAAGCTCTCATCTGAGCCCAAAGAGGGATGGAAAGAGTTGGCAGAGTGATAGATATACTCTCAGCTGCAGCCACTCGCTTCCCATCCACACCTCACGGCAAGGTCCAAACACCCAGATAAATCAGTTCCAGAGGCATTCGTGTGAAATTTTCTGCCGCTTCTTGGCCTGTTTATGATCGCACCTTTAGATCTGGATTAAAATCAGATCAGAAGTAACTCAAGGGAACATTTTCACATGGCAAACAATTATAATCAATGTCATTTGACAGACTTGAGCTGCCTTTTGTGATGGGAAGTGGGAAAGATGATGAATAGTGTTGTTTCCATATCAAAGGAGCAGTCTAGGGATCACTGTACATCATTGGCATGTGATGACTGCTCCGTTTGATATATGGGGAAACTAATTAGAGGAAGTAATCCCACGGTTCTTCAAAGCAGCTGGACGCCAAGATCCAAATGTCCTGTCACCAAGTTTGCAAAATGGAGCGCTCTACTTGGTGCTGACGTGGCCCAGACTGACCCAAGGTCCTTTTCCACACCCAACATGGAAGAAGACAAATCTGACAAGAACTACTCGCATTTGTCAGAAGATATAATAAGTGTGAGCAAACAAACCTGAATTCAAATCAGAATTGTTGTGCGTCAGCTTCCATGCGGTGATCATTCCATTCCACTTGTGCAGCTTTGGCTAAAGTTGAAGTTTGATTTGTAATAGCCTCTTAAGGTCATCCTCAGGAAATAAATCATAATCTGAACTTTGGTTTGGTACCAGTTCAGAGGTAGCAACGACAACTTTGAACAATAGCACAGACTGTGAACCAGCACTTACAAACACACTTTTATTTTACTTCCGAGTTGTGATCCAGGAAAATGTTATTATTTTTCAGGTCACTGACATAGCGTGTTAGTGAACTTTTCCTTTTCAATAAAATATATTGATAACAAATGCCATTTAGAGCAAAAAAAAAAAAAAAAAAAAAATGGAGAAATTTGTCTCATAAAGTCTGGACAGTTCCTTTGGGAATGGTATACTTATATGTTTCCTTCACTGACATTTTCTTTTCCTTTTTAACAAGCTTGCAGAGACACGTAAAGTCCTGTTCGTTGATGCAACTCTCTTGATTAAATACTCAGAGGAATTTCCCTGGAAGAAAAGTAAATCAAAAACTAATCAATATATCATGCACAGTGGCTTTGGTTCTGCATACTTTTTAGTATATGAACCAACTACCGAAATGGATGCTAATTCACATCTGTATCGCTACACTCTCAACCTTCTTTAGTTGTCTCTTATTTTAAAGCTGATTTATTCATTGCGTCATATTTCATAAACCTGACTAGGGCGTAGTGTTTAATATAAACACTTTGATAGTTTACTTTTGTTTTGAAATATGGATCTTTTACCAATTCACTCCTGATAAATAAACACATGCCTGGCTCCTCTTAGACATCCTCAGAGGCTCAGAGAGCTCAGACAGAAACAATGCCACAGCCATCATGAAAGGGAGTAGAAAATCCTCTGCATGTCATGTGGTCTCACCATATCCATCAGCTTGAAAGGACTGCATTAGAAAGGGTGGACAAAATATATATATGTGTACCATGGATTTGACATGGAATTATTTGAGCCTCTGTCGGGTTCACAAATCCATCCTGTCCTAATCTTGTGGTAATATATAAACAATCTCCTTCTCACATGACATACCTCATGTCCACTGAAGGATTTTTCATGTTCACTCTTGTCCTACGATACGCTTTGAAAACCTGCTCCCACATAATTTTGATGTTAAGTCAATATATTGTGGTTTTTATTTCTAACATTCCACACTGTTGCAGGGCTGTCTCTAAGTCAAGTGTTGCCAGAAGGGAAGGCACAGATCCCTTTTGGATTCTGGTTCGGCTTCCTGGTGCCCTAAGACGAGAGTCGGGAGGTTATACTACTTAGTTTGTTATTGTAATGGTTATATTACTGAACAGTCCCACTTCTGTGAGGTGACTGTTAAAAGTTTTTGTTGATGAGTCAATCAAATGACCACAAAAGCTGTTTCTTCACATGCATGTCAGACTTGAAGTTTTCTAGGATGAGTTTTATCCAAGAATGCAGGAAGATAATAGTAAAAAAGACAGATTAAACTTAGTGGCAGATGTGTATTTCCATGGCAACCCTTTACACTAACAGACATAATGGTGCATAGATAGAAAGGCTCTAATGGTGTAATGGGGGACAGAGGCAGGTACATCCTGGAGATGAGATTATGTTTATTTATATATTAGCATCTGCAGAAACTATACAGACTGATACACAACCTTCAGTCCCCTATTTTTTTATTTTTTTATTTTATTTTATTGAGTGTGCCAAAGGTGTGGACCAAATTTGGAAAATAGGCTTTTAAATTTGCAGCTCAATATACTTGGAACAACGTGCAAAAGACCCTGAAATTGGCTGAGTTGGTTTCATTGGACACTTTCACAGGGCTCTGGAAGCCTTACTATTTCATTTCTAGCATTAAAAGGAAATCCTCCTGTGGACCCACCACTGGCCCATAACAAACACCGTGAACATACAGTAAGGTATCCATAAGTACATGTGGCACCAGGACACACCGAGCCGCAGTTGGATGACTGACTTTATAGACGTGTCTTCAGATTTGCTGCTCCTTGTTTCAGACACCTCACTTGGGTGAAAGGAGGAGCTGAGCTGTCACCTGATCACTACCTGGTGAGAAGGATCAGATGACAGAGGAGGAGGCCACACAGACCTGGTAGACCTGAACATATAGCGAGGGTTTACTGGGAATGTCTGACCAAGGAACCTGTCAAAAAGATTTTCAATTTCTACCTCCAACAGAGCTTAATCGCTTCTGTCTTGGTTGAGAAGTATCTGTTTGCTGGTCAGTTTACATTCATATCCTCACCTACACTCATGAACTCTGGGTAGTGACCGGGAAAATCGAGTTTCCTACGTAGGGGTGGTTGGACTCTCCCGTAGAGATAGGGTGAGAGGCTCAGAGACTATAGTGGACTTGAGCTCCTCTGCATTGAGAGGAACCAGTTGAGGTGGTCAAGATGCCTCCTGGATGCCTCATCTTTAGAGGTGCTTCAGGCATGTCGACTTGGGCGGAGGCACCAGGGCAGACCTAGGACACGCTGGAAAGATTATATTTCTTGGCTGGTTTAGGAAGGCCTCCGTGTTCCCCAAGAGTTGCCGCCCCGGAGACCCAAACTCAGATAAGTGGTAGTTAATGGTTGGATGGATGGATGGATGGGTGGATGAAAGGATGGACAGATGGATACATGGAATCAAAAGAACACTGAATATTCACATACTCTTAACAAAACCTTTCAAATCCAGGAACACAGTTGTTTTAGCATTAGCTGATTTGTTGAGAAACATTGAACTGATGAAATGCTTTGTAGTCTCTGGTTGTTTTGACAGAAACTAATATCAGTCTCCACATACCAGAATGGATAAACTGAGAACTGTTAGACATAAACAGGGTTCTTTATTTGTTATCTTAAGAATTCATTGGCTTTCTTTCTCTTATTTTCCCTCACTGTTTTCAGGAGGGCATTTGGTTCCAGAAGACAGATTCAAATGCATTTTCTCACATGGGAGATCATTTGCTGGCTTGCTCACAGTTAACAGAATAAAAAAAGATGGAGGTATTAAAGAAGAAACAAACTTCCAAACCTTGCTATGTTGCTTCACTGTAGCTCAGGCTTTACCTGTATTTCTACTTAGTTTTAGCTTCAGTTTCATCCACTGTTCAGTGACGATTGAGGCATTAAAAATGCATTTGATCATTTCTAACTTGGGTTTAGACACTCCTGAGTATATTTAGGAGCCAAATGTAGTAATTCATTGTAAACCTCTTTAATTTTCAAAAGAACCCAAAACACTGTTGTAAAGTTGTTTGAAATCATCAGTTATGCACCAGATTTTTACATATGTAGACGTACATTTCAACCAGACGGAGTTGTTGGTTTCGACTGGGCCACTGCCACAGTGGGTTTCTTTACTTTTTCAAACATTCTTTTGTAGATTTGCAGGTGCTCTTTATCCTAGTCCATGACCTAGTTTTGTCCAGGCTCTAGCAGTCAGACAGATGGCCTCACATTTGACTCAAGAATATTTTGGTGTTTTGAAGAGTTTATGGTTGACTCACTGATTGCATGGTGTCCAGGCCCTGGGGCTGCAAAACAAGCCCAAATCATCATCCCTTCAAACACCATGCCTGAAAAATTATGTCCCATGTTTTCCCTTATACACTGTTTTCGGCTTTTTCGCCGCCAAAAGCTCTGCTGTTCATGATGCATTATGCATTAAAACATCACCATTTTGGTCTAATCTGTTCAAAGGATAATGTTCCAGGTTTGTCATCTATTCAGATTTAACATTGTAAACCTAATTTATGTAGCAATGCTTTTTTAGACAGTTTCTCCTGAACCTCCCTGCAGTCTTAAACTGGTTGAATATGGCCCTCTAACTCTTCCCACATTGATTGACAGCAAATAAGATCCATACTTTCCTCCTTACCATTGTGTTGACCCCCCCCCCCCCTCGAATACTCTGGCCGCCAAAACATCTGCTTTTACAAAGAAAATCAGACTTGCCAACGATCAATAAATCAAGTGGATATGATTGACCAGGCTGCTGTTTACCCATAATCCCTATGGTAACAGAATCAATCAGGCACACTTTATTTGTGCAGCACTTTTCATACTGACTGAAAGAGATGTAGTTAGTCTTGCACCCATTATTTGGCTTAGTTTTTGTAAAACAAATAAGGACTGTGTGATATTTCATGTTTTGTTATCTGAGGTTGTTTTTATTTAATTTTCAGAGCTGTCAAGAACCAACTGATTTTTTTTCCTCTTGATATGAAGAACCTTAGAGCTGGAACAAATTTCTCCTTCTCTCTCACATAACTGTGTTTTAAGGTTTGTATCAATTTCCACATTTATGTAGCCCAGATATTGATATGTAACTGAGAAATTAAAACTTTTTTTCTGGTGTTAGGAAAGTCTGGATGTAGATCACTTTTACACCAAACAAAATTAAATACCTTTTTTTTTAAACAAAAAAAAACAAAAACAAAAACAAACAAAAAAAAAACAATTACAAAAATATACACTTCTGGCAGCCAGAGCTGTAATTAGTAAGTAGTTGTGCTTGTCATGATAATTTATGCAGCCAAATACTCATTTTATGAGGACGTAGACCCTTGTTGACATACAGCCTGTAAAGCTCTGGATTTATTATGTTTTATATGAAATTTTTTAATGAGTTGAAAATATATTTTTAAATGGACAACATTTTATCTACCATATATAAAATTCTGTGCAAATACCTTCATGCTAACCAATATCTTCTCTTTTTTTATCTAATACGTAACTCTAAACACATTTTCATTTCCTGGAAAACAGTCTGAAAAGCATCCAGTTTTGAAAAAAGATGTGGAAATTCGCAGCTCCACTACATTTTTTCTGCTGGGTTAAAAACTGACAGTAAAGGCTTTACACGGTATTGATCTGTGATGCCAAGGGATCCTGGCAAAATGGCAACATGTAACACCGTCAGAGTGAGCCGTTCCAACCTGCTTTTTGTATCTTTTCCTGCTTCCTGCATTTCCTACCCAGGCTCCGCTGCTCATTAAACCGAGCAGTGAGGATGTCTCTGACACGCACCAAGTCCTGTTACGTATGTGCTCCATGTGTGAAAAGGCCTGAACCAAGCACTGGCCAGAGACTTTTTTTTTTTTAAAAAAGGACAATGAGATGAATAATGATGAAAATTAGAACTGAAATGAACAAAAAGAAATACATGCAGTACAACCATAGACAACAGGAAAAGAAGCAATGGGGATAATAATAAAGAAGATTTATTATCACAGCTTTTCGAAGTCCACCTAAAAACAGACTAGTTTGTAATCCCACCTCTGATCTCTTACAGAGGATATGTGTCTGGTGCTATTTTAAGAGAAGATTGGATGCGGCTTGATGTCGAGACTTTGGCCCCAACAGCAGCTTCACTCTTTTGATTCAGGAAAAGCTTTTCATTGGATTCTTTTGTCGGCACAGAGGAGCTGAACTCAACCCTTCTCTCTATTTCCTTGGACTTTACCATAAGTCTGTACCAAGGGACAAATAACTTTTACTGCAGACCTTATATAACCGTGTGCTAGAATAAATGACTATCTTTTTTTTTTCTAGATTAGTGCATGCCTTGATTTTTTTCTTATATTGATCTAAAGCATATGTGGAGAGCACGTACCATGGTAGAACCATTGCAGTAAACTAAAACAATGCATTCTGTTCTTTCTGTGTTCGTAGTTTTACACATTGCACTGTCTTTCTACATGGTATCTGTTCTTTTAAATCACAGATGCACTGACTTGCTGTCTTTCACAGTATATTGAGGAAAAGTACAATGTCCTCGTTGGCGTGCCCTACTGCGATAGTCCAAGGCCCAGATCAGCTGCATGTTCGCTTCTTCCTCAGTATATTGTACAGGCGTCACAGCATAGGCCCTTTGCCCTCATAAACACATCCAGAAGGGAGTGATTATTTCTCAAGATGTGGGGATCGAGGACTTGCCAGTTCATGCCTCTTTATGAGTGTTTTGCCATGACGGCCTGTTCCGTCTCACAGTGCTTTTGTTCCTCTTGTTAGGAGAGATGCTTATCCCATACACTCTGTGGGCCATGTGTCTCTGTCACCTTGAGTCTAGCGAGGGGGCTTAGAGAAACAGCTCTGTGGGTTTCAGTGTTTGTGCCTCCCTCTGAGGAAATGCACCATATCAAGTGTCCCCAAATTAGTAACAGCATTTCAAGTCATAAAATATGGCATCTCCTTTAATCCACAGTGACACAATCATGCCAACGCTCTCTCATCTTGCAACATCAGGAATGCATTTTCCTCTATTATGGGGCTTCTCGGCCGTGTTCGTGCATTTTTGAGGCAACCAATTTGTAAATCCAGATTGTGAAATTTAAAGATGTAATAAATCAGGACATTTAGCAGGAATGTAATGAGTGGTTGAAGTGTGGGCTTTGGAAAGAGATTAAAAAAATATGCGATCAGTCATTAGAAAGATTTTTGTTTTCCCTTTCTTGGAGTTGACCTTTGAATAAATGCCAAGAAGCAAGTTAGCCTTTACAAGAGCACACACAAGCTTTGATGAGTCAATCCTCCAAGGATCTACAGTATGTTTTAATTCATCTTTTTCCCTTTGTAGTTGCATTCGGTGATAAAGTCTTATCATCTCAATGCTTCCTCCTACAGCTGCCTTAATATCAGGTTTTCATGCCACGATTATCAAAGCTAAAAGCATTCATGGTATAATCAGGATATTTTTGGCAAATATTGTCAATACTAGTGCGGCCTATTCTGCTGATGTGTTAGCATCAGCCTAAAAAGGGAAAGGACTGGTGCAGGAGCAAGACAATCCCACTTTTACCTGAAAGATCCTGAGTTTGACTTCTGCAGTAAACTATTCTTGAACATCATCATTTAACCATGTGGTAACTTCTATTTTAAAAAACTAACTAAAAGACTAAAAAAAAAAGAACATGGTTTGGTGATAAATACAGCACTTATGAAAGCTGCATGTTCCCAACAAATCATCACTGCACTCCTGGTTGGATTTACCATAATGCTGAGTATTGAGATTAGTTGTACCATAGCTGTACTTAATGTTCTGTTCTGTTACATCTTATTTGCTGCTTGATATGAAGAGGGCGTCACTGGTGAGGTCATGGAAGCAGCTTAAATCTTGCTCAGTACATTGGCCGGGCTGAGTAATGGTGCAGACCCTTTCATTTTCGTGTGATGCTGCACGTTCTTAACCTTTACACCCCTACTATACATGCACTGGAGCTGCCGGTTTGACTCTCTTTTGCTTTTAGAAATACATTTTCATGGCGTAGAGTCAACGAGGTGTTGGCAACATTTCTCAGATATGTTGGTCCATACTGGCATTATACTAGCACCACACAGTTCTTGCAGATTTTTTCAGCTGCACATCTGTTATGAGAATCTCCCAGTCCACCGCAGCTCAGAAGTTTTATATCAGAATGATTGAGTACAGTGAACCCATTGTCATGTTTAAGAATGCTTTCTGATGTGGTGCATTATACTGCTGGAAGTAGCCATGAGAAGATGGTCATACACATATGAACATGGTCAACGGTGTTTTAATTATTTTCCACTGATACTAAGGAACCGCAGACCATTAAACTGCATCCAGCCTGAACTGTTTACACAAGGAGGATGGTTCCATGCTTTCATGTTGACAAAGTCTGACTCGGCTATTTGAATGTCGCAGCACATTTCAAAACTTGCCAGACCAGGCAACATTTTCCAATATCCTATTTTTCTAATTTACATGAGTCAGTGTGAATTGTAGCCTCACTTACTTGTTCCTAGAAGCCACATGATCCAGTGTGATCTTCTGCTGCTGTAGCCCGCCTGCTATGAGGTTCAACGTACTGTGCACACCTTGGTTGTAAGGAGTGATGATTTACGTCACTCTCACCTTTTCTATCATCTGAAAACACTCTGCCTGGGGACATGTTACTCACATGATATTTCCTCTTTTTTTGATGATCCATCTATTAACCCACTTCTTCCTATTCAGCATCACAGGAAGCTCCCATGCAAAAGGTGTGTTCATATCCTGGATATGTCACCAGTCCATTGCAAAATTTTTTTTTTCATGATATTCTCTCAAAATCTCAAGATTGTTGTGCATGAAAATCCCAGTAGATCACCAGCTAATCTGGTACCAACAAATAAGGCACATTCAGTATCACTTCTATCAGCCTTTGCTGCCATTTTTATGTACAGTTGAACTTCGACCGGCTCTCTTGACCGTGTCTAAATACATTAGGTCATTGCCTTATGATTGGCTTATATTACGTTTGCATCAGCAGTTGACCTGATAAACTGGCAGCATGTACTTCTCTGGAAATGGAGTTGGGTTTACGTCTTCAGAACATACCTGATTGTGATAGTTTTATTAAAATCTACTAGCCTGATAGATCACACCCATATCTCGACAGATTTAGGAAAAAACGAGCCATAGGCACTCCTCATCCAGAAGATGGGACCCACTGGTGCTTCTCTGCACGCAGTTGGTTAGCGTTGCTTTCAAAGTGACGCATCAGGAGAGTGTTGAGGAGAGACGCCAATATCATGAAAATGGAATCCATCGATTGTTGCTGTTTTAGCAAGCAGAATTTGTGAATAACCTGTGCGCTCAAACACTCAACCAATTTTCCAGGAACGATGGCTACAGCTAACGTTAGACAGATGTACATAGTCATGTTCAGATTTCTTCTTCAATTGTTTCCTTTATCGTCAGAGCAAGTTTATGAGATCCCTTGTACCAAAGCTGATTCTAATGACTACTGTTTACCATCCAGACTACAACTTCACAGCTCTGTCATCATCGCCTGAAACCCTCTCAGAAACACTCCGCAAAAATAGACTGATCTGACTGGCTCCCGAAGACTTCTGGGCATAATTAATGAGCTTCAGTGGAGGGTAGCTACATAGATCTGCTGAGCAAATGTAAATTTGCTAGTGGTACCTTTAGATTTCTAGGCTAAAACTCAACCTGATTTCAGGGGCAAATCTTGGAATGTAACAATATAAAACTTTGATTTTAATAACAAAATAAAATGACTTAACCCTCTGTTTATTCAATTAAAGGAAAACATTGAGTGTGGGGTCAAAAATGTGCAAGGAATCTATTAAATTTTAATATATGATTTTAGTATCTATTACTTAGAGTTCCTGTGCATGAGATTTATGGTCCCCAAAGTCAGCGAGATTAAACGATGAATCATCACTACTCCTCACAGGTTGACTCTGAGTACCTATTATTTAAATGATATTGCAGACTGAACTCTTTTGCCAGACCTACATGTACAGAGTCAGTTACACTCGAAACAGGGACCTGGAGATAAAATGCTTCATAGACCACTATGTCTTCCACTTCAAAGGTGCTGCTGGGAAACAACTGACGCATTTCACTGAGCTTTCTTGTCATATGAGAAACTGCTAGAAAGAGTGATAAAATAGTTTTCAGGCCATTGTTTGACTTTAATTATCAGAAAAGTGGTTCTTTATCGAGACAAATAAATCTCAAGGAAATAATAAAGAAGAATATTTGCTTCTTCTTCATCGATTCCCCTCCCCCACCAAGTCGCTCACTCATCAAGCTGGTCAAGCTTACAAATTACCTAGGAATGCACTTGTTTCATACCCACAGACCTTATCAATTAGAATATGTAGACAAACTATGCATAATGTCAAAAAGTTAGCTGACAGAAATACGAGACGTTTATTTGGCAGCAAAGTGTTCGACTCTTGGCTCAATAACCACGCTTTTATTATTCAGCTGCTTCTCAGTACTTCTCAAACAAACTCTCACACTTGCTTAATTAAATCCTCAAACGAGAACGTGTTTGTGGAAAGAAAGGAGGTATTCCATGCAGAACACACTTCTGCAGACAATTCGTGGCCCTTTGTTCTCCCAAAGAGTGCTCCTTTCTCCCCCAACACAGACCGTGTCTGTATTTGTTGGCTTAAAAGTAAGTAATGGATTTACTTCCAACAGCCTTTTTTTCCCCACTTCTTTCATTTCAGCATCTTTCGAGGCTGCGTTACATTTTTTTACACCTCTGTAAACTGACAATCACGAGAGACTCGGGTCATACAAGCAATTAAAATACTCAAAGCAGCCAGGATTCCACACCTGACAATAAGCTGGAATTTTATGGAGCTAATGAGGCATCTTTCTTACTGTGGTCAAGAGGTGTCTTGCTGGAAAAGCTTTCTTGGTTCACTGGCAGCTTTCACCACTTCTTATGATTCATAACTTCAAGATGGTGTTTTTTTG
>JBAMYA010000014.1:12191303-12208044 GCA_037176975.1 Arrhamphus sclerolepis | reverse complement strand
GAATGATCTGCAACCAATCAGATATCTTCCTTGTTTCAGCCAATCATAAGAACGCACCCCACGTGGGAAACGATTTAGTCACGATCCAATCACATTAAACCATTCAAACAGTGCTATCTGCATGTGAAGTTAGAATGAAGGTAGATTTGTGTCTTTATTATTCAATCAGAAAAAAGGTTGCTTCAATCAAAAAATGTATTTTCAATAATAAAAACCTTCGCTTCAATCAAAAAAAAAACCCTTTCAATCAAAGAAAAAAGTGTTTGATTGCAAAGAAATATCTGAATACTATTTTTATTTGATTGAAAATGTTTTCTTTGATTGAAGTGAAGTATTTTTTAATTGAAAATACTTTTTGTAAATCGTCCTGTGCATTTGCAAATTGTGCTGCGCATTTGTAGCTGTTGAGACTGTTGTAACTCCATATAGCCAAGGCTAATTCTCATCTGCTGTCCCATTGGCAGGTTGGTGTTAATAGAACGAGGCGTGACTTTTCAGCATATTTCGAGGGAGACATGCATCCCATCATCCCAGCTGTGAGGTACAGTAGAGGGAGCATGATGGTATGGGACTACTTTCCTACCCAGCCACTATAGACGTTGCTCCACAGATGGTATGAGTTTTTGTTGGTTATTTTTCTTCCTTGAAACATGACCATAAAGTTCCATTTTCATTACGTGTCCACAAAACATTTGCCCTGGAAGCGCTGTAGAAACCTCAACTCAGCCGTGAAGGACAGTGGAGGAGCTCTGTGGTCTGGGACTACTTTTCTACATAATAGCCAGGATGCTTTCCAATCAATGAGGAATCAAGGAATGCAAAGTTGTGTCAGGAACTTTAATAGGATCTGGTCAGACGGTGTTTTTACCTCGTGGACTGCTGTAAGGGCAGCATAACTGTGTAAATAAAGACAATAATCAACAGTAGAACGACTGAAAAATCAGAAAAGCAACATTTTGCGGAATGGCCAAGAGACCTGTTGAGTCATGACATGAAGAGGACTGTTCAATCAAGACATTTCGGAAATGTTGAGGACCCGGAATAATTTTGCTGGAATACAGCGGTCCAAAATTCCTCCACGTCATTGTGCAAGTCTCATAAGTAGAAACAGGAAACATCTGAGGGAGTCGCAGCTTGAAGAGGTTTTATGAGTTACTAAATTCAACTCTTCATTTCTTTTTTTTTCTTTTTTTTTTCCAGTGTGCACTGGAAGAGAATGCGTTTAATACTGTGGTGAGATTGGGTTTGTCTTGAACTGTGACTAAAATGGAGGTCAGGCCACATTTTGTGTGTAAACAAAGTTCTTCCAGCTACTGCAGAAAGAATCAGTACCGTTCAATGTGAAACACATAACCACCATCACAGGACACGGTTTAGCTGGCTCAGCATAATAAATTAGATAAACAGCTATGCCAGCTCTCTTGGGAACCTATTAATATGTAGATGATTGAAACCGAATGCAAACTCATTCATTACCACATAATATGTTTATCTATGCGCAACAATTAACAACAGATTAGGGGTTAAGTGAGTGTATATGTAGGACTGTTTCTTGGAGACACTATAGTCTTCATATCTTCATATTCATCACATAAACATGACTGTGGTATTAATCTTCATCTAACTTTCAGCAGGAGAGTAAACATGCAAGCGTTGAAGTATTCCTTTTTCTTTGCGGAGGTTTTCTTTGGCCTATTGATTTCTTTGCCACAGCTGTGTGAAATAAGTACAGTTCACTGAGTGTGCGGTGTCTCTGCACACAGAAAAAGCAGACATACACACGCTTTATATCACGTTTTATCATCTTCTTAGTCACATTAAATCTGCAGTCAATAAGCATGATTAAATCTTGATGCATAACATGCATCATATAATCTCCCTAAATTGGATCTGAAATTTTTCCGTTTCTATTTTACTGTATATGAGTGGGGGCCCTCTTCATGACCGAACATTTGGTTGAGTTTGTTTCAAACAAAGACAAATGAGCTCGCTTTCACAAAAGATTAATTGAAATGCAATGCAGAAACCCGCTAAAAAGATGATGGCAAAACATTGTCAGAGCCGAACGGAATCTGCAACGCATTAAAAGCCATGTTCGGAGCAGCACATGAAAGCCGCTGCCCTCGTATTAAAAGAACTGCTGGGGAGGTGAAGGATTCTCCTCCGGAGAAATCAGAAACACTCCTTTTCCCACTGGCGCACTGACAGTAACTCACCGGGCCGTCAATCCATTTTAACCAAATTACTGTGAAGTTTCAAACGGTCCATTTTAAACGTGGAATGACATAAGTCTGAGAGATTGCTGGGTTCGCATGATGAAGGCTGTTTTCAATCAGATCTGCATGATATTTCATTGTCTTTGGAGCTTTGCTTAAAAGGATTGTGAATATATGAGAATAGATGAGCGCGGAGATGAGTTGAGTTCAGGGAGATCTTTGGCAGCGTCACATAATGAGCAGATGTGAGAGGAGAGGAAAAATGATAAACAGTACACAAATCATACAGAGTAATAAATAATTTATGAAGTGATAGAAGGGACTGTTTGCTTTCTTTAGCTCACATGGATGTTACAGGAATTATTGAGACAAATGTATTGCGTTCACATGTCAACTGGGGGTCAAACTTTCATGGCTCCATCTGCCCCTGGAATGATGAGGTTTTGGTGTTTGAGCAAATATGCTACAATGCAAAGTTTCTTAGATGAAAAGATCATCAGGCATCAAGAAACAAGCAAAATCACCAAACTGCTGCTGCTGTTTTCAGATGTTCGTATGATGGTCTGTGGCTCAGTTAAACCAGGAAAACAAAGTGGCGCTCCAGGGTTTTGTCATAAGAAATACAGATTGTCCCCAAAGGTATTAGCTAAGTAGCTGACAATGTCATTTATCCCAAAGGTGGACATGCTGAACAACCACTTACCATCAAAGCATGGAAAAAGAGAGATCATCCCTTGTTAAGTTAGGCTGCGAAAACCTTCTAAACATGTATACCACATGTTTTTTTGCTCCTCTCGAGTATCATAAACGTGTTACGGCTGCACAGGCACAGCGTTGCCTGTCCTGACACTGAATCACAGGACTCCCACAGCTCAGCTAAATCTTGGCTCCACTCAACACCTCAACGCAAACGGAACTGTTTATGTTGCAAACAGGCTTGGAAAAGCATAATCGCAATGGTGCGTGTAGACAAGGGATTTATGATCAGGATGTTGCAGCTCTGCTTTATTTCCTTGATCCGATCAGTTCAGATTGAATGCTGTCTCTCCAAGCACATTTGCATATTTTATTTGTTAATAGCCTCATTAATATGGGGCTCTATCAAGGACTTTAATGGTGAGTCGGTAGAGTTGGTTACTAAATCAATCCCCAGCACTTCTACCCCAACCACCAGGGGGTCAGATCTTGGATAAATGGACGGAGCACAATGCTCTGCTGTGGTGACCTCTAAAAGGGAATAGCTGTATGTTGAGGAAGAGGAAATGTTGAGCCATCACTGAGATGATAAACTGAAGCAGTTGTGTTGGCATTTCCAAATAGTGTACATCTTTAGTTTCACATGTTCTAGTTAAACTTATTATCTATCTGGTTTAGACTGTCCTTGATGTTTAATGAAGCTTTTTTTTTGTAACACCAACTTTTTCATGCACAAACCTCAATATCTAATGAGCTCTAACATAGTCAACGTTCTTCACCTTTTGATTATCCTGGACAGATGCTTCCTGAAGACTTTAGACTACTGTGACTGTGAAAACTGCTGTAGATCAAGTCTTGAACCAGTGTTGAGTTTGTCCACTCTGAGCAACTGAATTAACATGGCAGAGGGCTAACAATTATTAACCCTGTACAGTCAGATTAATACTTCTACATCAAAGCATGCAAGAAGGCTACACATGGCCCTTACACCATCTCTGTCATCTGTACTTCTGTGGTATTGTCTCCACTGTTCTGTCATTCCACCACCAACCACTGGGTGGCAGTGTTGATTCTTTTTCTGCAGCGCTGTAGCTTACTTTACCGAGTTTTGTTTTGTTTACGTAGTTCAGACATAGCAACTGAGCAAATAAAGTGAGTTGGAGCTTATAAATGTTGAGCGCCAATCTATTTTACCTTACTGTTCACACTTTTGACACAGAAGTTCATATCAGTGTAAGACTGATTTATACCTCTTCTGTGTCAAAGCTATGTAGCATAGCCTAATTGTGCATTCACACCAAGAGTGACTAAAGCTGTAAAACTGCCGGAAGTCATTCACTTTCAATGAGCAGGAGCGACTAAAGTTACACAAGCGATGAGCTACAAAAATAGAGCGACTAAAAAAAGTTAAAAATGGTTATACAAATTAACTATGACACATTTTGGCTGTAAAACACTGACTACAAAATGGAATGTATGTGTTGCTAATGCTTGTGGGGGTCCCAGGAAGCATACTCTGAAACTTTAGTTCTCCTAAAGTATCGCTGGAATTGGCCCTCATCCAACCGCAGCTCCTGCACCAGCCGATGGAATTCATGGTGCTGAAGATGGCCCTGGAGGATCTCATGTACCCAGATCCTCCTCTGACATTTGCATTGGTACAGGACCACAGCACCAACAGCAACAACATCTTGGGCATCCTTACCGATGATACACAAATGATGATAAATGCGAATAGGGGGCCTATTTATACAATATTTGCGATCTAGAACGTTTGTTTTAATTTGCTCACCATACCACCAATTTAACCAATTGCATGTAGCCATGCTTAAACAAAACATGTTTTTGAGATTGTTGCCCACACACAAACTAATTGACAAGGCCAGGGATAAAAGACAATTTTCTCTTTCATCCTTCATCTCATCAATTACTTTGCGAGTGTGGGATGAATGAGTGAAGATTTCCAGATACAGATCAGTGAAAATGATTTACTTAACTAGGCTACAACTTGATGTGATTTTGTTTTTGGGCGTAATTTAATCGATTATGTCCAGACCATCGTATTTCAGTAGAAGAGGGTTTTCTGGTGAATCACACAGTCGGCTGCAACTTGCTGTCAAAGAAATAGGCAGCCATCAAGAAAAATCAGCTCTGCTACAAGCTCAGACTGTAAAAGCATTCAGCCCCTTTAAGGAGGATAAGCAAAATCAAATGTTTTATAGCTTCAGTCGCTCTTGGAGTGAAGTCAAAGTTATGTGCACTTCTATCCAAATGTGACTACATGTCGCAGCCTCACGGACCACGAGAAACGCCATTGTTAGATTTGTTCTTCGTTCCCGCCACTATTTCTTCTTCATCATTTTCAAGTTGGAGAACGAGAGTTTGACACAATGTCTGTAAAAATGACTGATGTTCAATATTTATCAGCTCCAACTCACCTAAAAAGTACTTTACTTGCTCCATTGCTATGTCTGAGCCACATACAAGAAGTAAACAAAAGGAAACTCAACACTGTAAGCTAAGGCACTGCAGAAAAAGAACCCACACTGCCGCCTAGCAGTTGGTGGTGGAATTACAGAGTGACGCAAAAAGTAATGCAGAAGTATAAACACCAATGATGATGTAGCCCACACGAGTGGTCTACGTGCCTAGCGTTGATGGAGAAGTTTAAATCAGCCTTTACACATTACACACTGGAATTTTAAATTGTGGACCTAGAAGATCCATATTCAAAAACATCCTAGACTTTATCTGAGCAAAAGCATTACCCTCAAAAAAGAATGAAACAACCACAATCAGCATTTTTCAGTTGTTCAAAAGAAACACTTTAAACTATTCATAGACATTTGTTAAAAGTTAGCAACAAATCTGTTTTTCACATGAATTTAAATAAAGTCCAAATTTAAATCTCCTGTTCCCAACGTTCTATTAATCTTATCAACTAAGATGTTAAACTGTGGAAAACCAGAACATTATACTGCTGATGTTGGCAGAGAAAATGGAATCAGTTCAGATTAAACGTCCTAATATAAGTACTTTTGAATGTGCAGCAGTTAGCACAGCGTCTTATTTTGCTGTAATGCAGACAACCAAACCTCTTACAATATTCTGGCAGCACAACGCCTTTATATTTCATGATTGAAGTCAATTTATGTGATACATTGTCAATTTATATGATACATTGTTATTTCATATGATATTTATGTCAATTTATATGATAGATTCTTTAAAATTGCATCTTTCTTTTGCCCACCGGTGTATTATGTCACTTTTATTTTCTATCAAGAGCTGAGAAAATTATTAAACACTTCAACAAATGACATATAACTATATGAGTTCCCAGTATGTTGACTGTCGCTCAATGGGAATCATAAATAATGGTTTACTCAGATAAAGGAAACATGCTGAGGATCTGTTTCCCAAAGAGATTTTTGATAAAACCTCTGTTGTTGTTGTTGTTTGTTTTTTATTATAATATATTCACAAAGTATTCATAAATCATTAGACATCTGTGAGAATTACAAACACTCATAAAACCATCATAAAGGGTGATGTTTAAAAAAGAGACTGCCAATATTAGCTTGCAAAAAAATCACAAGACTGCATTCTTGAAGGACAGCCGATTATGTGAGAGCATTAGTGTATGCATTTCTAAAGTATTTAAAATTTTGCTGCCAGATCCATCACTCAAGTATTCTTTCCCCATTTACTGTAAAAAAAAAAAATTTATTGACTGAAGGCAGCGTATCAAGTCCACCAGGTTCATCAGTCCCAGAGTGACCGGCATTTGCCAAAAGATGCAGATAATCAGATGGAGAGGGAGAGCAGTTGACTTTCGCCAGCCAGGTCCTCTGTTTGACATCATGTTTTGTTAATGAGAGCCAGCTGCCTGCACCATCAGCCTTTAGCTCCATACCAGCATGGAAAAAAAACCTTTAAATATGTCCAGATTCCTCCACATGCCACGGACTGAGCTAACATTCTTGTCAGCGTTACAATCAACGGTGCCTGTGATCATCAAGGGTGGAAATGAGCTCTTAGCCTTGAAGCACACATGCACAAACACACACTCAGAATGAAATGTTGCAGATTTGATATGTAAACACTGTGGTTTGTGATTCATTTGCTGGATTTTTCTTTTTATATATTCAGATCACCGTCTTTACACTGGCGTTAATTTATTGCAGGCCAATGATTACTGATATAATCTGTTGGTTTTCAGTTTAAACAAATTAATGCTCCCTTCAGAGTCCATTTCCTAATTATAATTGATCAGAACTTTTGAAACATATCTTCCTGGCTTTTATTGGGGGAATTAATGATCTCTGATGCCATCTTCCCGTGCTTAAAAAGCCACAGGAATATTTTATCAGAAGGGTTATGAATAATGTACTGCATTCATTCATAGCAGTTCTTCCCTGTGGAGAGCAAACACAGAGGACAGATGGGTGGATTGTTTTTTTGAAAGGCTTTTTGGGTTTTTTTTTTCACCATCCAGAACAATCATGAAGAAACAGAGCACATTCAAAACTGTGCTTGATCCGAATAATCAAGTGTTTGTTTACTGCAGAAAAGTGGAAACTAGAGTGTGCAGATTTTAATCTCTAAACACAATTCTGACTTCCCTCTTACCCATTTATTTTGAGAAACACAGACAGCACAGGCGCCGAGACGCGGTGCTTCAAATTCTGCCCGTTATAATTTGCTTTTTTAAAACTGTAACAAACACTTTAGATTGCAGATGTAGCATCTCATCGGATGAGTTTGAGCTCAGGGTTGGAGATGAGTGCCTGCCTGGAGGAAGCTCTGTTCTCCCCAGGCGATATCTTTTTCAACATCCTCTGTGTGGATCCCGTCTGAACTCAACCCCTGACCCCTTCCTTGTCCCTGAGCCGGGGTCCTGCCCTCAAGCTGCCGTCCATCCTCCTGGGTACAGCTGACCTATGAACTCTGTCTCACCGCTGAGGCCCGGCTACCGACCCTGCACAAAGACTTCAGAGGAACTGGAGACGGAAAGTTTCTCTTCACTGCTAGTCATGCCCAGGGGTAAATTGCATTGTGGAAAGCAGACACCAGCCTGTGATGCTAATTTAAAAGCGTCAGCTGTTGTATTTCGAGTTGTATATCATGAAGAATTAAGCTCCTAAGACTGAAAAGATTCCAAGCACAGAGCTTCCCAACTTCATTAATTAGCAGCAGGTCACTCAGGTCAACATGTGTTTACTCTCAGTAAAAAAGCATAAAGGAGATTATCGCTAATCAGGGGGATTAAGAAAAGGTATTACCCAGATGGATGGTACTTTCCTGCTTGATCTCTTCACTTCTGTGCAGAGGAATGTTTGGTTTGGGAACAGGGATGTGGATCCGGAATCTTCTGGTGACATTTTCTTTGTAAACACAAAACACTGGACCTCTTTCTTACCTTTGACCCAAAGTCAAAGGAGCAAAAGCTTTTGAGTAAAGTATCTAATGCTTCAAGACCATAAAAAAAGAGAATGTAGGCAATATGTTTCATACTATTCACTTCTATTAATGATCCGAATCAGATTTGCTTTTAGAGAGGTGGTGATTGTAGACTCATTTGTGAGGTTAATAATGCAATAATCTGATCTGTAATTACATTTTAGAATTAATTATTATTGAATGAAAAGCTTTAAGTGTTGAAATTACAAGGAAAAACTCATTGGTAAATGATTAAAGTATTTTGAATTGGATTGAATTTATAATTTTATAAATATTTTTAGGTTTAAATTTTTGAGGAGATGATCTCATATATTCTCCCCCAATTAAACCTGAATGCGGTGCAGAACACAACTCTGGATCCAACAGTGCAGTACTCCAGAATATCACACATGCTGTGGGTTGGATTCTGAGCCCACAGCATCTCTCACTTCGAACTTTGCACGTTGCCACAACGTGTAGGAGTGAATCCACCATTAGCTTGGCCAGCCATCCTAATTGTTTCCTTCTCCACTGCAAACACTTAATCTCCTCTGGATTTGACTTGGAGGGCAAAGTACCAACAAACCGTTTCTGGAAGCCGTTGGATGGACATCCAGCAAATCAGAAGCATGTCGCATAGACAGAGCAGAAACAAGACTAGTATCAACAAAAGACATTCAAAATGACAGGGGTGCCGCAGGAACACTGTCGAATGACTGTTGTTGGTTTTGCAGTAAAAACATGCAGATCTACGGTGTTATTAGCAATTTAGCTGCAATTTCTTTCAACTGTTTCGACTAGTGGCGCGTGGACACTTCTCTATAAGTCACGTCTTAAAGCAACTGGTTAGCTACATTTTGTAAATGGCTGTGAAGGGGAGGGTACCAGACCTGCCTGACAGGAGGCAAAATCCATGAAATGAATTAGTATGGCTGGCCAGACTACTGTTCTGTGGCCTCTTCTGTCGAAATATCTCTTTTGTTTTGATGCTATGTGAAATACCTTTGTCTTGTATTGAATGCCATATTCTGTTTTATTGATGTTTTGTTCGTGTTTTGTTGACATTTCAAGTATTATAGTTGTGTTTGGTGTGTTTTGTGTCCTGTGCACATCTCTCTAGAGAAGTGCAGTGCATCTCCACTACCTCCGCATTAGCATAAAGCTAAATCAGCAGCTTTCTGACACTGTGTTACAGGAGAGCTGTTGTATTGAGCTGCATTTGATTGCACATGTGCATCTTATAAACTGGTAACATTGTTTATTTGAAAAACAAAGTAATAGCCTGATGACAGCTCAGCATCTTCCGCTGTGTAAACTGGAGGAAAGTTAATAGTTTCCATAACAAAGGAGGGAGAAAAAAGGCAAGTGTAGAATCTCTGTGTCTCGTGACTCGGCATTGGTTTTACTACACCGTAAACAGTGCTGCTTTTTAATCACAGCACTGACACGCTTGTCAAGCTTTTCTCTTTGTCAATCCTTTAAAGAAAGGGAAGAGAATGCTCAGCTTGTCAACAGTGTTGTAGCTCTGGTGCTTGTATAATGCGCAGCATGCGCGCTCTCTGGTCCATCCATGTGCTCTGGTCCTCATTACACTTTAGACTGAACATCTTTGCGGCCTGAGAGAGAGATCCTTTCATGTGTCCCCTGCCTGGTCCTGCTCACCAGAGCCTAACCAGAAACATGCCACTGCCCGGGGCAAGGTCACATCTCTCACCGTACCACAGCATTAGAGCAATATTGCCTCTCCTAATGGAGGGGGGAAAGCAGTCTGGTTATTTTTCATCAATCTCACAGACAATATATTCCATCTCATCACATTGAAGGAGTAGCAGCGCGGGAGTGCATGTGGTAGTAATCAACAGCGTGCGCCCGGTGCTGCCCAATGATCTCACTGACCTGAAACTCACACGAGAGGGAAATTTGGAGCTTTTCAAATCGTCCAGGTTACGATCGGTGTCATCTCAGGAGGGGAAAGTAAAGCCCATCCATTTTATTTTTCCCCTCGTACTTCAAAGTCGGGCCAACATCAAAACCAGAATTCCAGCCATGCTTCAAGGAGTAATGTTACAGTTGCTCCATCAAGTATCGTACCATGAACCATAAAAGTAGCTTCAACTGATAAATCGCAATGCATGGCTCATTGCGATGTTAATCCGCAGAACGGGTGCGAAGAGGTCAGAGGAAATGTGTGGGAGAAACCGCCTATCATTGTACTCTGCTGAAAGCTTTCCCTGTGTCATTCTCAGGCCTAATTAAATGGGCACTAATGTCAGCCAGAAGATGGGTAAATATTTAACCGATGGGGATTATTCAAAGAGCCAAATGAACAGTATTGTTTTCAGAAATGTGTGTTTGAATGTGAAAGCGATATCCCCATCCTGCCTTGCACAACAGGGACGCAATGTCATGCAAAGTGTGTAAGCCCTCACTGGCCTTGTACCATCAGAAACAAAGCTTTTGTACTGACGACCGGCCTATTATTTAGTTGTTGCATTTTTTTCCGCCTCTCTTTTATGTCCTCTGAGACTTGGACATCTTGCAACATGCCTCAAAAGAGGCTGGAGGCCCTTTTGTTTTGAGGTTTTTCACACTCGAGGGCCATGGTGTTTCGGGTGTGTTGAGAGGGACTGGGACAGCCTGAAAGGGAGAGGGTTTGGTCTGGCCGTCACAGAAAGGAGCCTTCACTAAACACTGGCCTGGCTTCAAGAAAAGGGAGGGGGATTAGCGCACACAGACGAAGGAACTAATCTCCTGTGACATAATAGAACTGTACATAAACAACATCCCTGAGAAGAGAGTGGCGAAGCACTGAGTGACTGAAGAGTGTGTGAATGTGAGGACTCAGAACAGCTTTTCAGCCACTGAGGAAAACATTAATTAGAACAGATGTCAACCAGGCAATCTGAACATCAGGGCGGTGTCATTTCTTCACAACAATGAAAACAAATGCATCTAAACGCAAACATGCAACGCAAGAGGGGCTTTACAAATCATCATTATCATATTGAGTAGGCATTGCTGTTGCTAAAAGCCGCAAAATATATCCTTATCATGACTTTAGTGCTAGTAAGGAGAAATCTATAGGAATTTCAGTATGTAAAGGTCAAGGGTGCAAGCCCAAGGTTGATGCTTATAATCCCCTGTTCCTCTGATGACATTTATCAAACCTGATAATACACTCTAATATTTTTGCTGAACCACCTTTAGCTTTGATTACAACACACTTTCGCTCACACACTTTCAATAAGCTTCTGCGATGTCTCAACATTTATTTCCATTCAGAGTTGCATTCATTTTCCGCCTAGATCTTGTATTGATGATGGGAGAGTCAGACCACAGCGCAAAGTCTTCTCCAGCACATCCCAGAGAGTCTCAGTGGGGTTCACGTCTGGGCTCTGTTGTGGCCAATTTATGTGTGAAAATGATGCCTCATGTTCCCTACAACCATTCTTTCACAATCTGAGCTTAATGAATCCTGACATTATCATCTTGGAACATGCTCTTGCTATCAGGGAAGAAAAAAAAACATAGAAGAATCTGGTCATTCAGTATATTCAGGTGGTCAGCTGACCTCATGACATTGATAGACCTAGAACTGATCAGCAACTCCAGATCATAGTACTGCCCCGCAGGCTTGTATGGTAGACACTAGGCATGATGGGAGCATCACTTCATCCTCCTCTCATCTTTCTCTGATGCTCCCATCACTTTGAACTCATCAGACCACATGACCTTCTTCCATTGCTCCAGAGTCCAATCTTTATGCTCCCTATCAAATTGAAGCCTTTTTTTTCCAGATTAGTATTTTCTTAAGTTTTGTCAAGGCTACGCAGCTGTTTAGTCCCAATTCCTTGATTTCCTTCCCATTTTGGGTGTGGAAAAGCTCTTACTTTCCTGAGTTCTGCTGTTGGTTTTTCATAATTCGAATTCACCAAACGTTTAAGTGATTGATCAAGATTTTTTACCAGCCACATAATCCATTGGACAGGTCTTCACCATTTACTAGTTTCAGCAATCTCTTTAGATGTTTATTTTTATTTTTTTTCTTGGCATAATGCATGCTAATAATTTGACCCTTCTGAAACAGATGAACTTCTTTTTTACGACCACAGGATGGTCCAATATGGTTGTTTAAGAAATGAGAAGCTGCTCACTGCATCAGCTGAAACATAATCATCAATGCAGTAATTATCCAATGGGAGGCTCTTACCTACGTGATGAGTTAAATCCAGGTACCTTTTTTTGGATGGACAGTGATGGACAGTGCATATCCTCATCATGACTTTAGTGCCAGTAAAAAGCAATCTGTAGGAGTTTGCAAAGGACAAGTTTGCAAATGCAAGGTTGATGCATGTAATCTCCAGTTCCCCAGATGTTATCAAGAGATGGCATTTATCAATACTTGATAATGTAACCATATGGATTACATCAAGATTTTCTTCCCCAAGCACTTTGATGTGGAGTTACATGTGGTGTGTCATCACAGAAAGGAGGGCTTAGGGTTCAAAAGTGAAGCTAAGCCTGGTCAAGAGGCAGCATCAATATCTCCAATGCTTGGAGACATCTCGGGTTGGACCACTACACAGTTAAAACCTGTACTCAGAATAGATGAATCAGTATTTTAGATCAGTTTTGCAAGAAATGGACACCATGTGTTCCAGACCAAGTACGACAAGGACCATCCAGACAGTTATCAGCATCAAATCCTTGTTAATGTGGGACAAAATGCCATAAAGTGACATAGAGTTGCCACCAGGGACGGCCAGGACAGGAGTCCAAAGTCACTTTGGCTGTTTGATTTTTTTTGCTGACAGCAGGGACAAAGAGAGTTAGACAATGCTTCCCAAATGTTTCTAAGTTTTCCTTAAATTTCTTAGAAACAGATATTTTGACATGAAAGAAGAAAAGTGCATGGGATATTTTTTTTCTTTTTCTTAGACTCTATGTTTTCTATTACTCTTCTGTTTGTTGCTGCCCAAGGACAAATCCTTCTGTGGACTCTCTGATGCATTCCTGCAGTCAGGTCCATCTCTTGCTTGGTATCCATGGATACCAGCCCTGTGCAGTGTCAGTTGGTGTGTCTCCTTTGAGATGCTGGGACCAAAACTTCTTAAATGCATCAGCGTGCCCTATAGAGACAACCCTGGATAATCCTCGGAAAAACAAAAACTAGATTGAGACTCGGAGGAAAGAGAAATCTGCAAAATGCCATGATGGGTCATGAGTGATGTAAAGAAAGCCATAAAGTAGATAATGAGATACTGTTAAAAATGTTTGATTGCAGTCATAACAAATAGAAGCTTTGCATCTCCTTAATAATAATGGTATCTTTAACACATTATCTTTCCTTCTCAAATATCTCTGAGGTTGTGTGGTTGTCCTTAACTGCATCTCTTGCGAAAAATAAATCTCTATCTGTAGTTTCAAGCGCTTTATAATGTATGTTGACAAGGTCGAATAGACATAATAAAATGCACAGACGGTAAACAGCATTTTCCATTATATTTGAGCTATAAGCAAATAGCTCTGCTGGATGTCTTAACACAAACATCAACACCACCCACATGCGCTCAGGTCTTAGTGTCACTTTCTCATTCGCTTTCTTGAAAACATTTCCACTTTTCATTTCATGAGGGTAAAAGACTGCAGAGCAGAGGAGGTATTTAACGCTCTGCAAACACACAAGTGCTCTCAGAGGCTGAGCATTGACGCTGACGGGTGCTCGGCCTCGGCGTTGGTAAAATTCAGTCAGGGCTGTTGAGCTCGATGACCTGTTTATTTGGACTTGCAGAGCGCACGTCTCAGGCCCCCGGACCGATCAATGAATACGCCGCACACAGAGCCTGCCATGATGGATTTCACAGCCAAAATAAGCAACACTAATTACCGAACGGTCGAGCAGTGGAAGGAAAAGCAAGTCTATTTACTTCTCACGGCAGATTCAATCAAGCAAACAGCAAAGGGCACAGGTTAAGGGTTGTTTTATTACTTAGCAGGGTTTTTTTTACAGTTTCTACCATGGAAAAATAACATGTAACATAAGACTGTATTTACAATTCCATTTTTACAAAATGTCTTTACAAGATTTTTTTTTTTTTTTTTTTTGGCGGTTCAAAAAATTGGAGACTACAACACACAAAAACGTACACATTCACACACATCCAAACCAAACTTTGTAATACACACATAAATAAATATAGACATTCACTGACTGTTCCACGACAAATATTTCTACAGCCAAGAACATGTACAATTCATCAAGTCCACACAAGTTATAATTTCATTAATAAACATTACATATTACTTCCAATATAATTCTTTGTTAATCTGTTAATGAAATATTGCTAACATACTGAAAAAGAGGTAACACAGACATTTCATGCCAACAGAATGCGAACGGTTGTCATGCAAGACCATTACGAGCTTTCAATTTGAAGCACGTAATTCATTTACAGCTCTAAAATCAAATGCACTACATGCAACATACTACGTGAAATATTCTGGGTTAGACAACAATGACTTTAGTTACAATATCCATCAGTACAGACTGTATGTCTAAGCGCCTCTTTAATGGGAAACACAAAATAAATAGATGAGTTTCTACTTTTCTTTCTTCATGAATTCAAACTTCTGGCATTTCCAACCATCCCAACTGTCCTCTTGTGTTTCTTTCAACCATGCATTTACCAAATCCAATCAAAGGCCTGTTTTTTGTTGTGCACAGTGACAGCTGGATCACAAAAACAAAAACAAAATAAACAAAAAAAAAACTGGACTTCTTGGATTTTATTCTTCCAGGAATTCCATCACTTCCATATGAGTCTGGGATGAGAGTCGGGGAGCTGTGCACTAACCAACACAGAACATGAGACCTCGCAGTATAAATTCCACTGTACACACAAACCCGCCCGGTGATGTCTGAGTCAAGAGAGAGAGAGAGGTTTTAAGAAGGAAAAGCTGAGGTGTTGTGGAGCCTGGAGTACATAGATCCATATTTCATGAGCGTTTGGAGGGAGGGGGATCAGTTCATGGTCTGGGTTGCTGTTTGGTTCCTCCCCTCGTACTTCTACCCGTTGGGTTCGCTTCGACCTGCACACTCAGTGTCGCTCCACTGACGGCTTCTGATGATGAGAGTGGTGCTGCCGGAGTCTGGGTCCTTAAAAAACACAAACATTCAAACAGATACAACTTTAGATTCACAGCTTAAGGACTTTTTCATGTCATGCAAACGTGCTTCTTTCATTATTTGGTGCAGCCATGTATTTCAAAAGCTGACTAAATCATCGTATTGCAGATTATACTGCATTTTAGAATATGAAATGCTTTATTTGCAGGTCGGACAAGCCACAAATTTCAGCCTAATACCATCAAGGGTAGTATTACTAAAGTTCTGCTCAGACCCGGACACACGTGGATGACTGTGAGCGCCACAGACACGCAGTTGTTCTCTTTTGATTTGCTGGTTTAGATTCTCAGCGTGCAGCTCATTGTAATCCTAAGCATCTTGAACAGAAGACAACAGCCGTCTTTTGAGCTGTTGAGGACACTCTCAGTGCATGCATTCCATGCATGCGCACTAAGACGTCCATCACACGAGCACTCCGCAAATCAAGTCTGTGGACGAGTACATGCTGTCATGACAAATGAACACTGAAGCATTCAAGTTTGTTCTTGGTTCTCCACTTCTGATGTAAATCAACTCGATGTGCAACCTGAATCAGCCATGATTAATGATTCAGAACATGTAGAAGTATTTACATTTCTGGATTCTAAAATGAGCACAGAAAGAGCTTTAAGATGGTTAACCCCTCGATGCACGACCGACCAGTACCTACACTCTTCCATGAGTGGGGTCAAAAATGACCCCATTTAGAATCAATAGGTTTTTGCAATGAACTAAAGAAATTTCTTTAATTTTTAGTTAAAGATGATGATTTTCATTATATTTTGGTCAACAAAATACTTATTTCACTTTTGACATGTTCATTTTTCACTTTTTATTCACATTTTATCAAATTCTCAGTAAAACAATCAGGTATCAAAAATGTCAAAATGTCGTTGTTTGTGTGTCCACCTGTCTGTTTGACTATGGAGGACGAGAACATTTAGTAGTGATGTATTGGTCGTGAACGAACCAAGCCTGTAAGAGCCTGTTCTTTGAAGTGAACGATGGGAGCTGGCTCCTGATTGGAAGCCAGTCTTTGAATCTTGATTCGTCAACATATGTGGTGCCGTCTCTGGTTATCACAAAAGGGAGGGGCTACAGACACACCCAGCATGGTGAGCACAGGAGGAATAGAGTGTGTGTGTGTGTGTGTGTGTGTGTATCTGTGTTGGGGTGGTGTGTATGGGGATGTTTTCTCATCTGATGGATGAATATAATCTGG
>JBAMYA010000014.1:12168920-12191203 GCA_037176975.1 Arrhamphus sclerolepis | reverse complement strand
TACCAGTGCATGAGAAGGATTTGCTGACCTCCTGTTGCTGAACCTTGCCTGACTCTGACCCTGATTTAAGTTTATTGAATTCTGGATTTTCCGTGCCTGAGACCCTGCTGTGTCTGACCCTGGACTGCCTCTGGACTACGAAGGATAGGTTGGGGGATGTGATCCCTCTCATTGAACATCTGAAGACCTTGGGGCCATTTTGTCCCGGTTCAGGGCTACCAGAGCTAAGCAGGACTACTTCATCTCAAGTGGTTTTTGTTCCTTTTTAATAAACTTTTTTTATAAAAAAAAAAAAACATCCCCTTGTTTTGGGTTCTAGCTGCTACTTTACACACGGACTATTTACATGACTCCTAAAACAGGTCTGGATCACTCGTAAATTTTGTTCGTACCTAAAAGAAAACTCAGAATATGAGGAAAATCACTTGTACTCACTGCTTAAGAGCAAATCTGTTTGTACGAGTGGTTCTTGCATGAGGCCCAATGCTTTTATATAAGACAATATGACTAGATTTAAGAATATCCTATTAATAATATATCATAATACTGACTGATATTAAGCAAAAAACAATCTGTCAATGGAGTAAGAAAACATTGCTTGGCTATAATTCTTAAAATAAGATATTTTTAAAAAGTCAATTTTTCTTAAAATATAGCTTCTTTTTTATCTATTAGAAATCAGATTGTGCAGTGCTTTCAAGATGTGCCTCTAAAGTCTGAGAAAATTAGATGTGACAAAATGTTCTGAGCTAGAAATCAGAATTGTTTATCTTAAGGTGGTGGGAAGGCTAAGTATTTAACTGTTAGTGCTCATCATGAAGCCTCCTGGGCTGATAAAACTGACTTTTTTTTTCTTTTTTTTTAAAGATGAATTTATTTTATTCTGAAGTAGATGGTATGGACAATGCATACTGCTTCATGTGCATATTAAACATTGGCTGTGGAGAGGTGCTCCTTCTACCATGTGATCTGTCCTCTAGCAAAGACACAGAGCTACTGCTAGTGTGCTCTTTACAACACAAATGCATATTACATGTGGCCTTCATTCTAGTTCTGTTTAATTGCTGTATGCTGTAATTTATAACTGCCTCTAAAAAAAAAAAAAAAAAACAAAAAAAAAAACTTTTACATCTGAATTTTTATTTCATTGTATTTTTATTTCACGATATGTTGCTTTTATTTGGCTTAATTTGCAGCACTGATGCATATTAATTGTTTTCATACTAGGCACATAAAAAAACTATCCATCCACTGCTTTTTATTCCAATTCAAATTCAATGTCATTTCAGAACAATGTTGCTAAGGCATGCTGTTCATGAGTTTAGAAAAATATTTGAGATTTTTCCAAAGGATACATACACATCATAATACAGAGTTTCTGTCTCTCCTCTACTCCCCTCTCTACTTTTTGTTGTAATGGAGGACTATTTCATGGTAATTTCAGGGTCTCTCTCTGTACCTGCTTCCCCACCATTTCCTGCATCACTGTATGGTGACTGAGGGCCACAAATAGGTGTTACCTCCTTGTCTGTCTTCTTCTCTGTCAGTTTACGATGCTGCTCCTGGCTCTGTCCTTCTCTTTCTCCTTTTTCCTACTAATACATGGTCATGGTGGGAAGGATGTGTCGGGAGACACATTCATGTCAGCTCCATTAAACTGTAACCTTGCTACACTTAAGGACAAAAACCAGAAAATCTGGGCAAGTCTGTCCTTCTCCACATTCAGATTCTCCTTATGGAAATAAACAGGTGCCTGGGAGCATTTTATTTTCTGTCTTTCAGGATATAGAAATTTTCAATATTCTTCTGGCTATAGAGAAAACTGTGATAAAGTTTTATCCTTGTGTGGCATTTAAGGGTACATCATTGATGGGTCGTGCTCTGCAAAACAAGGGATTCCAAATCATGTCAGAATGTTTAACAATCATAAACCTCAACTTTATTAAAAGTACTGTAGAATATATATGAACATGAACTGTTCACCTGAGATATACTATATTCTATTGATTGAAGTGTCATCGCTCTCTTTTTTAAATCATCATGAAATAAATTCTGAAGAATCCGTTTGGAATGGAGAGAATAAGTGAATCCTGCTCATCATTGACAACAAAGCATGGGGCCAGTTGATTAAAGTTTTGCTCTGTGCCATTTGACAGCAGACCTTAATATGCAGTGATGGATTGTGCTGGTTCTCCTTTGTGGTACTATGTGGCTCTTTAGGCCTCTTTCTATATTTGATTGTACAATAATTTAGCTGCTACTACTACTCAGCATTGAACCATGTAACAAACCCGATAAGATGTCTGCTGCAACACAGACCACCACAAGAGATCCTTCCTACCCACAGCTAGAACCATCTATAATGAATCTAGACTTAAATATTGACAACAACTGAAACAATGAATTTCAAACAAAGTATTGAATTGAATCTACTGTGTTTTTTTTCTTCAGAAATCTTCTATCAAATTTTATCAAATGCACATCTGGATGTTGCATGAGTCATGAATGAGCATTCCTTTTATATTTTCTATTCAACTGATATTTAACAAATGACTGGAAAAAAATGTTGAGACCAAACCACACAACATTACCTTTTCAAAATACAACTGCAAATCACCAAATGTTAGTATAATATAGAAAATGAGAATTAAGAAAATATATTTAATTTGAATTTTATTCTTTTCAGCTAGTATGAAGAAAATGTTTGATTTCATTTCTTGTCAGCTGAATTTCATTTGTTAACATAGATACATTTTTGCATTTTAGACCTGGAAACAATCATCGAGTACAATCACATGGGTTCTAATGATGAGATGAAAGAAAACACTAACTATGTCTGAAACAGGACAAGAAATAAGAGATGTAAACAGGTGAAAGCAATGATAATCTGGTTTAAAAGTTGTATCCAGGAATGGTTAAGTCTTTGAAGAGAAAAGACAAGTTCCACTTTGTCATAAAATGCATAAGAAAGTTATTGAAATATTTAAAGGATACAAACCTCTGCAGGACACAGGAGATTGCAGATCCTTCAGATGGAACTCAAGATCTATCATTCATCAACAGGGACTGAGAACAGCCACCAGAGGCTAGTAACATTTGAGATTGTGGGCAGAATAATGAAAAAGCTCTTTTTCATCTCCATCACTCATTGTCTTCCTTTAAAGTTTTATTTTTACTTTTCACTTCCCTCCCTCTTTGCTGTCCATTATTGTCCATACACCCCTCTCTGAGGACAAAACACTTGTGTTCTGTTTATAAATCATCTGGTTCAGAGCACATTGTCCTTTTGAACTCTTCTTTTCTTCATGCCTTTTCTCTAAATTTAGAATGCTGGTGACAAAAAAAAAAGGAAAGAAAACATGATAGGATAAGAAACAAATGTATGCACACACATACACATGAATAATGTTTTGGCTTATTGTATTCTATTTTATTGATTTTTTTTTTTTTTTGTCTACAAAGAGTGTATTCATGCAAAACAATGATAAGAAACTCACTATAGTGGGTTCCACAGGGTTGGCAGGCAGGCCAGATACAGGTCTAAGAGAAGCAAGAGCATATGTATGAGGGATGGGGAGGTGGGGAGTGTGAAGGACTGAAAAGCGTGCATGAGAGGTGCATGTGTGAGTGTAAGAGAGTCAGAGTGAGAGATCAGAGCGTGTTGAGAGGAGATTTTGGCTTTTTTCTCAGAGGATGAAGCTTGTTCCGGCGTTGTGCGTCTGAATCCCACTGCTGCACTGTCCATGGTGCTGAATCGGCTGGAACGTCTTCAGTCTCTCTTTATCTTCCTCTCTCCCTTCCTCTTTCTTGTCCTCTCTCAGACTTTGTCTCATCCATTTTCTCTCTGTGCACTCTATTCTTCCCTCTCAACTTCACAGGCTCTGTTACTATGAAACGGTGTGTTGCCACAGAGACACACAGTACACACTGAAAAAAGTTATTTATTTGAATGCTCAAACATTAATTACATTCATTAATTAAGCCTTTTTTTTTGGCACTAGTGGCCTTTAGTGACAGTCAGGAGAGACATGCAGCAAAGAGTCATGGGGCGGGAGTCGAACCCATGACCGCTGCATGAGGACCGAGCCTCTGTATATGGGCTGCCTGCTTTAACCACTAGGCTATGCAGTGGCCCAACATGTTCATTAATTGGTCTAATAAATGTTCTCATTATTACCCTTGTTTTAATGTTTGTACTGTGTATTAAGTCTGTTGCCAACTTGTGAGCCATGCTTTATTGTCACTGATCTGTTTAAAAATATTAACCTTAGCCCGCTGATGCCTGCATCCACCAAGCCGAAAGTTTTCCTCCTCTCGATTTAGTAATCTTTCATCATGTTGTGTGAGAACTATTTTTATGTCTTCTAGTTTTAACCCTTGGATGCATCACCAACCAATACCTACACTCTTCCATGAGTGGGGTCAAAAATTACCCCAATTAGAATCAATAGGTTTTTGCAATGAACTTAAGAAATCTATTTAACTTTTAGTTAAAGATGATGATTCTCATTTTATTTTGGTCAACAAAATAGTAATTTCACTTTTGACATGTTCATTTTTCTTTTTTTTATTCACATTTTAACAAAATCTCAGTAAAACAATCAAGTGTCAAAAATGTCAAAATGTCATTGTTTGTGTGTCCACCTGTGTGTTTGACTATGGAGGATGGACAGAGAACATTTAGTACTGATGTAATGGTCGTGAACGCACCAAGCCAGTAAGAGCCTGTTCTTTGAAGTGAATGATGGGAGCTGGTTCCTGATTGGAAGCCTTTGAATTAGGACATGATTCGTCAAGATATGTGGTGCAGACTCTGGGTTATCACCGAGGGGAGTGGCTACAGACACACGCAGCATGGTGAGCACAGGAAGAATAGAGTGTGTGTGTGTTGGGGTGGTGTGTATGTGTGTATGGGGGTGTTTTCTCATCTGATGGATGAATATAATCTGGATACCCATTCATTTCCTGTTGTGGTCATTTTTGACACCACACCGCATGTCTAACAAGGTTGACTAAAACACTCAAACTTCAATGAAAGTGGTGATCATCATGTTTATATGTTCAAGTTCACAGTACGGAGGATAGTCTTGTGGCAATCAGATGTAAAACATAATATTTATGAGTGTTTTATGTTGTAATTTGATCAGACTTAACCCAAACAGCACAGGAAGGTTGATATTATACGCTATCACTGAAAGGTCATAGATGTGGAAAATAAGTTCATAAATGAAATGATACTTACATGTATGTTGCTGTCTAAAAATGACCTCCTGGGTGGTGAAACTGCTGACATCAGATGTGTGAGTGTGACAGTAAATGTATCCTGACAGTCAGAGTTGATAAGAATCAAAGGTTCTGAGGGGTTTCCATAGCAAATGCTTGCTCATTTTTGACCCCACTTATAGAAGAGTGTGGTAATGATACAAAAACTGCAATTTCTTAGAATTAATGAAATTTTGTTTAAAAATGCAAATGGTGTCCTGCCACCCCCTGAAGGTCAAGTTAATTTTACTTATTTTATTTTCTATATAGAGCCAGAACACAACAAAAGTCACTTAAAATTACCTTTCCTGTGAAGTTTGTAGTTTATAATAAATAAACTACAAAATCTTGTGGGGTTTTTTTTTTTTTTTTTTTTTAAAAATCTTCATCTTTCATTTCTACACCAGGCTTTTAGCCAGTGAGCGGCCCAGTCGCCTTTTGGAGACGCTGTTTATTTATACATGCTGTATACGATGAGAATATATTTTTTAGAGTGATACGGCTTTTATTGCGTTACAATTCCACTTTTTAGAGCAGCAGGACTGCCCTTATCTTCTACTGCTACCTACCTATAACAAAAAAAAGGCTATGCAAATATCTGATGATGATTTGGCTTTCTAAGTGTCAGATGAGCAGCACAAAAATAATACTTTTGTTCCAAAGAGCGACAAAGCCTTTGTTAAACCATGCGCTGCTGCACTCAAGGCTTCAGAGACCCACTATGCACGTCTATTCATGGCGCGTTGTGGCTTACAACTGAAAAAGTTAAAAGCGGTGTTATATGTGCAAATGGTCTCTGTGGGTTTAAAGCTACGGGGTTTTTTTCCCCGCCTCTTTGTTTGGTGTTTTGCATCTGTGTATCAAACTTGGTGTGATAATGATCGATGTGTTTTTCTCTCACAAGTAGCAAACCACTTCATAGGAAGAGGCTTTCAACATTAAAGCGGAGAGATACGCAAACTGTGATTAAACATTCCCATGCCCACACTTACAGAACTCTTGTACAATCAAATGACGTGTTTGGAATTAATTGTCATATACGATTGATAGACACCTCTACAATCCTACTGGGATACTAAAATAAATAAATAAATAAAATACTATATATACACTATGTATACTTATTATACTAATATATTAGAATAATACAACACGTATAATAATATACTATAAGTTTTATAGGAGCATGAATTTGTCTATAACTATACTTCACATCTGCTGTATGACTCTGTGGCATCAGTTTTGTCTTATGTACAAGTCTGTGAAAGTCCAGAGTCCCTCTAAGACCAAACACACGCAGCCCCAAAAAAAGTATTACTGCACTATGAAGGCCTTTGGATCAAACCACCAATGAAAAAACGACCAGATACAGCAGGCTACAAACAGAAGAGAAGAGCATCAAGGATGCTCATCATTATCCACACCTCTGCAACTGCAGACCGATGATATGGCCATGCACAGGAAACACTGGTGCAGCTACAACATCAGATGTGAAAAGAACCCATAAATGATATAAACTGACAGTAACTTACGGTGTTGACTGACTGGTGTTATGTTTGGTGTCTGGAAGGTCTTAACGGTGGCGGGGCCTTCTCCTCCGGTCGTTATGACCTGCACCTCCAGTCTGTAGTAGGTGGACGGCCGCAGGTTGGACACCACCAGCAGGTTATGATCCTGCCGAGTGAAGACGGAGAGCAGCAGAGGACATGCAGTGAGCTGAGATGCATAATAGCTTTGGATATAAGCTGTAAAGCAGGGACGTATAGCTGTCTTTGCACAAGCCACAGACAAAAACAAAAGGCTGTGTTTTCATAAGGCTGCTGCCAGATAAAGCGTGCGGTGGGTGGTTTTATTTATAGACAAGCTCAGGAGGCTGGGAGGTGCAGATAGGCGGAACGTGTTGTTGATGAAGCAGATTATGTCAAAGAGCGGCTGTTAGAAAACTCTTGCAGAGGATGAAAGAGGAAGATGTGAAGGCAGATGAGGAGGCAGGAGAGGAAAACTTCCAACAGGACACAAGACTTCCTCAGATCTATCTGTGTGTCTATCCGCCGTTGCTTATCACAACATTCATACAAAGAGGCCACAGCAATGTTATCCAAATCACTGTCACCTCTGACAGATGCGGGGAGCTGAAAGGCAGTCTACGGTGCACTACTACATTAAAAAACTAGTAAGGTCTGTGGTATGTATGTGGGAAATAAAAACATTACAAAATAGCTTGTATTGTTTGGCTGCTGACACAGAAACAAAACTGGGTGGAAAAAGCAAAAAAGAAAAGAATCTTGTTCTTTTGGGAGAAGACTTACTGGAGGCAGGATCTGGGACTGGGAGATGATGCTGTTGGGAAAGCTGTTTGGCCTGCTTTCAGTGTTGATCTCAGCCCAGGTGACCTGGAAGCCTGTGATTCGCTGATGAGGAGCCACTCTGGACACGCGCCACAGGAAGCTACCAGTAATGTTTCCCTCGCTGATGGAGAAGGAGGCCGTCAGGTTCTCCGGCTTGGCCAAGACCTTTGGAGGCCCCGAAGCTGTAAGGAGAAACATGGTGCTAAGCTCATTGGGATTTCTGCAAAGAGAAAATGTGAAAATGACACTTCGTCTAAGCGAGGCGCGCGGATTTCTTGTAATCAATGCGAGCTGCTGGGAAAACCTTTTAAAAAAAAAAGCTCCAACTCTGCATAGATATTCATGATTATAACACCCCAAGATATCTAATTACTGTGTCTGTGCTAATGTGAATTGATTTTAAAATGCCCTTCATGTGTCAGACAGCTGGACGCTCACCTCCCTCCCCCGGGCAGGGGATGTGTTTGTGAGTTTTGCTCCGGATAGTGGCGCAGGAAGGGGTGAGGAAGGTGGTGCTCTCGTCCTTGGAGCGTCTCTTTGACTTCAGCAAGTGGACGGTGACTTTGTACTTGCAGGAGAACAGCAGACCAGGAAGGTTGATGTAGTTTTCCTGAGCAAAGAGACATATTTTTCAGCCTTGATGACCTTGAAGTGTCAATCGGGTCAGGTCCCTTTGGGGCACGTGTCAAACGCAAGGCTGGGCTTCGTTTTATGGCCCGTGAGAGCACGCAAAGACAGCGATATTCTTACGACGAGAACATTTCTGAGCAAATGCCCATTTGATTCAGTAAAGACATCAAAAAGTGGAATGACTGAGATGGAGAGCAGCCTGGAGCAGCTGGTTTATGTCAAAAAGTCATGATTTGGCTCATGTTTGAAAAAGGTTGTTAATAAAATTTACTTTTTCTTTTCGTCACACAACTTTGTAATTTTAGGAGAAAAACTTGAAGTTATAGAGAAATTTGCAATTTTAAAACTTTTATGTCAAAATGTTGCAAAAAATTGAGATCTTCCAACAACAAAAAATGGAATTTAAATTAAGTTAAAGTAAGTTAAAAAGTCAGAATTTGTGACATTTGTCATTGTACAATAAAAAGTGTCAGTTGTTAAAAAAAAAAGAAGTAAAATTTAACAACAAAATTAGATCTTTTACAAAGAATTTGTAAAAAAAAAAAAATTGTGATTTTACAAAAAAAAAAGAGATTTCTGTACGAAAGCCTTAATTTCATGATAAAAATAGCAAATCTTTTAAAAATGAACCCTAACCCTTTTTTTTTAAATATTCTTTTTCCAGGAATTAGCTGGAAATGTGACAACATGGCCAGTTACGAAAGTAAAGACTGGCCGTAAAACGGTAACCATGGTGATGATGTGGCCCAGGATGAAATAAAGTTTGACACCTGTGCTTTGGGGCTTCAGATAACATTCAAAACACCGCATCCGGGTGGATTAGACTCCTCAGAAACATCAGGCCCCACATTACAGCACATTTTGAACACCCACATGGTAAGCGTTAGGACACTATTCTGCAATTCAAACTGCAATATAAATTTTTATCGTGGCCTCTAAATGAAGCATAAACACGAGAGAGGGTTTCAATAAGGAGCGGCAACCGCAGCAGATTCATGTGTAATATGAAATGAGATTGACCTGTAAATCCATGTTAATGAATTCTGCTGAGAAGCCTTACAACTGTAAGCCCATTTCAAGCTTTAATCATCTATTGATTGTAACAAAAAAAAAAGGCCATTCTCATTTCTCAGAGGAAACAAAACAACAACAAGAAAAAGAAAAAAAAATCCAGCTGAGGTGAATTCAGACCAAGTATAAAAAAAGAGGGGATACATTAACAGGCGGTCCCTTGGGAAAGGGTGTACACACTCCCTGATATGAAACAGCTTTGATTAAAAGTGAATGAGGCGCTGCGTTGGCATAAAAGCACAAGTCTGGAATTCTCCCCGGTGATCTATAGAAAATGTATATTTCCTAGCAACCAGAGAGCCACTTCCTAAAGAATGTGTTGATTGCTGGGCCTCTGCCATCCCGCATCAGCCCCTCTTCCCCGCTCTCCTACACAGAGACACTGCTGCATCCCAAAACAAAGACTCATGCAGTAGCTTGGCCGAGGCTGCTGGGAGGTGAATGAGCCTCTGTTCCGAGAAATGCTGTTAAAGTAAATGTGCTTTACTGGCCAACACACCTCATGGCTGACCATAATCACTGAGTCATAATATTCAAAACAGCAGCCAGCGATTTGCACAGTTCAAATCCAACGGAGCGAGGCTTTGAGTTCACAAGTGGAGCCGTTTTCTTGAGCAGAGCTGTCCTCTTCTGAGCATCACACAAAAGGTTAAGTGCGTGCTTTGCATAGCACAAAGCTGCTGATCGAGTCACAGCTCTATGGGCTGTGCTGAGCGTGTTAACGGCTGCTGGGGACTGACCTGCGTGACAGACTTCTCTGGTCCTCGGGTCTCGTTGTGGCTGCAGTACTCTGGCATCCACTGGACATGGTATCGGCTCACTGTGGGGTCTGAAACAAGGGAAGGATGAGAAGAGAGACAGAAAAACTGCTCAGTATGCAAGGCCTTCAGTTTCGGCTTTATAAAATAAAAAATAAGCTCCATTAAAACAAAAGCATGATTCAGAGGTTCATATGTGGCGGGGTGCAGAGGCGCAGCGGCTCGGAGTTCTCTTGAGTATCATTGCAGTTTCTTTGTGTATGTGTAGGCAATCTTCTTCTTCTAAACGGTTAAGTCCTGCAGTCAGATTTAGTTTAAAGCCAGTCTATTTAACAGTACCATTTCTGACCACATGGGGCAAACAGATCTGCTGTGTTGACAAAAAAAAAAGTCGCTGACAATACTGTGCTGATTGGTGCATTTCCACTAGCCGGGGTTCCAGGGTAGAACTAGCAAGCTGGAATTTTAGCATGGTCGACCTCTTCAGTACTTTTGAGCTGTCGTGTCTCCACTTACGGTGACGGGATTACATGTAAACTACCATTTCAAACCACATGGGGGGGTAGTGCACCACTTTGGCTCTTTGTCAAGCCCCTAAAAAGAAAAAAGAAGATGATGTCGGCAAAAACTACAAAATTAAAAAGAAACTAAAATGATGCAAAAAAAACATTGGAGGACCTAAAGATGACTGTAGCGTTTCTGTTTGCTGTGATGTCATATCCTGCCCACAGCGTATCAGCGAGTCAGCTCTGAGTACCTAACACCTTTTTAGCAGGGCCGTTCCTGATAACGGAGACATGCATCAATGATTCAGCCTTGAAAAACTTCCCCCGGAATCCCCGCTAGTGGAAACACATGAGCAGGGACAGTTTTTCCCACCGGAGTTGTATTTTATTGTGTCTTCCACCAGGAGCTGACGCGTGAACTTTATTGTGATATGTTGCTGCCATGTGGTCATAATAGGCATTGCTACATAAATTAGCTTTAAGCTTTAAGTGTTAGCATAATATTATCAAAGTGCATATGATCTGTTTGTTTCTTTTGTCTCAGACCATGAAATGAACTCAATAATGCCCAATATGCAAATCTTTTATATAATTAAAGTACAACCTTAACACTCACTAGTCTCTATAAAAATGGAATTCTATACTACTAAGTTTAACGTAATCTACATGCAACTCTTTATACGCAAAATGTGTCATCAGTCGGTTTTAACTATAAAGCCCAAAACACCACCACCACCACCTCACCGCAGTGCAATACAGCTTGTGCAATAACTTTCACGTGTGATGTATATCTTGGCATATTTATTATTGTTTATTACTAGTTGCGATCGGCGTATTTTTTGTGCATGCACATAATTACAGTTTTTTATTAGTTTCGATCACTTAGAATTCACTTTATACTTTTTTTTTTTTTTAAATAATGTGCACTGCTTGTTTTTGTGGCTCAGTACACTATTTTGTCCCATGTCACATGTGAAAATGTGTGGAATGACAATAAAGTTCTTGAATCTGAAACTGATTTGATGATGGCTGACAGAGCAAGAAAATAAACAGCATGATTAAATATAAATGGCAAAAATTGACAGCATGGTTTCAGGCAGGCAACAGATTATCAGTTCATTTGTTCCACTTATCCTCACAATTTCTGTCCTTGATTAAGTACATTTGAACACCGTAGATCCAACAAGCAGTTGTTTTGCAAGTCCATTTAATCACTAATTCAATCACTGTGCCCTTTTGGTTTCATCATAGCCTTTTCAGAACAATATTTTTTAAAAGCCCACAAAGGCTAAAATGTATAGCTTTGATATTTATTTTAATTGTATGTGGTGTGGTAAATCCAAACAAGGCTCAAGGTGATGCGTGACGAGTAAAACAATCCCTGATCAGCAGTAGTACAAATAAATACAACAGAGAAATAGAATCTCATCTACCAACTGTTTCACAGCAGATACAGTCAGTACAACTAGCGCTCAGTTTGTAATGATTTTATACTTCTCACACCCACATGTATGGAGTCACTGACCCTCTGCCCAAAGGCCACAGCAGGACAAAAAGGTGTCATAAGCAAAGAAACTTTGTTTCAGTTCAGTTTCTTTGTAAGATGTCAGTTCACATCCCACGTAATTTCAGGAAAGCTTACATAAAAAGATGACGAGGAGAAATACCCCACCACACACTTCTAGTGGGACATGAGATATGATAGTGATGTAATACTCTGGGCCTGAGCATACGTTTTTTTGTTTCATTTCGTTTTAGAAATATTCTGGCTTTAACTTAGAAATACTTCAACAACAGCATTTTGATGTGATGTGTTTAGACATGCATTTATGGCCCTGAGACAGTAAAATTGCTTGTTTTTCCTCCACATATCAGCATGTCTGTTCAACTTCAGCTCCACTCCACCATCCACCAGCTGAGCGTTACACAGGACAAAGTTTACACCATTTTACCCTTTCATACGATAACTTCTAGGGATGGATCAAGAACCCTTAAAGTGGGTTTTGTGTGAATGAATGAGACTCTAGCTGGAATAACATGTCAGAATAAAGTTTGTAATTCTTCTTCAGCAACACTTTACAAATTGTGAACCCTACATGACTAAACAAAATGAATGAAACCTGCTGTGGAAAAACATCCCCACTAAAGTCTGATATCAGATTGATAACATTCCCTATCCTAACTCTTATCTAACCTGATCTTACATTTTTGGCTATCACGATACTTTATGTCTCTGAAAACAAAAACTTGAAAGTACTTCCTTCTTAATTTTCATATTAGCTTATGAATTACAGGCTTCCTGTTTCCTAAAGTTTTCCTTTTTTTGTCTGCTGAGAGTACGTTTCGTGGACCAAACACTCCTGTTTCTCATGAGTAACAGAGCAGCCGTGGTCGCGTTGAGGCTAAACATCTGCAGATTACAGCCGCATTCCCTCCATTACTGTACAGTAGCGCCCCATGAACGCCTCATCACTGTTTATCTGCCCATCGCCCTCATCTCGGGTTACGAGATTTATTATTAATTCGGCTGCGTTGCTTGGATTTTTGAAATGCATCTCTGATTCATAATTGAGTTGTGCTACGTTCACCCCTCAGCGGGAGCCTGGGTTGTGGTGGGGAGATAAAAGGGGCCCTTTGAAGGCTTAGACACAGATCTGGCACTTGAAACCCCTGAGCTCTTTGGAAGCAGAAGAGAGGAATTACGGGGAAGCGGGAAATCAGGAAAAAAATAAACAAGATAGGCTTAGGCGGGCCTGATGGGGAAGTGGTATGTAAATCATGAAATGGGACATGGAAATCAGGTAGCGAACAGAACCTCAGCAATGTTCGATAAATCATGCCTGGAGGCCAGTGTCAGAAGTCCCGCCACCGCCAAACTGTCGTCTATTGTCTGAGTGCACGGCAGACAGAGATATATTATCTGAGCTGCTGTACAGTATGTTTCTCTTTTGTCTATGGGAGACAACCCAGAGGCCAGGCTGCTTTGGATCACAGAGACAATGAGTGAGTGTTTAATCATGGTTCAGTTAACCTGTCCCTTTCTCTGTCACACAAACCAGATGTCCAGAGATTCCGGCTTTCCAGGCCATCTGTGTGTCTGCATGTTTACGTTAGTGGGAGGCAAAGCCATCCCCCGAATGGATGAGTGGCAGCGGCAGGACCACAGAACAAGAGGCAGGACCTGGATTACCTATGCTCCACAACACAGTGATTCCCCAACCACGCTTGATACCCGTCAGCGTCACTCAGCTCACCGACTCCAGGCCAACTTCACTAACAGCTCTGCTTTCCTCACTCTGATTCAGCAGTTGGTGTCTCACCAGGCCTCTCCTGCAGCCAGGACTTGAATTCTTGACTCCAAGATGTGGAGTTTGGCTTAGGCGATGACATATATTAGTAACATAACATAGACCAGTGAATGGGACTTGACAGGTTACCCTGAGAGCATGGCTTTCAAGGTTTTCATATTTTCACTCTGGTATTACCAGAAGGTTTGGGGAATGGATGCTGCTGGGAGAGGCATTCCTATAGTCTTTAACCCCTTTGTGGTGCTGCAATTCACCACAATGTCTGCTTTCTGTGACATCAGGTCTTGTAAAACAAAACAGGCTGCTTCAAAGCTAATGTGAGGATTTATTAAGTGCAGCTGAGCTCTGGCTCTGTGTGTTTATTGTTCTTTACTAAACGGTTGCTCCTCCCTGCCAGTCCATGTACAGGTTTTTACCAATTTACAGAGCACTCACATTACTGAGCCCTAACAAAGACGCATTGTTATATTTACACCCACTGATACTGGGAACCCACCATTGTTTCAGTGAGTGAGGATCAGTCATAACATTTTAATCGGGTGCATATGAGTCACAGTGATTGATGACTGTAATGGAGTGCTAATTCAATTGAAACAAAGCTCTAAATCGGAGCGCTTACCTCCTCGTTTCTTCCAGTAAACACGGACCTGCAGCTGACCATCCTGGTAGAACGGCGTGCCAACTTCAAGAGGGCCTGAGGGACGCTTGGCCAGGGTTGCACCAATGGGGGACATCTCGTCCTTCTTTGATTTGAGTACTGATTTTGCTGAAGCAGAGAAGGGAGAAAAGATAAGTGATTGCTGCTGCTGCAGCCGTTACTATGACTGGTATGGCAACAGAAACACAAATGTTTCTTTGTAACAACAACGCGTCCTTTATGCATAAATGTGTTGTAACTTGGCTCCGGAAGGAATAGAACCTCCAACACGATCTCATTTACAATGAGGCTTGCTGCCGAAATATGCAGGAAATACAAATGAATGCAGATGTGCTGAGAGTATACCTTAGCCGTTATTCCTTTGTGCATATGATGCCCATGACGGGTGTTTGCCCTTTCAGTAATTTTGGGAAATTCCAATCTCACAAGAAGCAAACAAATGAAAAAGGAAAGAAAGAATAAAAGGACTCGCTTGCCAGATTCAGCCAATCCCATATGTGTCTACAATCCAAATCCTGCAGCTGCACCCAGCCTTTGTTTGACTCCAGGTGGTGCATGTGCCTTCATGTGACTACAACACACCTGCCGTGATTATTTAGATTGTATATATACTTGTTTTTCTCCGTTTCTAAGGTACTCAGTGAAATATGATGAATAAAGAGCAGCTGTCATCTGTTTCAAAAGATCACTTATTAGTTCTTGGATTATTACTTTGAAACCTGTAGTTCACTAGTTACCTGTTGCCATATTGTGTTTTTTTTTTCTTTCTTTCTTTTCTTTATTTTTGGAGCCAGAAGTGACCATATTTTTGACAAACGAAAGGAGGTGCAGAATGATACTCAACACATGACTGGATACTGCTCTAGGAGTCCAACATTCTTCAGTTAAATGGAAAGTGGAAACTTGGAAGAAAAGGCCATAAGAAGCTGGATTTTGAAGTCAGTGACTCAGGTACGTTTTCTTAACCTCAACTTCCCAACAAAAAGGACAGCGCACTGATTAAATGCAAAATCTTTCATTACGTGTTCGTCATTTTATGAAAAGAAAAAAAAAGAAAATGGGGAAAAATGATGTGATTTTGTTTTCCAGCTTCCCAGTTCTGAGGTTCACTGCATGCAGCGTAATATTTAACTTAACGACATGTTCACTGTCAGACGGACCACCAGCACACCGACCAGGAGGAATGACTTCAGATACAGACACCTTAATGAGTTGTGATAAAGTTATTCAGAGGGTACCCAAAGATTTTGAATCCAGGCCATTAGTTTGTAACAAAGTATTTTTGTTTTGTCTTTATGTTTCAAATTTGGTGGTAACATCCATCATTTATATCGAGCCTTTGGGGATGGGAGCCTGTGGATTTTGAGCTAAATTCTAATAACAGGGCTGGGCAATATATCAATTTTATTAATTAATTTGTATCTGTAATTTATACCAATATTTTAAAGATGAAAATCAAATTTTATTTCAACCTAACCCTGTAACGCCTCACCCAGACTGCTCTTGTCAGGTGCAGACAAGTTCAGAAAATAGATTTATATGGCATCAATTCAGAGTCTGATGTATTGTGAAATTTGAATCAGTTGGAATTTACTAATTTACACATGGTCTTACAAAAAAAAAATCCATGTTTTAGACAGTGTTCAAGGATCTGGAGCAGAATTTCATCAAGGAGCTGATTTATATGCAAATCTACTCACAGATTCAACATTATTTCAGGAATGAGACCCAGCGTCTGTAAGTAGTTCTCCTCTGAAGTTGATCAAGTTTTTAACCACTGTCACATGTCCTGAAGATGTTCTTTATGTGTTAATGTTTACACATTAGCATACATACATAATGCAAAATAGGTAGTTGACATTAGAGGATTTCTGCTCTGCTTTGTGAATCTGTCGAGCACCACCTACAACACACACACATTTATGTTCAGGCTGCATTTACCCACAATTCCCTGCATTCTAGGCTGCATTTTGGTTCAATTGAAGCAGACTAAGACCTGTCTGTGATCCGCATCAGAGTCCGACTTTCTGAGCAAACAAACTCTGGTCTTAAAATGGGACCAAACAGGGTTGGTGTGAATGCGCCCTAAAGGAAAGGTCATAGACAAACCAATGTTTCAGATTCTGTACCGCTTCATGTCTTTATCAAATATGTTTAACTCCAACAAAAGCGGATTGAGTTTATTTGCAGGCACTGCAGTGTCGTCTCACGCAGAACTGGCACAGCATAGAAAGCAGTTTTACCAAGACAGTAGACGAGGAAGGGCAGTGTCATCTGCTGTCAAGTGGAGATGTGTGCAGAGCTAGATTAGCATATTCATGAGTCCCTGTTCACTAAGGAAAAAGGTCTGGCCATGCCCAAGATAGTTTAAAGCTATAAGTTTATTTGTCATTGCTGAAACCTGGGAATATGCAATTTTCAGGAACACAGATGTGTTTTTAAGGGAGTTAATAACAGCTGGAGTGGGACTATAATCAAATGAGACCTGAGGAGCCCTTTAAACACAGGTACACCGAGTCTGACAGCTGCTTCCATCGCTGCAGCTGTTACATGATGAGTCTGATAGCTTAATGAAGATGAGAATATTGACCACATAATTTACCTGACTCGTTACTCTGGGTGGTGCTGAAGTGGAGGGAGGCCTTGGAGCTCTTCAGACGCACCTGTCCCCAGTATGTGACAGCCTGCAGTTCCACAGTGTAGCTACTATTTTGCTGCAGTCCCTCCAGATCCAGCCAGCTCTGAGCCTAAGACAGCAGGAAAAAAAAAGAAAAAAAACTTGGATGTTGGCAAATGCATGTTACCACAGTGTCACTCGAGACTCTTCAAAGCCCCGTCGCTGCACCAGTCATTGCACAGACTCAGCTCGGCTTCAGCCAGCGCGAGCCTGTGGGAAAGCCCTGCTTATTAAGAACACATGCGGCGCTGAGGAAGGGATAGTGGTGCAGGGAAAGCCTTTAGGGTCCAGCGAGAGGGCCATGTTATCAGAACCTCCCAAGGCTTCTTCACTGTGCTGGACTTCCAGCATTCCACCATCAGCGTGAACTTGATGAGCTCCTCTTATTGACTGCGTGTGTTTTGACATTCCTCTACCAGCAGGCTGCTTTCAAAGCCCTGAGGTGCCAGAGTGGAAACCAGTAGAACATGTGTCAACGGTGTCTGGTGTCTCCCACCTCTATCTCCTCTGTGCCACATCTGCTCCGCATTTCAAAAACGAATTCAGAAAACTCTACAGAGGTGTGTGTACGCGACCGTCTAGACAATATGTCTCTCTGCTTGGGTTTCTCATGAAATGCTCCTCACAGACACTGACCCGCATGAGATATCACATCGCATGTTGCTGGAAACATACACACAGAATGTGAAAACAGTAAAACAACATACTTCTGTTGTGTTTAGTGGTGTTCAAAATCTGTGCTTTGACAGGCCACTGCGTTGTTAACAGAAAACAATAATTGTATTGAGTATTAAACTCATATTTATAGTCAAAATAAAACAGGTCTGATGTGTCTGGCTGGGGCTGAGCAGAGACAATTCAAAAAGCAATATAACCAAAACTGACCAATCATTGTAACGCAAGCATTCACCTGATAAGCAAAACAAATGGGTCCGTTTGACAGGTGAAAAAGATTTAAAGGCACGGTAAGCAGTTTCTGGGTGATGTCATGTCTGCTGATATTATTGATATCTGAAACAAAACACAGAGTGTTACCTCTTACTGCCCCACGGTGAACTCTCCTAAGCCTTCCCATTCCTACAACCCCCCCACTCCCCCGACTACTGATAGGGTTTTGGTGGGGGTTTTTTTCAGTAAAAAGGGCTTCTCTTCTTCTTTTCTTTTATACTGTGTAGTCACCAGCAAAAAGTGTTCTGGCTACAAAATTGCATAGAATCGCTTATCCTACCTTTGAGTTATTGGTCTCGAATTAAATGTACTACATTCTTGCCACTGCTAAGAGTTTCTTCACAAGCTGTGATGAATCTGAACAATGCTCTTTGAAACACTTCAAACATGCACTTTAATGCAGGAAACTGTGTTCGGTTGCTTATATATGATTTATTTTTTCATACCGTTTTAATGTTAAATGTGGCAATGTGTCACAAATGTTATGTTTTAATCTGTGTTTCCATGGTTTTCTGTTCTGGCATATTTGGAAAATACAGGAGACATTTTCCTGATGTCTCCCTACATACACACTGAGGCTGGGCAGCTAATCGAAACTTTATCAAAACTTGCATTCAGAACCAATTAACTACTTTTTATTTTCAAATATTCCATAAATGTCCATAAATAGTCCATCTTTGTGTGTTTTACTTCAATTGTTCTAACTTCGATATCGATAGTTTAAGCAGCAGGAAGCTTATAAGTGATTTAGAAGTGAAAAAATAAAAAAAAAGCCTTATATAATCATTTATTAATGGTAATCGAGGTTCACTGAATCACTTAATATTGATTTGAGAGGATATTGCCCAGCTGTACTACATACCCATTTGAAGCTCTAAAATTAACAAATGTAGACACAATATCACTGTCCAGTTGTGTCATTTTTATGTAGAAACAAACAAATAAATCAATAAGTACATGTGCAAACCTGTCTACATATTAGTCTGTCTGTGTCTGACTATACAGAGTTGTAAACTCCAGCCTCCGTCTTTGACGTCTGAGAGAAAGGGCCAGGAAATATCTTCTGTGTGGCTGGAACAAATGGTTAGGAGTGTTCTAGTATGAAAACCAGTTCCAAGGAATAACAAGGAAATTTAATGACAGAAATCAGTAGAATCTGTATAAACATGGCATTTCAGTCGTCATCAGGGACTGATTCCTGGAAGTTCTCAGCTGCTCAGTTTTGAAACAGTTTTGCGCTGATGCAAAAGACAATAATGGGTTGAGAATCGTGAATTTGGTTATGAAAACTCTTCATCTGGAGTCGCTGTTGAATGTACGAAGAAAAAGGCACGTGTACGACTTTAGAAATAAGCGAACAGCAAAAAAAAGCTTCAAAATACCAACTGAAAAAACCCAAAGGAGCTACAGATTGAAATATTTAAGAAACACAGACTTTACAATCATGATTTATCACTTCAAATGGGGTTATTCATCACACTTAATGTGCTTCCCTTCAAATCTCAACCGTGTTTAAGGGCTCTTTCATCAGTATGAGGAATTAAAACAACGAAGAACACGTTGTATCAATGTGTGTGACTGATAGTTTCGCAAGTGCATGCTGTATAAATAAATGCAATTCCCATTCCTTGTTTGTCTTTTTTTTTATCCACAGCAGGCCTGCAGAGATATTTAAACTGATGTGGAAGATGGGCTGGAAGAAAAGATGCTGAAATAATCTTGGAAGAGATGGCGAAGCCTTAGAGACAGGGACAAAGGAGAGAAAGAAAAGGAACACGACAGCACTGGGAGAGTGAGAGGATTACCCCGTTGGTGGTCTTTCTCCTTTTCTTCTTGGATGGCACCATCGACTTGGTGGGCACAATCCAGCTCCAGAACACTTTGTAATGATGGATGGGAATATCAGGCTCCTCTGACAACGTCCAGTTCAGACGAACCGTCACCAGGCCCTCATCGCCCAGCGTCATGTTAGTGACACGCAGGCTTGTTGGTCTGGGAGGGGCGGATGGATCTGAAGACATGGCAACAACAACAACAACTGTTAATGATTACAGATTGGAGTAAATCTGTGAACACTTAGGGCGGGAGATAAAGCGGGCCTTTGTTCCCTGTATGTGACAAATCATGTGCCAAAGCAGGACTGTTGCAAGTATGATTTCAGGTATAATGCATTACAGGCCGAGACACCTTTCACCACCAGAACCCGTGCTGAAGCCGAGGAGGGCGACTGCTATGACACCGTGTAAAGTAATTAGCCCTCCATTGACGACCTGCCATGCCGTGTTATGACAGGTGTCATGTCACATCTATGACAGCGTTCAGCAGCACCGAGAGCGCCGGTCAGGGGTTAACAAACACATGCTGCTCACTTTGGCTTTGCAACCCAACATTCCCGTGCACTAATGCGTGTGCGGTGCTCAGAACAAAAGCCGGTTCTGAAAGCTATCCATATGCTCTACGACCCAGCCCTGCTGCCTGCTGCCAGCTGCCAATGTCAGCCCGGTGCAGGAGGACCTGCAGAGGCACACGCTAGACCAGAGGGAATGGTCCTGTAATGAGAAAATGATTTACACCACAGCACACTTGGCTCTCCTCTCCCTGACCCTGTCCCACCTGAAACGCATTCAATCCATTCTAAAATCACTATGGGACACATCAGGTTTCCATACCAGCTGACGTCGGCCATGCAAGATAAATAAGCAGTCATTTATTACAAATTGCCCTAAACAAAGTATGTTCGTGCAAAATTGCATTCAGATGATATGGTCAAACTGCACAAATAACAATGGTATGACAAAATTGCCACGGGTTCATCAAATCCGTGGCAGCACTCATCAATCTATCAACGCTCTGGCACTGATTGGAGATTGATTCCCATGCCTGCAGCTCAAAACCTCTCCCACCTGGTGTTTGGGTCTGTTTGACAGACATCCGCAGTGCTCTGGAGAGCAAATGTGTGACGAATGACTGACAGCGCAGGTCAACACGCCAGCAAACATGCTTTTGACACACAAAAGACATTTACTATGTGTATACTGTACATTATACAGTCTTGTTTCTGCATTTTTATTTATTTATTTTTCCTTAAATATTTTTTAACCAGTATATATTTTTATTGTTTTAATATTTTTTATTTATACTTCATGTTTATCGTTTTCTTTGCACCAGGGATATGAGGGAAACATACATATGACCGTTTTGACAATAAAGTTTACTTGACAGCTGTGTTCATAACAGCTGGTTTTGCATTGTTGTAGCGACGCTTCTTGGCAATAAATCTTATTTTCAATGGTGCCACATTTGTAAGAAACATGTATTTGTGGGATGAGCAGTAGAGCTGAGGATGTGGGTTTTGCCCAACAACAACTCATGATTGTTGGACTGGATGATTGAAGTCTGAAGAAACAGGACGTCTTGGCAGTTATTTGAATTTACTCATTTAAAAAAAAAACAGTAGATTCAGCAGCGTGTGGAAGAACCGCACATAGCTACAACAGCCTTGCACCTCCTCCTCTGCTGTGGGATGTCATCCCGTTCTTCAACCAGCATTTCTTCCAGTCAGCCAGTGTGGTTGTGCTGGTCACTCTGGCACAAACAGCAGTGTGTTCAATGGAGATGAGGTCAGGACTGCTTGCAGGCCATTCCATCCTTTCCACTCCGAAATTGTGGAAGTCGCTGAAAAGACTCCACTCTGTGAGATTACCACTGGTTGCAGAATTCCATTTGGATATCTTTCTGCTTTAAAATTTCCTCCAATGACGGCCATCACACTGCACCATCGGTGCAGCAATCACCAAATACTTCTCCAAATCGTCTCCACATTTTGACCCTGCAATCTAACCGATCAATGTAGCAGGATTCGTGCTCACAGACGCCAATAAGGCAAATGATTGTCAGCAGCTGGAGGTAAAAGAAGGTCAAAAGAAAAAAGAGTTAATAGTTGGTCCTAATCATGGGTGCAACCAGAATACTCAGCTCTGCTGCTATTCCTAGAATGTGTCACCATTTAAAAGGGAAATGAACAGGCTTTCTAACATTCTTAGATAGATAGATAGATAGATAGATAGATAGATAGATAGATAGATAGATAGATAGATAGACAGACAGACAGACAGAC
>JBAMYA010000014.1:12151305-12167117 GCA_037176975.1 Arrhamphus sclerolepis | reverse complement strand
ATAGATAGATAGATAGATAGATAGATAGATAGATAGATAGACAGACAGACAGACAGACAGACAGACAGACAGACAGATGGACGATGTGAAGTTTCTGCCTAAACTAAGTGACATTGTTGGTTTTTTTCTGAGTTCAAACAACAAAATAAATGCAAGCACAGAAAATGTTATTTTATTCATATTGCGTCCCCTTCAGCAAATGCCATCTACAACCGAATGCGACTGATTATGAGGTGAAATAAAGGAGAGCAGCAAAGCAGGATGCCATCAGACTTGTTCACTAATCAGTAACAAAAACCTAAAAGGTTACGTCACTTCATTTGGAAACGAGACAACCCTTGTATTCATTTAAAAGCTGCTATATCCTGACCAATATAGACTTATTACATTTTTATATGACTGCGAGGAGGGGAAACCCCTCCTTCGAACGCATAAACGAAGACCTTATTGCAGAACAGAAATGAAATGTTCTGTACATGCTGTCCCTCCTCATTACTCCCAGCCCGCTTGGCATCAGCATGAATATTATTTAGCTCGCTGGTAAAATTGTAGAAACTGTGGAGTGATATACTTATTTACAATTCAGGTTAATGAGGTGCATGAAAGAATTCGCTGGTTTCATTACCCAAGTGCTGTTTTAAATAAACACACCATAAGCAGTGTGAACACCATCAGTCAAATTTGCTTTATGTATGTTTGCTTTGAACAGTCACGTTTCAGTCGCCATCACTCTGCTCCTGCTTAATGGTGACAAGGCCACAGATCGCAGTAAAAGTGCATATTTTGCCCCTCTGGCGATGTATGGAAATGCAAACTAAATTTAAAAAACAGAGTACTTTTTAAAAATTAAAATAAAGAGGAGGGTAATCTTCCAGCCAGGTCGTAACATCTCTTTCCAAATGCTTGCACCTGTTCCGAACACCTAACCATGACAAATGGAGGGCAGAGTGTCAAACAGGAACTCGTACACAAAGAATGGCCACACACACGCACACACACATGCACGTAAACGTATATGCACACACAGACCTCTGGAGGAGCGGAAGTGTTTGCTGGGTGCAGTGAAGCCGCGGGTCCCGTGGACGTTGACTGCTGCAACTCTGAACTGGTACCATCTGCTGGCTCTGATGTCAGCCAGTTGGATGCGCTCCTCTGCAGTCTGAGGGACAGATGGGGGGGAGGGGAGAGCAAAAACCACAGGGGTCAGGGTTTACACAGGGTCACAGCCCCACATGAGTTTGCTGCCACATCAGTCATCTGTGTGTTTCTCTTTGCCAGACTTTCAAAGACATTGTGACTGTGAGGAATGTTGGTGCAGTTTCACATCTCCAGCATATCGCTTCAGAAAAGCATCTTATTGTGAAACTGAAAGCAAAAACATTCAAGGTGATCTTACAGCCATGTTGCATGTATGTTTTTGTTTTTTTTTACCTCTGCCACCGTTTGCCACTCTGTGGCATCATCCTCGCTGGGATGGATGCCGTAGTTCCAGCGGCGCTGCACCACATAGAGGACGGGCTCCACCGAGATGTTAAACTTGGAGGACCAGCGGATCTCCAGCTGACCCGACGGCTGCTCCAAGAACACCAGCTCCTTCCTGGGCTTCAGGGGGACTCCTGAAAAGTGCAAGATGAGCAGAAATCAATTAAGTGTGCAACAGCGGAGCTAAAATTCAACATCAGTTTGCACTTTTCTTCTCGCGGGTGAATGAAAGTTGGAGAGACAAATGACACCATCGGAGTTGGACAGACACTGATCTGAAAGTGAGACATGACCTCACTGCTGTAGATTTAATACATGCCGTGGGTCAACAGCATCATCTTTCTGCCGTGACAGGTCGTGATATTTCCTGGCCGGTGTCTTAGTGTTTTATTAGCTGGGCTTCTTGGTGATGATACACATAGTTTGCGTTTAGGTATGCGAGATGGAGACACGTAATGTTTCTCTCTCTGTCTGACTCTTACAGGTTCAAAATCCACCAGAATAAACACGCACACATGTACCGGAAGTTTATGTGCATCACTGAACTCCACGTTCAGGCTTTCAGGCAAAGCTGACGTGGCCATGTGCAGTAGATTTGAGATTTATTCACATACGGGACTGGGCCAAACACTCCGCCAAGTCGGGCCGACTCTCAGTAAGATTTATGGCAGTGGAGACATAGTGAGTTGTTGATTGAGCATCGGGCACAGTGATAATGAGATGGAGATTGGAAAAGCAAGTTTGGAAGAACAGAACAGGGCTGAACACTTCCCACTCTTCTTGATAAATCACTTATCACCTCAGACCATTATGTTGGACCTCTGTCACTGCTTATTCACATCGCTGCACTCTCAAGGCTCCTGCTCAGCATGCTGGTAAACAACATCATCAAGGCTGCGCTTTGCGTTGCTTTTACCTCTATTTGATCCTCATAACACCACATGTAGAGGTAACTGATCAATGCACTAAATCCTGGAAGATGCAAGTCAAATGCACATGAAGTAAAGTACTTTGTTTTGTCCCCCTGACATCAGCTCTGAGCAGCTGGGGGTCATTGTGCTGCGGTTTCACAGCTCCACGAGCCGTGTGTCTGTACGTGCGAACAAACGTGTCACATTTCCTGCGCAATAATCAACACCGAGATAACCACAGCATTCTTCTTCTCCTCCCACTGACTTTGCTCGTTTTCCCACAAAGTCAAACAACACACACGCAGCAAATCTATCTTCCTCCTCATGTGTGAGGACAAAGAATGGCCTTTTTTTTTTCTTCCTCTTTTGCTCTAGGTTGCTCTTTCCAAAGATAAATCCTGGGTCAGGTTCAGTCCAAAAAAGAAAAATAATACTGCGTTCATTTTTCTATGGCCACACGCGCACTCCAAGTCATGATGAAACTGCTGCTGAGGCACGATCCAGAGTACGGCGTTCATTCATGTCTATATCACGCCAACAATTACGCTCCGGGAATATAACTCTCAAAACTCACGCACATTCTGTCATAATAACTGCTCTAATTACAGGGCTTGTGGAAAACACTGCAAGTGCTGTTTGTTGCACAATGTTTTACAATAAAAACAGATACAGATTTAACTGACTGAACATGACTCACTAGATTTTTTTTTTTTTTTTGCTGTTGTTGTTTCTTAAATCTGACACCCACATTTTTACAGTGCAGAATGTAAAGCTGCCTTTGATCAGAGAGCATGCAAAACAAGCTGGGCTGCATTGTACGTAGTGCCTGAGAAGATGACAGCACTAAAGAGGCGGATATAAAAATGTAAGAAACACGAGAGCCTCCTAGGAAGCTATATTTCATATTTCATCAGATAAAACTTTCATCAGTTAAAGAAGATGACACTTTCTGTAGATCTAAAACTCAGCGTGAGTCTCGCGTCTCAGTAGTCCTGAGGACTGAAGTTCTTTTGGGTATGCACACATGAGCTGAGGACCTAAACCTGAACGCACACATCTGAGAGCGATCTCAGTGGGGGAAACGCTCCATTTCTTCCTGCTTGTGTTTGCTAATGGCTTCCAGCATCGCGGCTCATCACGACGAAGGCTGCGTACACGTTTGAGCACACACAGAAACAATTACGCTCTTCAAACCATGAGCAACTAATTAGACCTTTAACACCGAGGACCGGGACAGGAATTCCTCCCTGACTTTCACCAAAGTCCTCAGCGTAATTCAGCGTAAGTGCCGCGCTGACGGCGGCCTGTTGTGAGCTCAGCGTTTCAGAGTTGAAGGTCTCTCAGTGTGGTGAATGGTCTTCATTGACTGGGTCACAGCATTGAAATTGTCAAAGTTATAAAAAGGCTTTCATCCTTTCCCAGATTAACGTGAGCCTGACATCCACCGAGATTTTTCCTAATCAAATAGAAACACTAAAACGCCTCCTCTGTGTGCACAAGCTCAATGTCACAAATCACATGCTCCTGTCGCACGCTACTAAACACGACGCGCCGTAAAACATGCTCAGTGTGACTCAGAGCATACGCCCCGACAGTCTATCACCGCGGCAGTTCAAAGCTTGATTTAAACTCCTCTTCTGCCGCTCCGTCTCCTCAGCTCTGTTATGGCCTCAGGCTGCCAGCGACTGTGTGCTGCTGACAGTGTGTATAATGTACATCGAGCTCCCATCTCCAGGTTCAGGGGCCCCTTCGGTTCTCTCACTTAACGACTCAGCGCAAAAAGAAAGAAGAAGTCTAGTCGCCTTCGGCAGCGCTATTAAACTATTTTACTGGAGCAAAGACTCCTGGGTACATCTGCGTCTGTAAAACCCTTGAGCTTATCCTGCAATGGCCATGCAGAAGATAACATCCAATTTCCCAAAGGAACACCGTAAAGGATGCGTGGGTGAGACACAATGCAGAGAAATGAAATACCGATTTCAAGCGTGCTGTCAGGAATGGGGCATGATAATGTGTGTTTGCGTTATTAAGATTTCAAATTGATGCTCCGAAGGAAGGGATGCAAATTGCAGTGCTTAATCACATTAAAACATGACGGGCCATTACCAGATCTGATATTTTACCATTCTTTTTATAAGAAATGTAAAGTAAGACAGAGTATCCCTGATTCAGCTGATGAGCCATGTTCCTGTAATCTTGTCCCTCTTGGAAACAGTCCTGTGCAATAATTAAATAAGGAGATGAGCCAAGTGCACAGATAATTAAGCGTCGGTGCACAGAGTCAAATGTTCAGGCAATTATTGTGTCCCTGCACTCGAATCCTCTTTTTTTCCTAATCAATAAATCATCTCTTATCTAATAGAATTCATTGTTAGGGCTTTCTCATTTTTCACTGAGCGTTTCATTATTTATCTCCGTGTTATTTCCCGTCCACCTTCTTGCTTGCCTGCTCGTTACAAAGTAATGGTCTGCAGTCAGACATTCTTCAAACTGACAAACTTTATTACCCATTTTGGCTAAAACTGACTGTTTTCAGCAAATGTACGAATCAGTTTCAATGAGCAGCTCCAATAAGGTGATACACAAACACTTCTGAGACAATCAAGTAGGAGCGGATAGGTTTTTGGTTTTGTTTTTTTAAGTGTACAAGTGTAAATAATTTCTTAGCAAGTTGCTTTAGACCAGTGGTGTCAAACTCTATTGCATCCTGGACCACATCATCACCATGGTTACCATTAAAGGCCAGTTAAGGCTTTACTTTCTCCACCAGCTATGCTGTCAGTACTTTTCTGTCTTAAATTTCACAAAATTCACAATTTTTGTCATAATAAAATATCATTTTTTTCCCCTCAACAAACAACATTTTTATCATAAAATCAAAAATGTCACAAAATTCTAAACTTAAATTAGAAAAATAAAATAACATTAAAAAGTAACAAGTTTTAGCAAAATTTGCACTTGAAACAGTTTGTCCTGAAATCACAAATCTTTGTTATAAAAAAGTTAATTTTACATAAATCACAAGTTTTGAAAAAAATTTGCAACTTTTTGCTGTAAAAACTTTTGTAGCATCTGTGACTTTTTGACATAAACCAGGTGTTTTCCTCACCTGTTGCTCCGCTCTGTGAGGTCTTTACTGAATCAAACAGAAATGTCCTCAGAAATGTTCTACTTATAACCACATAATTGTCTTTGCAAGCTCTCGCAGGCCAGATAACATGAAGTGGTGGGTCGGATGTGGCCCGCGAGCCTCGAGTTTGACACGTACTTGAGAGGGTGAAATCGCAATCCCTGTGTGTGTTCATGTGTGTGTGTGTGTGTGTGTTGTAATCCAAGCACCTCTGTTCAATATTTCTATAGCAGAAGCAGCAGAGCATGCATTGTAGTGCTTGTGATTGCATTTTTGGAAGCATAAGCCACTGAGTGTACTTACAGTAATTCAGTAATTACCTCTACACAGCAAGATAGTTTTGATTTATTGTGGCACTGCTAGCTCATTCCAGAGATGCTCCATGCATGAATGTAATCCCCTTTACAGATTTTAATTTATCTCATTTATAAAGGCCACTTTGTTTACTGTTTATCCCCCCCCCCAAATCGGTGTTGGATATGGCCATAATAGAACAAGAAATAGGCTATGCACCTCCATTTTCATAAGAAGCTAACGGCCTTCTTAATGTGCCCCACTGTGGTTGGAAAACTGCTTCTGCCATGTGCATGATGAAATCAGTTCAAATAAAAATGACTCTGTGTGGTTGCAGTGTAAGCTGATATAACACTTGTTCCTCTGTTAAATGTCTATCATAGCAGCTGCTCGATGTTTGCCTTCACATTCATTAAACCACCAGCAACCACGGGGGCTGCCAAACCAACCAAAACTGCATTCTGCAAAGATTTTAACTAACACAGAAAATTTGTCGCTGCACAGTGATCTAACGTGATCTAACCCAGGGTTTCTTGGCCTGGCGCATTACCTTTGTAGAGGTTCTTGGGAAGCTGGCAGGTGTGGCCGCAGCCGTTGGAGCAGCACTTTTTGACTCCTGAGCACTCTCCGTCCTCCTCGCAGCTCTCCACGCAGGCTGCGGCAAAGCCGCTGGCCTTCTCTGGAGCAGGGCAATCCCCCTGTTTCACACCTTCCACCGACTTCAAGAACTCGCAGCTTGTAAGACATTCGTAATGCTTTTTGGGAAAAAGGGGCTATGAAAAAAGGAAAAGGACAGAACGAGAGGGAAAATATATGTCAGATTAATGTTTAAGACCACAAACAGGCAGCTCTTTGAGTTAACAGTGACTGACCTGTTTACATTTCGGCTTATGACTCAACTGGAGCAGCAAGTACATTAAACGGCTTTGATTCAGTCTCAAAGAGGGTGTCGTTACAGTGCAGAAAGAGTTACTTTACACCCCTTTCAAACTTTCCCCCGGGGTGATATTTCCCACAAGGTCTGAAAAGCTCAAACACTCAAGTCTGGAGTAACCGCGGTATTTGTGACATACCTCACATAAATCTTGGCACTGGTTTTCCTTCAGGTCCCAGGATTCCTTGCAGGGCTCCAGGCACTGTGAAAAGCAGAAGGGGGGTAAGTTCTTCAAAAACAGGCCACATCAAAAGACCCACTGCTGCGGAGATGGTGCCTTCTGTGCTCAAGCACCCTCCCACCCCCACCCCCCTTCTGCCTGACAGACACCTCACTCAGGCACTTCCTCTGCCACGGTCACAGCAGCCTCTCACACCTCCTTTTTGCCGCAGATGCCGGACATACCTTCAGAGGACACAGACGGTCTCCTATAAAAGCAAACAGGAGGCAAAGAAGCCGTCTCTTATGAGCTGCACTGGAAATCTAGTCGTGCTTAGGTTTTGCTTGGTTTGGGCCCCCACAGATTCTCTTTTCATGTCTTAACACTACTACCCTCCCATGCTGTCTGCACCTCATTGTCATGCTGCCACTTCCCGCGCTCATGTCTGGGCTTGCAGCTTCTCTTCACCAGCGTTTAATAAATGATTCACTTTGGGGTTCCCTTTTTAAACTCATGGACTACATTTACTGTAGGCATAAGATAAGGCTCTCTGCTGGAGTCCATCCCAGCTCTCTTTGGAGTACGCTGTGGTCAGATCGCCGGTGTCAAACCCTTTTCTCACTTTAAACACAACAACTCACCCTGAACAAATCAATTGTGATAAAAGCAAATGTAATTTAACGCATGTCCAGCAGAAGCAGGCGCATCCTGCCACCGGGAAGGTTTAGATGGAGAGAAGCGAGGGTTTGTATCCTCCAGCTGCTGGGAGTTTGTTTGAAAGAGAAAGTGCAAAGTGAGTCAAACCACCGCCGGGCTGCTTTTGCGCTGCATTGGGAGCAGCTCAAACCGCACCAACCAGCAACCTGCCAAAGTCACTCATTCAGCCCTATTTAATTTAGAGTCTTTCAGCAGCCATGGCGCTAAGGCAGAATCAATAAAACATTTTCAGCACATTCCCCTACATACCTCATGAAGGACTCTTAATGCGTCTGTCAGTGACATAGGGTAATAAGACACAAGATAACGTCCACTTTCAGCCAGAAAGAAGGTCCTGATAACAGATTATAGCAACATGAAGAGGTAAGAGTGGCTAAATGGAGGACTCTCCTTTGCAGTTCACTAAAGATGATGTAAGAAATTTCACATCTCAGTCAGCGGACCAGAGCTGTATTTATGTATTTGTTACTCTTTAATTCGCTCATTAGCCAGCTCTGTCATTATTACACCATTGCCAGAGAAACGTTTATTTGCTTTTTATGGACTGTGGTGGACGGGTGCATGATGAAACATAAACCTTGGTTCTGGAGGAACGCGGCGCAATCAGCAGCCCGCACGCGCCTGCCAGCACTCCATTTCCCTCGGCCTCCCTTTGCTTCGCCCAGCCTCATCTCCGGCAGCCGATAAACTCTGCGTGGACAGTGTGTTGAGTCTTTAATGGCTCAAGAGAGCAGAGGAGGTTGGGGGTGAAGGTATTTTCTTAATTACTTCAGAGCAATATAGATATTACTCCAGTGGCGTGAAATATAGAGTGCCAAGTGGAAAAGTTGGACACCTCGGAGGGTTATGACAGAAGTGAACTCCAAAAGCAGCTAACGTGGTTTCGAGGGAACTGATCAGGTGAAACCGCTGTAACACTTCGGGGATTTACGATGACATACGAGCTTAACTGCACTGTCCAAGCTGGGCCTCGTTCCATGCAGTTTTTAAAAAAAAAATCATCTGCTATTAATAACACGGTAACCCAATATCATTAACGCCGCTCTCAATTACGTCCTCTGGGTGTACAGGCCGAGGCTGCAGCATCCCAGGTCTGTACAAGCGCCATGCTGGAACAATGAGGCCTTAACTGCAGCAGTGTCTAAAGGACATTCCACCAGCAGACGCACATGTTAAAGCCGGCAAATCCCTTCTACAAATCACTGAACATACACCCATAAGCCTGGGGATCAAGCTCATTTTACTCATTGAAAGAGCTTGTGTGTTCAGCGTGAACGCATTCCGATGGCTTTTCTTGAGGATGAATCTTTCCCTGGTTCACAACAATCACAGCTACGCAAGTGAAAATGAAATCTGCGTCCTCCCATGATGCCCGTGCGCCAAGCTGCATGAGTTAACACTTCACACAGCGTACCGAGGATATTGCAACACAGAGCCCGGCTGTGCGTTTGGTGTCGTCTCACCCACACAGACAACACGTTGTTGTTGTTTTTTTTAATACCTGAACCCTACCAGGAAACCTATACTTCCAATATTTACAATGATTATTGCTTATGCGAAATGAACAGATATGTCGTAAATGACTGTCTTTAGAAAAAAGAAAGAAAAAAGATAAGCGTCTGTGTTGAGGCAGAGAGATCCCTGCAGGTGTGCTGAAAGCTGTCAATCTGTCAACGTTTCTCCCCAGCCACACCCACAACCTGACACTGCAGCAGAAAAGAAGGAGGGCCGGTCGACAGATGTCCCGCCAAAGCAAATAGGACGGCTGGATATGATTACAAAGGTGCTCTCATCAATCAAGTGCCTGATTCCTATTTACACAGTTTGGTGCTCAATCTAAACTATGTAACTGATGCAGCCAAAAGAGTTTTTCTTGTTCTATCCAGCCATCTACTGATACTTTTTTTTCCCCTCAATAATGTGTCACATCATAGCACAGAACAGTCAGTGCATCAGTGGCAGCCTCAACTGTTTGCACATCTTGCACATAACATCACATCAGCTGTGCCGATGGCTGTTGTTTTGACTTTTGGCACGTAAACTGGGAAAATACGCGGCGGAACCGGAGCGGAGAACATAACTGAGCTGGACGCCGCGTATGTGTTCCGGGTGCGAGTGCCAACGCTGGATCTTCCTCGAGCAAATCTCCCCGCCTTGCAACAGGACTACCATCTGTTTGAGTCGCACAAAGAATGCGTGTCATCACGCCATGTGATGTCAACGCATTTCAGGACAAATTTGACTCCAAAAAGACACAAATGCTGTGAGATGTAAACGAGAACGCCAGGTTGTTTCTCCACACTTGAGCTGCTGGTCTCAACAAAAGCGCTTGAGCGTCTGATTTCCCTTTTGTCCTCTTATCGTCCCGCCCGATGGGGACACATTCTGCATGGTTAAGCGGGAACATCCATCGCGGTCTTTCACTCCCCATTTCACGCTGTAATAAAACACAGCAGTTGTTACTCTGGGGGGACCCTGAAAAGCGTTCTGTGGGGCCGATGAGAGAGTCGGGCTGAATGGCAGCCAACGCCACAGCCCATCTTCACTCTTTTTCATGCTCCGGATGAGGCGATGGGGGGTGGAGGTGGCTGAGAGTTTTTTGGTTTCTGTGCACAGAAATGCCGTCACACCCCTCGTAAAAATGCTCTCTCCCCCAAGAGTGTGCAATAACCAGAAAGTATGGAAAAAGTCAACATGTAAAATGTCACGCAAGGGTTTTGTTTTAGTTAATGAAGCATGAACTGCTACCAGTCAAGGTTGCTGCAAGCCTTAACAATACACAGTGTATGCATAACAAAAGATGGACCATAATTCTTATGGCTGCAGATGACATTTCTCCTATTTTGCCTGAACCTATTTGCACAATTGCATAGGGGGGTGTACGAGACAGCTATCCTGTTATTGAGGAAATGAAATTCAGTTGACACAAATTTACGATGACACCTGTGCTTTCCCTCTCCATAACCTGCTGAAATATAGGCCGCAGTATGTTTTCTCTCCGTTATCCCAAAGGCTTCAGGTTGAACATTGCTGGACGTCAATCCCAGCACTGATGGTCTGTGTCAAGCTCCAGCGGTGCCAAACAGTATTTACAAGGTGCCTTTGCTGTCCCCGGGGATGAAGCTGCAGATTCCTGCCCCTCTGGGAGACTCAGATATGGAGCAAATCTCTGTTGTTGATCACAAACATCATAAATCTCACCTTCAGTTTCATCGAGTTATGGCTCTCTTTTTGCTGCCCTGGTGCTTTTCACACTCTCAGTGATCAGACTCAATTACTACAGCATCTCTCTGCTCTCTGCTCATATCTATCGACCCATCCAGGAGTAAGTTATTGGGCTCTGCTGTCTCCTCTAGTGAACCGACTTTATGTATTCACTTCTCACTCCTTTTCACTTTCATATGGGTGTGGTTCCCCCGCAGCATCCCCACTTTCTGCCCGTCTCGTCATTAATTTAACTGACATCACATTTCCAAAGGTTTCCAAGGTGAACGATCCTCGACTAGAGCTCTGCTTTCGGACAAAAGCTATGCTTCTGTCTTAACATTGCTCATCAGGATCTCAAAATGATATAAACCCACAGCTGCAAAGGAAATTGCCTGGCCTGTATTGTTGACAGTGGAGTCATACTGTTTAGAGTTCTCTTCTTTTTTTCACAACCAGGATGTACACTGGGCCAGCACCAGTCCATCACAGCATCAAAAACAACCATGCACAATCCCTCATCTGACATGTTTTTAGGCTGTAAGAAGAAGTCGGAATGAAAAAAAAGGTGGATGGACAACACTGAAAGCATTTAAAAAGGATGATGTAATCTATGTTTCTCAATACTGCATCTGCCTATATTTGCAGTAGTAGGATTTTCATTTTAGTTTGTCTGTTTTCACTCGCGCGTGCATGCCCAGCGACCATGTGGATAGCGTGCATTCATGATGTTGAAAGGTAGATGGAGATCTTTTCTGACTTAGGCTTGAATTGCTAATGTGGACCTGGATTTGTTTAATTTTAAAATCTTTATAAAATGAAAACTCACCCATTTGGATGCAACCTATCCTTTCCCCCAAGCCATACTTTTGATCCATTCTTAACCTGTTTCCATGAATTTTTGTCTTGTAATAGTGAGAAATTGATTATGATACTGGTTGCTACATGGCATTAAATTCAGACACAGTGAGGGAATCTAACAGTCATATGTACTAAACATATTTGTGTGGGCGCAGAGGAATTAGCAGCCTTTGTGTAATATTTCACCTTCCAAATGCGTAAAAATCTGCACCACCTGGTTGTATTTTGTTGCATTATTACGCTTGTTAAAGCAGTCAACACTCATTCACATCACCCAAGCACCCTGCTACACATTTAGTTCAATTTTAATTTCATCTTAAAGGTAGGGTAAGGAATTTCCCTGTGACTCATTTCTGTTGATATTTGAAACAAAACATCAACACGCTCCATCATGTCAACGGTCCCCAGCAACCGTAGCACAAAACACATCAATTTAAGGATATAATCTAAGTTCGCAGTACAACTGCCCGTGTTGCCAGTGTCAGAAACCACTGCTGATGACAACCGAACATTTATGTGGATAATTAGCCACAAAGCGTGCAGCTTTCCAGAACTTTGAGAATTATGTCTGATTTATACTTCTAAGTCAAAGCTACGCCATCGTTGCCATTTGTATTTCTGTGTTTGTATTGTGTGAGTTGTTCTGTAATTACACCACCAATTACTAGGGGGCAGTATGGGTTTTTTTCTTTTCTGCAGTGTCGTAGCTCAGAGTGCAGAGTTTCCCTTTGTTCACCTCCTAAATGTAACTCAGATGTTTTATGTAAGTTGGAGCTGATAAATATTAAGGATCAATTGCTTTTACACACATTACAGCAAACTATCGTTCTACCCAACTGGAAAATGATGAAGAAATAGTGGTGGGAAATTCAAAATCGAAGAGCAACAAATCTACCAATCTAACTTCTTACATTTGGAGTGAGGTGTATACCAGGCTACTCCATAGCCTACATCATAGCGTTCATGTGTACAGTGTAGCTGCATAGCTTTGACACAGAAGTATAAATCAGCCTTTACTAGCAAATAAGAGTGTTACCATATTCATCAACCTTGAAGCAAGTAAAAAATGCATTTGTCAGCTTTTTTAGATGGTTGACTTGACATATTTTCCCACGCGTGTTCTCTGTCCATTGGTGGGTGTGTGCACACCTGTGTGTCAGGACACTGTTTAAATTATTATCAGATTCTCACTTGTCATGTGTTCATGAAGTTGCTCCTGCCTCTGTAAAGGGCACAAATCTCTCTGGAGCGGTGCTTGTTCAGCATGCGTCTGTTTGGAGTGGACCAATTGGGGGTTTGCAGATGTGTGTGTGTGTATGTGTGTGCGCGCGTGTGTGTGTGTGCTCCCATTGGGGCGTAATGCCACCATGCACAGAGAGCAAAAGAGAACTGTAAATACGTAACTATTTAGAGAGGGAAATGACATCCCCTCTTGTAAACAAAATAAAATTAAATGAACTTGACCTTCGTGGGGTGGAGGAGGGGTAGTGGCCTCCCTAAAATAAAGGTAGAGGAAACACTGCAACTTGTCACTCAGGTTGAAGTGTGCCACAAATCTGAGGTCTCTGCATGCTGTCAACCCTCTACCAGCTAAAATTAAGTCTTACAGGTGACGTTCATGGCCGCCGACCACCAGTGACTGGGAGCGTTGGAACTGGCAGTAATATAATATTATATTACATACATATATAGTAATATATGCATGTATGTATGTGTATTTGTGCATACCCACACTTATTTTTCACATGAAATATTGTTTAAACCACTTTGTTTTATATCGCTTTTGCATCAATTTCCATACATATTAATTGGATTCATATATATATATATATATATATATATTTATATATATATATATATAGTCATTGGACTGCTCTTCCTCATAAAATCCATTTTAACCCTGCTTCTGTCCTCTTTTCAAAACAGTAACAGTAACACATATACATACACGCACACACACACACACACACACACACTGCAAAACCCAATTGGTCCACTCCAAACAGGCACATGTGAGCTTTCTGGTCTCTGTAGTAACTTCATGAACACATGACAAGTGAAGATCTGAGGATAAATTAAACTGTGTTCTGCTCTACGTCCAACTGTTCAGCTGTTACAGAGGCTGTAGGTTCATGTTGTGGATTGGTTTGTAGTTAAGCAGGACTCTTCTGGTTTAATCCATCAAGGCTGTCAGGACATTTTTATTAACATAAGCCGATCGTTACAGAGAAAATGACATTTCTGTGAATTGATTCTGTTATAGAAGTTAAGATGCTGACATGAACTTTTTAAGCACCTCTTATAAACCCGGGCGGGCCTGCTTCTAGTCCCTTTGAAAGGTTAGGTCTGAATGTGTCTCTTCAATATGTTCATTAGTATCTCTTACACTTTTACCAAGAGGAAGACCGACCTTGTCTGTTCGTTTTGTGTTTTTATTGCAAGATCATAACAACTGAGGCTCTTTCTGTGGAGGTTTTTTTTTCTTTTTTTTTTGTAACTCTTACCGCAAGAAGGAACTCCAGTGTCCAGTACGGCAACTGCTCAGTCACTGGTCTGAACAGCATAAATTTATTGACTGACTGAACATATAACAGCAGCTAAAACGTGGGCCATGCAAAGAACACCTCTTAATATTGGAAAGCTTTTATCTGAAGCATAAAGCATCTGAAGCATACAAACATTTGTTTGTGTATGTGGGTGTGGTGATAAGGTGTATGGGGGGTGGGGGTAGTGGGACATTGCTTTTAAATTTGTAAAGCACCTTGTGTTGCATATTTTTGTATGAAAAGTGCTATATAAATAAAGTTTTATTGATTGATTGATTGATTGATTTTACTAGATTATCTGAAATTCTCTTCATCAATGGCAATTACTATCTTGACTGGTATACAAGCTGACCCCTCTCTTCCAAAACACTTCTTTTGGAGTGAAGTTAATGAAATAGTTATGAAAAGACAGAAGCTTCTTTCCAAAGTTTGACCACAAATGTTCATCCAACACCGCGTTGTCTATGCACTTAAATTTTTTCTTTTAAATCTGTGAGGTGCTTTAATGTCTAGGCATTTATCTATTTATTGTTTTGTTTTCATTACATAAAGTAAACAAGGTGTGACAGATGGAAATTCCCAAAAACTTTAACAAAACATTGTAGATTGTATGCAAAGACGTTGAACAAATACTTGGTCCTTGGGTGAGATATGGGGGTCCCTAAATGACCCCTGACTTAAAAAAAACCCTAGTGACGAGTCACCGCCAACACTGCAAACCAACAACCGACAACATTCATCTGCACCAGGTGGTAATTTCCAAGGTTTTCAACTCAGTAAAGGAGATGAACAGTTCATTATTTTATTTTAGTCATATATCATATTTCTTCTAATAAACACCCTCGAATGCAATGCAAAACAAAACCGGGGTGGCATCTATTTTGACCCCCGAAATTCCCAAATTTGTCACAATTGATGCTTTAATAAGTTGAGGGTATTAAGAGTTCATTAGCAAAAATGGATAAATGTAACTCCTGACAAAACTGGTCTATACTGTACACAAAAAACATTTCATACTTTTTCTGTATTTGTTAAGTGTGAAAAACGTTGATGAATTCTCTTGTGTTCAAATGTATTGCTGGTTCTTAAAATACAAACCAAAAAAGTACAATCAATCAAATGTTTCATTGGAGCTGTCCGTTTTTGCAAATGAACTCAGTATTTTTTTTTCATGGTCGGCCTCAACATGAGACGATAACATGATTATAAAAGTCAATTAGAGATGCTCAAAAGCTATAACAATGTAATTCAAGAAGCAGTCATTAAAAGCATCTTTTACGCTGGAAAAGAAATATCAGAAAGTTGTTGAGATTACTGAGAAAAATGGAAAAGGTTAGAGTTAGCTTCATTTAATTCTGTCAAAGCAAGCGTCGCTCAAACCTTCCCAGAACCATACTGTCCAGTAGCAGCCTAACAGGTTCTACCAATTGTTAAGTGTGTAATGGTCTGGGTGTTTCAAAATCTACAATATAAGATGACCCAACTTCTTCAGATGTTTTCAAAGTGAAAACAACTCATCTTACAGTATATTCTGGTCAACACAGTCATTACACACTTAACAATTGGTAGATCG
>JBAMYA010000014.1:12128062-12144112 GCA_037176975.1 Arrhamphus sclerolepis | reverse complement strand
CAAGAAACATGATTGGTAGATTTGTTCTTCTTCGTTTTCCCATCGTTTATCCGCTCCAAATCATAAAAAATATACTGCATTTGCTTCATTGCTATGTCTGAACTACACTTAGGAAGCTAACAGAAGGAAACTACAGCTAGCTACAACACTGCAGAAAATAGGCCACACAGCCACTTGGTGGTTAGAATTACAGAGCGACGCAAACGATAACGTTAAGAATAAATCAGGCTTTACTGGTTTTTCCACCATCTCCCACCCAACCTTTTGATTTTAGAAACAGGCCAACAGTGAAGTTAAGGTCTTAATGTGCAACTGAGGAAATACAACCACACCAACTGTCGACAGGCTATTATTTCACTACTGTGTTCCTACTGGCATGGCAAATTCAAACATAAAAAGAGAAACATAAAAAGAAAGGAGGAAAGAAAGAAAAAAGAAAACCTTGAAGGTATACGGTTCTCAGGAGAACTCTCCAGCTCCCCTGCTACCCCCCAGGGACTCTCCAGAAATGTTTGGTTTTAAAGAAACCAAATGAGGACCATTACTTTTCACGATTTTCCGGTTTTCTTCTCCCTCATTTTCATTCACAGCACAGACCCTCCTGTGAGCCGCTTTTAAAAGTCAACTTAATTCCACTCCAAAATCTGTCTTTCTGACAGAAAATAAGAATATCAATAATATTTCACATTTGCCTTTCAGATGCCGCCCTCTGAGACACTCTATACAAGCTAAACAGGCCAAAACATATTTCATCAAGCTCTTAAGCTGTGACCTGATTGAGTGTAAGATCATACGCTGGTAAGGCTTTCCGCTGCGTCTCTGACATGCCACGAGGTTTCAAAAGACTTTAAAAGTAGATAGTAAATCAGAAAGAAGATACCGTCAACCTGAGCGGTTACAAAGTCTAGACACACTGTTTCCCCAACCTAACATGACCTTACACTGTGTCACATCCGTGAGATATTCTGTATTTAATTACTGCACCAACATAAATCAGTGCAGGTGTGTATTGAGCAGACAGACGGGGGCTGGATCAGGTAGATCAAAAAGATTAACAGCAAGCGCCCTTCACATGTGAGCATGCAACGTTACACTCGGTGAACTCAAATGAGTTTCTCAATCACTGGGAGCGTTGCTTTTGCTTATCTTAACGGACGAGAATGTTACTTAGTGAGCACATTAAAGCTGCAACAATCAGTCAGCATCAATGTTTCAGAGGCAAAAAGAAAATACTAGAAATTTTCCGTCTGCTTTTTCAAGAAGAGGGAGATAAAAATGTTCTGCAGCCGTTGCCGAGGGGTGTCTTATTCTGCAATAACACAAGCCTCTGAAAACGAGGAGGAAACCCACGGGGCTCGTGGAGTCGGGGGGGGATTGGTTTTGTCAGAAAAGACAACAATTACAGCATGTTGCCGCTGCGCTTCATTTGTTCCAAATGCTCTGTTTTTGGAGGCAGCTTACACCCTTGTGGAAAGCAGGTAATCCGTGAGAAGAGGAAGTTGGCAGCTGACTGCTCTCTTCTGTCAATCTAAAAATGAGAAAATTTGAACCGTGGGTGCAATAAAACCTTGTCATACCTGTATCTGGTAGATTAGTGGTCAAAAATGCAAAAAAGCTACAAGTTATGATGGCAAGCCATCAACTACAGAACAAGTGACTTCATTTAGAAAGGTACTGACAAAAGGGCTACTTCAAATGTAGACATAATGAGCATTTTCACTAGTGGGGGTTCCAGGTAGTTTTCCAGAGGCCGGATCACTGACATGTGTCTCCATTACCAGGACCAACCCTGCCAAAGAGACATTCAGGAACCACCATTATGCATTAGACAAACAGCACGGAGAAACGCATCAATCGTGACTTTCCCCACTGTGGGACGATTAAAGGCTTATCTTATTTTAACTTTAGCCCCTCCAATATTTTTTTGGAGGATGACAAAGAGCGAAAGCGGTGCACTACCGCCACCGTGTGGTTTGGACTGGTACCTTACACGCAACCGGCCCAGTCACCGTAAGTGGAGGCACGCCAACTGAAAGGACTCCGGCCACCACTTCTTCCTCCTTCTCCTTCTGCAGCTCCTCAGAAGATGTTGTCATCACCATCTTCTGACCATCCCAGCGTCTACTGACACCTGTCCACTGGATGCCGCTGTGGGACACCAACATGGCTGACCTGCAGTCCAACCCTCCATGTGCTGCGTGTTATATATTTTTGTACCTCTCCTCTCTCTATCCTTCATCCTCTCTGTCCTTTCTTATCTTTTCTCCCCTTACATAGCTGGCCTTCGGCAGGAGGGTCCCCTCTGTGAGACAGGTCCTGCTCAAGGTTTCTCCCCAAGAGGGAGTTTTTTTTTCTTGCCACTGCTTGGCTTGCCATGTGCTGGGGGGGTTCGTGCTCTGGGTGTCTGTGAAGAGTCTGATGTTGTGAATAGATGCCGTACAAATAAAATTAAATTGATCTGAACTGACTAAGGAGGAGGTCAACTCTGTTAAAATTGCAGCCAACTAGTTTTCACCCAGAAACCCCACACTTTTACAGCCCCGACAAGAACATATGCTGTGAGCGTTTTCATCCATCTTCAAAACCAGCTGACTGTATTCCTCCAGCTCTAGAGCGGGCATGAAGTGTATACGTTTCAGTACTTCTGTTTGTCTCAGAGATGGCGAGGAAAACAGCAGGTGGTGTCACAATCGTTCACTGGATATCACCTCAATTATTAATTTAAGAGCAGTTGACGGTGCAGACAACAAAGAGCTGGAAAAGAATCGCTTTGCAGAAAGTGAGAAGGAAAAGAGGAGGAGCAGGACGGGCAATGCATGAATTATACATTTACCCCACAATCAGAGATACTTGCCTTATTTATGAGCAAGGAGCCCACACGGATCAGCGAGAATTGTGCTTTGTCTGCTTTGGGATGCAATAGCAATCCACTCAATACTTAATGACTCCGAAGTTTCACCCGCGGAATCACTCGACTCTGTCAGGGCCCGTTCTCCTACAGGTCCTCTTCCATCTCATGTTATCTTGTGCAGTGACAAGAGTCAAAATTACAGTGGCGGTAACTAGAGCCTCAGTTATCACCTACTTCTGAGCTCAGCTTACATTTCATGACAATTCGCCTCAATGGCGTGTATTCATCATTTGGGGCCAGTAACGGTGATAAAGAGGCCGGCGTGCACTTCACCATGACGTGGCATGGGAAAGCCAAAGCTTTCCCAGCGCTCCCTGAGAAGCATGTCAGATCTGCTTGATTTACAGTATTTACACCGGCGCCATCACACTGAATCATGTTACAATGATGGATGTGTAGAAGCTGAGCCGAAAATGGGATCACTTGATGAAACACCTCCTCAACCGCCACCGTCGTTTAAATTCAAACTGTCGGTCCAGTTGACTTACTGGAGCAATAATGAACTCATATTGTCTATGCAGAAAACAGACCAAAAAAAAGTCTTTCTGTCGCTGAAGATTGAGGAAAGGGTAAAGAAAATAAAGGCTTGTCCCCTACAGTGACCACTCAAGCTGTTCAAATCCTCCTTCCACTTCATCTCAGATCAAATGAGACCTGGAGATTCTGTGTTGAACACGACGTACAGCTGAGAGCAGAAAAGCCACCCTAATCCGATGCCGAAGTCACATTCCAACATCATTCCCGCTTGTTCTTTAGGGTTTCTCAAACATTCCAGAAACACTAATACTGATGAAGTGAGAAATGGTGTTCAGCCTTTAAACAGGGAAGATAATGTGTCTAATGTCTGTACGTCTTAAGTGATGACTGACGTCTCTTTTATTTCTGCTTCAACATCCATTAAAAAAAAAAAAAAAGCGAGAGGACAAACCTGGACATGTTGGTTCAGATGACGTTTGGATTTATGTAGCTGGAGAAAGCAAACAGAAGCAAGCATCTCCATCTCTCAAACATGTTCAGTCTGGAAATCTGGTGAGTAAATTTAGCCTCAAGTTGAAGAGTTAAATATTAAGAGAACTGCGGATTTGTGTGTTGTTTGAGTGTAGCTGGAATAAATTGATAAACCCTCCATCTTCTAAGCACATCAGCTTTAAGATTCTTACATCCTAATCTTCCTTTCTCCAGTGGGACTCGTAACGCCACCAGTACAGTCTGGACTATATTAATGATCACAAGTAAAGGCACAGAGTTCGTGGATTCCTTTTTTTTTAATGTTTGTTTTTTGCTTCAGCACCTCTGGGTTTTGGACATGTGTGACGCCGCCATCAGCACTTGCAGCAACCACATCCTCAGATTAAGAGCAAACACTTAGGTGGCAGCAGATTGTCACAGTGTGACTGGTCATTATTGGTAGAAAGAGGATTTCACAGCGACTTTGATTACATTAATCCTTCAAGAGAATGAAATTCTGTCTGACGGGGAAACATGGGGAATCAGGCTATCTGTGAAAGTTGGATTATCTTAAAAACACAAAACAACAACTGTTTCAAAGCCGTGCACACTCTTCAATATCAAGAGAAATCAGCTCGCCACTCAGATGTTGACCAAGCGCAGCTGTGAAGAGCAGTTTTAGATGTGAGATTGTGAGATTTTGCCGCTGAAGAAGTCTAAGCTGCAGCTCCTCCTCTCCCGTGGCCTCGTCTTTGGTTTTTCTTCTATGGGGGTTTTCATTCCTCACTGCCACCCACCATGTGAATAATGAGGTGGACAGATAGCGGCCAATGAAGCGACCTCCCCCCGGTTAGCCAATGAAACTTAACAGCCATGTCCAGATCAGGCCCTTCCTGCTGTGACTGACCAGCTCGGCTTCACACTCCTCTGCCACCCACACTGACACGAGACAGAAAATAACAAGACCAAAGTGTTGAGCTTCCTCCTCACACGATCGCCACCACCAACACCTCAAATAATTCACATTAAATTGGAAAAGAAATGAGCTCGGACTGGTGAGGAGTGCTTCTAAAACCGAACACTCTGCTCGCACCTAAACTGGCAGAATCATTTTCCAAGCCTAGCGCTTGCTCGGAGGTGCTGAACGTCTGGACTCAGCATCACCAAAAGGGGCTTTGAAGTCACTCCGAACACCTAACAAACGCCGCCCTGCACCCGCTTCATTGAATCTTTTCTTAAAATATACCATCAGAACCCTGAAGAAGACGTGAGTTTTATAAACTGCAGTGTCGAGTGAAAGTGGCAGCTTTCAATTAAACTGGTAAATAAGGCGAAGCTTCTGATTTGGCACACAACAGACTGGGAAGTCCGATCACTTCATTTTGGCGTGAGAAAATGTGGGGGTTGTGTTTGGGTGGGGTGGGTGGGGGCGTGGGGTTAAACATAGTAGCATTCCATTGATTGCTATTCAGTAAAAAAAAAACTGCTCCAACCAAAGGCGCATGTACTCCAAAAGAGTAAACACTTGTTAATTTGAAGCTCAGGGTAGGAGCGAACGCTCAAAAGAGCCACCTGGACTACGTGAGACGGCTATGAAACTTGTTTGCCATCAAAGTCAGAGTCAGACTGTGTTGCTTTCCTTTTCTCCAATACTCTTTTTGCAAAAGACTCCATATTTAGCCCCTCAGCCTAATTCACTGAAATGTCAGTGTAAAATTAAGAAAGTGCATACAGATTTAAAGAAAAACATCCTCAGGATATTCACTGTTCCGGCAAAAGAAAATATCACACGCTTTTCCTCGGGAATTATGAGTGAAGGGTGCTTTCCCGCGGGGCAACTTATCCAGGAATAATGCCCTTTCTCCTGGTCCTTCCCCGAGAAATGTTTGCGAATTAAAGCGTGCCACTCAGTTGCAGACCAGCACTTCACTGCCTTAATTCAATCCCAGCATTTGATGTGCAGCCTGGACTGCACCCATGGGGGGGGGGAATGAACCCTGCTGCTATCAGCTGTGTGCCCTGAAAGTGGAAAGCTTCTTGGCTGGCTCTCCCATGCGCACACACACACACACACACACAAAATCTATTTTGTTTGCCCCAGCAGGACAGAAGAGAACACCCTGGAGTTTTTAAAACTTTCAAGGAATACATCCAAATGCCTGAAGTGGGGAGCTCCAGCAGTACTGGGACAAAATGACAATAGCTCCTAGAAACGCCTGCTGTCTACTTCCCGCTGAATGCAGTTTGTCTGCCGGTCGGGTGCTGTGGCATGATAATGGCTCCCCGGCTCTTCAAATGCCACGTCGCTCTGCTCAAGAGAGGGCAAGCAGGTTAATTACCATGACAATGTGGACGCTGAGAGCGGGGCTGACTCGGACACTGCATACGAGATGACCAGGGTGACACTCTCGTCTCAAATGGAGAGACGGGGCTTTGATTTTTCAAAAATGCAGACAGATGGACGGGGGAGTCACAGCATCTTTGTCTCAACTATTATGGAGCCCTTCTCCACTTTTTTTCTCTTTAACAGAGCCTCTGGATGGACAAGCCTCCTGCCCTGACGTGCTCCTCCAGAGCCACTGCCTTTGTCTCTCTGTTTGACCGTGTGCTGTTCATGAAATGAAGAGGCTAATCAGTGGCTGTGGAGCTATTCACGGTGAAACCACTGTACAGCATGGGTCCATTTGGTACGATTGTTAGAGCGGCCACAATAGCTCTGTTTTGACACACTACGCTCAAGCCCTGAGTGCGCACTCCAACCATTGATGTGGAAGTGAAGTGTGGTGATGTTTGCTCCTAAAACATTGACTTCTTGCTGCAAATTAAACTTAAGCACCGTGCCCTGGCCTGCATCCCGAATAGCTGAACCAAAACCTAGGATACGATTAAACGAATTAAATTTTGAGAGCCGATGAAACTGGACTGGCAACGCAGCAGAGCGTTGCAGCTGCAGAGCGGCAATACAAGCATATCATTATTTTTAAGGGCTCACATCAAATCCAGCCTCGTGTAGCCTGCATGAGGGATAAAGAAGTGCTAACTGGCATGCTTGTTACAGCAGGAAGTACAAGAAGTCCATTAAAGAGTTTCTGGACATTTGCGGAGTTTCAACAATATTAGCTTGTTGATTATGAAAACAGTAAGCTATCCTTAGACTTGCAGCCAGCAAAAGCATTTTTAAAGCATAAAACTTTTGTGGAATTACTTGGGAATGAGCAGTGCCAAGAGCTGATGTTGGCTATCACAGTGGAAAGAAGAGAAACAACTTTACAGTGAAAACAAAGGAAGTTTTGAATGCCTTATTGAATGCCTGCCACTATTTTTTTTTTTAAATAAATGAATGACATATTTTTTATTTCTGGACGAACAGACAAACCTTTCTTCTATTGTTACAAGGAAATGCTGTGTTAAACAATTAAATTAAAAAAAGAGCTTTCGCTCATTTCTAACTAAAAGAATAAAACTTCCAAAAGCAGGATGACACAACCTATACATTTGCAGATGCTGTGGAAAGTACAAAGCACAATAGCTCTGCTGTGTCCAAGGCAGATGCAAATTGCTTAGGAAACTATTTGAAATTCAAAATGGGAATTTAGAAATCGAGCACAGAGGGTGATTTTGCAAGGCAGTTGATTCTCTCGACACTGATTGTGATTAATACGAGCGGCCCACGTGAAGCCATGTTAAGTAAGCATAAATAACTACAGCCATTCTGCATCTTAATGAGTTTTCAATTAATAACCATCCGTTTGCTCAAATTCTCAGAGTGCATTCTTCTGTAACTTATGACTGTAGGTAAAAGAGCAGATAACTACATAGAGTGCCACTCATCACCTTTACAATAACATTCCTCCTATATGTTATTTTGATCGCTTTCTAACGGGAGTCCAGAGAAGAGGAAAAACAGATGCCCAGCTTCATGAAAAGGAAAACTGTCCTCCAGTGGATACATGAGCCCATGCAGCGGCAGCGAATCCTGATTTGACTGTTTTGAGTGCAGAAATGAGAGCCTTTGACAGCTATAGAAAGCCTCTCTCAGATTACTGCTTGGAACGGGCTCTGCCGGTGCATCCTCCCTCTCGTTTCAGCTCCGTCGAGCTCTCTGCACACAGTCCATATAGTGCATCTCCAAGGGCCCTGTCAACAGCTCCAGGAGGGTCTGATAGAGTACGTCAGCTCCGTCTTTCCAGAGGAGCTGTCAACACCAGCTTTGTATCAAGCCTCTTCAAGGCAGGGTGCAAAACACAAACAAGCCCTGCGGGACGCATGCCACAATGCATCCGACTGAAATTCCCAACGACAGCAAAAGAGGAAAAGCAATCTTTGCCTTCATAAATTGCCGGGCTTTCAAAGTCTCTTTGTTTTGCTTTATTTAACCGTATTCCATGAACATGACCAAATGAGTAACAGCAGAAACAAAAGCAATTTAAGTCAATGCTTGCTGAAAAGAGAGGAGTCTTTTCTCATCAAGGACTACATCAACAGTTCCTGACTGCTGCCGTGGGCACAAAAAGACAAGTCCTGTTATGACTTGTACACTTTATGTTGTATTATCCTCTGATAATCAGGCATGCATGTGGCATGTGGCATGTTCATGAAAGAAATGAAACCACAGTACCTTGGAGCACTGCTTGTGATTCTGGCACCACATCAAGGATCCATTATTCTATGAAAGAGAGGAAAAACATCATTAGTCATCAGAGATGCTGTTGAGAAAACAATTACAATCATCAATCCATCAAATCCAAAAGTAACTTTGACCTTTTTCTCTCTTGTCACGATATAGTCTCTCACTGCTTCCCTTAAACTAAACTCTGTTTGATGGATTGGACTGGCTAGAGTGGATCACTGGTCAGTTCCAGCAGATCGTGGTTCGTTCACTCTCTAAAACACATGTTCTCTAGTTCAGGGAGGTGGGAGCTGATGAAGGCACCCCTGCGCTGGCTCAAGATGCTGCCGGGTTTCTCTAAATGCAGCGCAGGTGCCACCTTCTGCCCTCCAACACTGCAAACTTTCAGTTACAACAGTGTCAAACTGTCAATGTCAGCATGAAGAACTAGTGAGGGTAAAATGCTGATGCAAATTCTTCATCATCCACATCATGAGCCGTAGATTTCTAAGTCTTCAGTTCCAACTGAATGATGAGGAGTTTCAGGTTTGTAAGATGGCCATTTATTTCAGCGTCGCATGTAGTCACATGTATACAAGGACTTTATGGTCTACAAGCCATCTTGTTATGGTGGCACCGAGGTTACGCTATGAGCTTCGGGGAGACCGTGCGTTTACTGTTGCTTGTCCCAAGTTGTAGAATAATCTTCCTTCTGACATCCGTGTTGTCACCGACTTGGGAATTTTTAAATCAAGACTTGAAACCTATTCACTTAGAACAGTTTTTAATATCAGTTAGCTCTGTCTCACGTCTAACCAGCATTTTTATTTTTTTATTTCTCTTATTCTATGTTGTGAAGGTTTTATGTTTTGAAGCTGATTTTAGGAACATTTTATGTTCAACTTTGATTTTACTTGTGATTTTTTTTCTTCTTCTGTTCTTTTGCTTTTATTTGCCATTTGATGTAAAGCACTTTGGGTGTCAGCTGGTTATTGTAAGGAGCCATGTAAATAAATGTAGGCCTCCCAAACCCCCTCGGGGCTCGTTACGCCTTTTGTCCGTTGTACCTTGTTTACCTGGTCAACACGTGACTTGTTGCGGTCACATGAATCAGGGTGTGAACGGTTGTTGGACAGGCGTGTGGAGAGGCCACCTCCTCTGTTTAATGTTAGTTTTTCCTTCTTAACATAGATGGCTTCTTTCACAGGCTGCACGGTGGCTGGGTGGCTCGCACTGTTGCCTCACAGCTAGAAGGTTCTCCCTGTGTTTGCGTGGGTTTTCTCCAGGTACTCTGGCTCTCTTCCACAGTCCAAAAACATGGCAATTCTGAATGGCCTGTGTGCGAGTGTGTGTGGATCTTTGTCTCTATGTAGCCCCATGATGGACTGGTGACCTGTCCAGGGTCTACCCCTGGCTTTTATATCCAAAGATGGCTGGGATAGGCTCCCTGTCCTCTCAGTTCAAAAAAAGCTTCCTTTGTCGTTGACATGAATGTACACTAACACTTAAACGATAGGCATATAGGACTAGGGATGGACTTGTGAAATACTGACTCGGACTGATGCATTAACTGCATTCTGACACACAAATCAAAGACAAGTCCTCAGATTTTTATTTTATTTTGTGAAATATTCAACAAGTATTTGGTATCGGATAATATCTACTGAATATTAATTTCCTGCAACATGCAGATTTACACATGCTATAAGTTTATGTCGTGTGCATCATGTTAAAAAAAAAACCCACAAACTAATGGCATTAAAATATCAGGTGAAAACATCCCTATGACTGTCTACTTTGCTTTTACTGATTTCTCTTGCTGTGGTAAAAATGGTAACATCTGTAAAAGAACCATTGAGGAGAAGGCGGGGACAGCTTCAGTTGTTATCTGGCAAAACTTTACCCATCAAAGTTAATGCTGCAATGATGTCTTCAGCTCAGTTTACAGCACGGGCAAGGCAGCAGGGAAAAACCATCTCTGTGGATGTAAGCGGGGAGGCTCGCTGACTGATGAACTACAGTTAAAATCCACTTTCACTGTCTTCTTTAGCAGGCTGTTAGCAGGCTGCTGCCATGCAGAGCTGCGGCTGATGAAGTTAAAATGAGGCGAACTCCGTTCCGTAAGCAGAGACAGTTTGTCAGAAACTCCTTCAAGTCTGTTGGCATTTCAGCTAGTCTTTATTTGTAAGTTAATGTAAATTCTATTGATTTCACTGTAAGTCACTTTGGACAAAAATGCTACAGTGGGACAATATCCCAAATGCGAATTTGAATGCGTTTTTAAGACTGTGTTTGTTTAAAATGCTGACAAGTTTGTCACTGATTAGCAACAATGCACGTAGGCTACACACAGGTCGTACGCTGTCTTTGGCATTTATACTTGTAATTGCACCACCTACCACTAGATGGCAGAGCAGGTTCTCTTCTGTAGAACTGTAGCTTGTAGTACTGAGCTTCCTTTCGTTTTGTTTCCTTTATGTATATCAGAAATAGCAACAGATGAAGTACTGAGCATTTTAAAAAGACAATACAGGAAACTGTCGTTCCACACGATTTGAAAACGACAAAGAAGAAGCAGCTGCAACACGGAGATGAAGAAGAACTCCACCAGGCAGACCAGCCACATTTCTTGCAGATAAAAAAAAATGAAAAATACTTTATTTCATTTTTTTTCATCTGCAAGAAATGTGTGCGTAGTTACATTTGGAGAGAGGTGCACGCCAGAGTCTAGCGTAGCTTACTGGGAGGGTTCACTCCTAATGTTTAGGTACGCTTTGACACAGAAGTATCAGGCTTTGGGCTTGACTCGGACTTGACTCAGAAGTCTGGTGATTTGAGTACACCACTTGAACAATTAGCTCTAATTGGTGACCAGCCAAACAGAATTTTTTTAGTTGTTTTATTTTTCCAGCCAGTAAATGCGTCAGAAGCATAGCCTGAGAAGTCTGATTTTATTTTTCAATGTGTAAACTCATTATGATGACAAACGAACACAAACATACAGTTTCTAAGCCAAAGCACGACCTCGCTGAGGAAGTTTTTCCACTCCGAGTACAGAACTGATTAAACTGATTCTTCAAAAGTGAATCGGATCCGGCTGAATCCGACTTGAAACTGGCCAAGAAAAAATCACATTCTGTGCATCTCGAATAGTGATCCAACATCACTTTTAAGCTGATCTGACACGATACGTGTTTGGTTCCATGATGCCTGTAAGGCTCAGTTTTTGGTCTGTTGTCAGTCCCTACAAGCCAACAACAGAAAAACCAGACTGATGAGCAACATGTTGTATTTCTCAAACCTAGCCACCAGCAGTCTAGCTAAAACTCTAAACACACCAGTTTCAATGAATTCAATCTCTCTTTGTCAAAAAGGGATTCATTATTTGGTTGTTTTTGTTTTTAAAATGAAAAAATGGCAGTAAAAGATGCATAGAACTGGAGTGAAGGAGTCCATAGCACAGAGTGGCACCTTTCACATTACCCCCAAACAACCGTTCCATTGTTACAGTGATGTTATTGATCACAGCTTGTTTTTTTTCTCCTCATTTAGAGATCTTTGAATGCGGATGTTCTCAATAGAGTTGAAAGTTCCAATAATGGAGTTGATTCGAGTGAATGACCTGGATCCAGGCTCGAGATTTGGATGTTCCCCGTCTCCACAAAAGCTAATGAAGCTGTGACAGACAGCCAAACTTCAGGGATCTGCAAGGATGCACGGGAAGGGTCTGCTTAAGTTCAATGTCAAGTTCAAAGCCTTTTTCTCACAATGTAATCCAGAAGAAATTTCCCACGAGACATTTTGGAGAGAAGTAATCATTACAGGGTTTAATTTGACATCCAGTACCAGCATGCGCTGTGCTTTTAAGAGTCAAGGATAGCGGTCAAATGGCTTCAAAGGAATCCATGATTGGATGGTCATGTCTTTAGAGAATCTCCCTCACAAAAGACTGCAGATAAGGATGAAAAATATATGAGTCTGAGCACTAAGGAGACTTGTTTAAATGTGCTACCAAATGAAGCTGAAATAGGAGCTGCTTTGGCTGAAGGGTTTTTACATGCATCAGCAGGTTTTCTGTCCTTTTGTGTGACTTTAAACACCTTTGCTCTGCCAGGCAAGACTTTGAAATGTTACTTGGTCCTCTCTAGTGCTTTGTTTTGTCGAGTATCAATCGCCCAATGAACTCCAACTCAACTCCTGTTGGTGGTGCCACATAAATAAAACCTTCCAACATTTAAGTTCATAATTTATACGGACTGTCACAGTCCAAAATAATCGATCTTGTTTTTGATGCCCTCCCTAGCCGATCCATCAACGGAGACAGGTCCAGATCTGCAGAGGGGCTAATTTTGCCGCGTGACAGCATCCCTGCAGCAGAGGGGCTCAGCAGGATGTTGCCCCAGCTGTCCAGGCCTGACCCCACCATTTCAGGGACCAACAAGGGAATAATTATAGGTCAGGGCTTCATCCATCTGACTCGCCACGGCATTCCTCCGCAGTCTGAACACCACGCTTCGCTGAGGGCTGTCAAGGACTCCCGGTGAATGAATTCTTTCCAGATATCCCCCGGTGTGACCGGGGGTTGAAGAAATGAGGCCAGACCGCAGTCTACCAATACGCTAAGGTGAACTCTGCTGGGCTGGTGACAGTCCGCTGACGAGAGGAGTCGTGTAAACAGGACATTTATCACAGAGATACATTACAGCTACTGTCAGCTGATGAGTCGGAGCAGGTGGCCGGAGGCATGCGGTATTGTCTAGACAAGGAGAGGAACATGGACAAAAACTCCTTTTATCTCTCAGGGTACCAGCCCCTCGTTTGAAAATTTAAATCTTCTTTTCTTGGAGGCCTTTAATTTGGATTGAATGGAGCTTCATTTCCAAACTGCTTTTAATCTCTTCTATATCTTTCCAAGCATTTAATTACTAAAAAAAAACAAAAAACAAAAAAAAAAAACTGCTTAATCTGTGACACCTTCTATACATGTGACCATGCTAACAGGAGGCAGGACTTCAAAGGACAGACGGGTGTCTCTGTCTGTCCTTTGACAACTCAGGGGTCCTCGGGCGTCACCAAAATAACCTCCCCTTCAACACACATACACACACACGCACAAAGGTAAAGTAAAGGGCTTTAATATTTAAGCTCCAGTTTGAGTAGGTGTGAGGGCTGTGGTCATTCTACCCATCAATTATTCAGCTGATATAAATTATTTGTCAGACTCCCTGATAGTGAGCTAATGTTTCCAAGGCAAATCCAACACTAACATTTCAGAGATCTTAAACAACGCCGGTGTAAAGTTGTCTCCACTTCAGGACGAAGGCTGTTTGTCAAGTGAAGCAGCCCGGGATGTTGCAGCGCGGAGATTTATCGACAGGACTGTCATACTTTAAGAAGAAGAAAAAAAGCGCACGCGGAGAGATGAAGCCGAGCTACATAGACCTCTATTCATCCGCTGTCCTCAGTAATGAAAAACTCCACACATAAGACGAGCCCTGGCGGAGGCTCGGTTCCACCGCAGGCTATTTAATATCAAAGGCCAAAACAAGGGGACACGGAAAAACTACTTTCCAGTGGTTTTTCTTTTTTCTTCTTCTTCCCTCCACTTAAAACACAAATCTCTCCAGTGAGATGTTTAGACTTTACTACGCAGCATATTAGAAATGAATGACTAAATTTAAAACGTTAAGATTTTTATTGCTTCCAATGTAATAACAAGGCCTCATGGACACACCTTGTTTTTGGCTGCACAGGTCCCCGCATAAATAATCCACTACAAGGCTGATGCTTTCAGAATACATTATTGCACAGGGCTCCCAGCTCGCTCTTAATATTTTAAAGTGTCTGAGGCTAATATTTATGGTTGGGTGTGTTCCCCTCTGTCTATTGTGCTGGGGTGACAAGTTCCCCAAAAGTGAAGTAAAATGTCAGTAAATCTGTATTTGGAAATGCTATTACATCAATAAATCTCCAGTTGCTATAAATCTGACAAGCAATAGGCTACCCACGGGTTTCCTAACTCTGCAACTTCACACTTCTTTCCATTTTGCGATAATTCAAAGTCAAATCTATGATTTGCATCCTCATTCAGACGTGTGGGTGTTCAGATATCTTCCAGTGTTCTCAGAATTATCAAATTAAAGCTAATGCGAATTTTTTTTTTTTGAAAAATCCAGCTGCAAAACGTGTTAAGAGAGCAAATTATCACATGTACCACAACCAAAATAAGCAGCAGCTCCAGATATGGAGCAGTCACGGTGAAATATTAGGGGAACAGCAGGGGAAAGACACTCCTCTGATATGCAGCAGAGGCATTTCATTTCAGCTAAAATGGAAAGTGTTGTGCGTCTTGGTTTTCCTAGCGAGTATTAAATGGCCCCCCGAAGGATGTCCAAGTTGAATTAAGAGGTCTGTCGTCTCAATCACTGGAGTGGAGCTCCGAGCTGCCCGTCATCCCGCCGCTGTAATGAGATCTGGCAGGGGGAAGCAGATCCACCTGTGGGTTTGTGCTGACTGAGCGTGCCCCGCCGCCTTTTGTGCTAACACTACATTCCAGCTTATCACGTTGAGCACAACTGGGGCGCTCCGGCGTTTAGCAGGAAGGTGACCTCGGCAGGAGCAGCATCAGTGCTGTTGTGTGCATCGTTATACACACACACTCCTGAGAGGTGTGTGATGCTGGCTCTTATTGGCAGGGGCGGGGATGGAGAGGGCAGGGCTGGAGGGTGGGAGGGTGGCCCTGTGTTTTTGCAGCTGACAACCCTCCTCCTCCACCACCACCTCTCATTCTAACATGAAAGGACTGCTAAGAACACAGAGCATAAGACAGTCCTGCACATTATCACCAATTGCTGTCTATTCTTAGACCCAGGAGTTTGCTTCCTTATCACTGACCTCCCTCTCTTTAGACAAATGCCTCCATCTTAACCCCACCCCCCACCCCAACCCCACCCCACACACACACACACACACCCAACCAAAGACCGCCCCAGACTCTGAGGCTCTGCAGTCAATTATGTCGACTATTAGCTGTTCATTAGATGTGAGGCTCCAACAGTTATTTGACTTCTTTGCTGGTGACTAATTTAATTGGCCAACTTTAGCAACCTTGGGCAGCGCTACACTCTTGGAGTCCTCTCAAAACAAATCCCTGACACCGCTTGCCAAGTTGCACTTCAAGAAACACTGTTTTTACTGTTTCTTTTGGATGCACATCGTTTCTGCTTTCCGTCCTCTGAGGATTCCTAATTACAACAGTACACGTTCATCTTATAGCTAAGTCATATATCAATCCCTTTAATAACATTTCTGTAATCAACTGCAGCAGGTTGGTGTCTCAATAATCTACACTGAGAAGCACTCATCTGGATCAATGAGCGCTTTTTAAAGTAAACTTAATTTGCAACAAACAAGCCATGTGCTCTTCAATTCATTAGACCCAATTAGACATTTTTAACTTGCTCCACAATGTTTCCAAACAATTAGGAGGAGGGGGGGGGGGGGGGGGGGAGCTGCTTACCTCCCCCTGAAAAAATGCAAATGGTGAAGGAACAAAAGGCAATCCCCAGGTAGATGGCTGGTG
>JBAMYA010000014.1:12113520-12127962 GCA_037176975.1 Arrhamphus sclerolepis | reverse complement strand
ATAGATAGATAGATAGATAGATAGATAGATAGATAGATAGATAGATAGATAGATAGATAGATAGATAGATATGTATACACACACACATATACATACATAAAGTTAAAATAAATAAATAAAAATCAACAACTGCAGCGTTGGTAACCTGCTCCTGTTTCCTCTCAAGAGAGAGATGTTTTTACGCATGAGGAAGAGCATCAACCTTCGCCTTTCTTCCATCAAGCACCACAGCGTGTGTTTGTGTCACGCGCTCGTACCTGAGAGTGCTTGAAGAACGCGGAGATGCGAGTGATGTGCAGGCTGAGGCACCTCGAGGCGCATCTCGCTCGATAAATGCTGCCGGTGAAGAAGGAGTCGTCCTGCCTCCGCGCCGACGCGCTCCCAGGGCTCGTCAGCGCCGTAATCCACAAACACAGCGTCGCGCACACGCTCAGGCTCCCGGAAAACATCGTCCCCGCCGCTCTGGTATTTAATCCTTCCACGGTTCGGACGACACTGCTCGCAAGCTCCGCGGAAGAAACTAAAGAAACTTCAATTATACGCCGGGGAGGAGTCTCGGGCTCCCGCGCCTTCTGATTGGAGGATCCTCGCGGTGACTGACGTGCACGAGGAGTTTTTAAAGCAGGTAGACTGCTGCATAGTGTTGCACACTGTGCTGAGGACCATAAGCATGATATAGGTATAATCCGACACAGATGACATATTAGTTTGATTTTTTTTAAGAGGTATAAAAGCTCAGTCTAAAGTGATGTACTCCAGGGGCGTGCACAGATATTTTTGGGGACAGGGGCTCAAGCCACCAGAAAATGTGCACACTCAGTTAAATGGCACATAATTGTGATATAATGTGATGCAATATAATATAAGTACTTGTTTTAAAGCAACACCATGTAAGATTGTGATCTTTAGCACCCCTATCTGGTTGAGAAGCATAATTGTCCATTGCCATCATACCCTGGCTTCTATTATGAAATAGACTATACTGGTGAAGAAACAAAGAACTTTAGTAATACAGCCTAATATGAACCAAATTCAAAGGCACAGGACGTAGACGGAAAAAAATTAGGACTTACTAACCCAATAGCAGCAAGGCAAGAGCACCATCCGGCTCGCAGCCCTCTGCCTCTCTCAGCTCACACCAGTTTATGAGGGTCTGATACTGACTCATGTACGGGGTCTTTCACGATCCATCTTTCTCTTTCATTTTCTTGCCTCTTCTGACATAACACTCTTCACTTTTGTCGTTGTTCATTGTGATTATGTATGTTGGATCATTTCTTTTTATAGTTAGCGTTTTGCTAACTGAACATAGCAAACACTATGATTGCAATAGTTGTACACTTTGATTGGCAGCTGAGAGGCATGTCTTTTCCAAGTTGGGTCATAGCATTGGCAAAGCACGTGCAGTTAGGCTTTGGTGAAAGTGCAAATTGTATTGTTATAAGTTGAACTACTGCTAAAATAATTTTAGAAACTTTTTTGGGGGGAGGGTTTCAAGTTCTGATGCGTTGCTTTCATTTTTGCAGTTATTTTTTTCTACAACCATACAAGCACATAGAGTTGCTCAAATTAATCTTTTTCAATAGACAATCAACATCAACATTCTTAACTTGCCATAGAGTTAAGAATTTTGCAATTTTGTTATAAAACTGAGGCTTTCATCAAGTAATCATGACATTTTGCCAAAAATCATGATCTTTATTTACTTAAAGCAACACAATGGAATATGAAACTTCCCCAAATAAAGTTTTGAAAATACTTTAGCGGTAGTTCAAGTTGTAGCAAGACAAATCGCACTTTCGATAAAGCTCAGCATTGCCTACATTAGGACTGCGTAAGTCGGTGAGCGACCCATGCTCACCAACCTACCTTCCAGCTGCCAATGTCAAAGAGTACCAAAGAGTATCAAAGTGTACAACCAGTCTTCAATTCTTGTCACAATATTTGATCGATGCCGCTAGCCAGACGCTAATGCTAAGATGAAGTGATCTAACATACATTATTGCTACAAACGTCATGGCAGAGCCAGCGGTTCCTCGCCAGTTCTTCTCCTGTCAACAAATACTCCGTTGCGTGTGCTCCATTGTGCCTATGGAAGCACAGACAATTGCACTTCTCAACCAAAGAGAGGTGCTAAAGAGCACAATCTTACATGGCATTCCTTTAAGACTGAAACTTTTTGTAGTAAAACATTGACTTTTACAAAATTGGATCTATTTGACAAAAGATTATGACTTTGTGTTGTGACACTGCAAATTTCATAAAACTTTACCACAACAACGTTACCACACATTTCACAAAATTGTAGCAACTTTTGTAAAAAAAAAACAAACAAAAAAAAACACAGCTTTTTGAGATAAAGGTTCACAATACCACAACTTTTTGGCATCTACTCATGACTTTTTGTAGTAAAATCATACATTTGTGGTGCTAGAAATATTGCTTTACAAGTTCTCTACTCCAGCAACAGAAATTAAGCTGTACTCCAGCGATTTAGGATTTCAAGCCCATGAGTTTGGGGGACTAAAGAGACAATTTAGAAGGTTAATCAATCAGCATTTATTCATATAGTCCTTCACTACAATATGCACTATGCATTGAAAGCATTCAAAAAAAGATGTATTTTAAGTTTGGATTTGAAAAAAGAGCAAAGTTTCTGAGGCATTTTGAATATCATGAGTCGCAGCAACTTTAAAAGTGCAATCTTGACCCTGAATGTAAAACATATTTGCAGAAATCTAACACATCTACCAGTTAAACTGAGGTCAGACCATTCCTGACCTTGAAAACAAACATTAAAATCTGAAAATCGATTCTAAAACAAACTGGATGAAGGCAACTGATGGAAGACTGGTTGAGGCCAACATTATGTGCATTATAACAATCCAGTGTTGAGCTCATAAAGGCCTGAATTTCCTACCCCAGATTATGTATGTTAAAAAGAAAAGAAAAAAAAAGAAAAAAAAAGGAATTGATTGTATCCAGAAGACTGAGCAGGAAAAAGCTTGTCTTTGCATAAAGGTCAAAAGTGAAACACGAGAGTCGGAAACATCCCAATGTTATAGTCTGGGAATCCTACATGATCCATGCAGGCAATCAATATCATTCCATAAAACATCAGAGTCTATAAAACCTCCACACACCCTTTTTGTAAGCCTTCAGATATGCTATTTGAATACAAATACTAGTCAAAAGTGAATTAATTGCCAACACTCTTTCACGTTTGACTTTAAAAGGCATTGCCAACTTTAGCATATCAGTAATCTGTTTACTATTTTTTGGACATTTTAATATTTAGACACATATATGCAGAGGAAAGCACCTGCCTTTGTTAGCATGCATGTAAGAGTACAACTCAATACAGCTCATGTGCAATGTAGCAGGTTTTCTGTATCAAACCCCCACATATGGCCTTGAAGATGCTTGCCAACATCCCAGGGAAGCCCCCTTTCCCCTCAAGCCCTCGCCTCCCAGTTTCACAGTAGCTTGGAAAAACAATTCTTACATGGAAAACTATTAAAACCATCCTGAATAAATTCCTCACAATGGACTCCCAACTCCTGGCATCATTTCATTGCCCAAGGTATGGAGAAAATATGACATGTAGGAAAAGCTTGAAATCCTCGCTATTTACTGCAGTTAAGGAGTGAGTATTTAATTAGAAAGTTCCCTCAAGGGTTTACAAGACACCCCTCCTTTTGTCAGCTCCCGGAGAACTTTCCTGAACCCCATTACAGCAGCAGCATAATGAAGTTTTATAGGTGTTGCTCTTAAATTGTATGCAGAGTGGGAGTGAACAGCAACTCGCACACCATCATTTGGTTTGGCTGAAGTCACAATGTTGCCTCGGGGCCAGTTGTGCAGTTGCGCCAAATGGTTTGACCCCTGTCTCTCTACTCAAACAGGAAATATGCCTATATTAACACATCCTAAAGTGCACACACTATTTCTGGCAACAATGGAGCTCGTGAAATCAGATTGAAAATTCCCATCGGACGCGCCAGTTTCCCCGTCATTGGTCAAAAACTTGACATTCTGCTCAGTGAGAGCGGGCACGCCACAACGCCTGTGAAAACGTCTCTTGCGTTAACAATGATGCGCGTTCATTTCCCTGGTGGTCTCGGGCCTACAGTGGAACTTTGGGTGAGATATCCCTTGCTACTCTTAAAATATTTAAACGCGGATGTCTGTGTACCTTAAAAAACGGTGTAATGGCTTAATTTGTTGGCTTATTACAGCCATGTGTGGTGGGAGGTTTTATGGTGTGCAGTGAAGGAAACACAGGGTCTGTGTGCGGTCCTGATGTCTCCTGCAGCCTGCGGGACACGCATCTCTCAGACGCCATGCTTTCATTGACTGGGAAAAGCCTCCTCTAGTTGTAAACTCAAACTGGAAACCTGTCTAAAGGGGCCAACTGAGTGGACTTCATTTGTGACTCTTGATCCTCACACTTGCGTTTGCAGCACCTTCACTTGCAATATATCCTTTCATCAATAAATAGACTCAGGAGTCCTATATATCAGAACATAGAAGTCACTATTATATATTTGTTTTCCCACTAGGTGCATAAAAACGGCAATATCTGATATTGAAAATTCACATTTGCAGTTTTCATCTTTATTCCCTCTGCTATGGGCTGTGTTTGTCCTTTCTCCCAAAATAGCATCAATATTATCAGAACTGCAGAACCAGTAAACACCCACAATATCCCCAGGTTCTGTGTAGAAAAGTCAGCCACTGAAAGAATATCTTTCCTTCCCTCATATTAAAATTCCTCTTCATTCTGAGAAGCCTTTCTCTTTAGATATTTGCCTGACAGATGACTGGATATGATGGTGTGGCGAGGAACTGGCTGCAATCCTGGAGCTGGGAAAAGAAAAAAAAAGAAAAAAAAGAAAACAACTTTCTGTCACATGATCTCACAAAAGCATCTCAGAAGATAACACAGAAGAGATAATATTTCAGCCTGCATTGCCCCGACAAAGAAGGAGCACGACGATCAAACACTTGTGCATCTTTGATGCTTCAAGGTGCGGGTGGACTTGCACTTTGATGGGGGGGGGGCAATCGGATCAGAGGAGACCACCGGCTTTTGTTGCAAGCTCTAGCAAAACAAAGGAGAAGGAGATTATTTCAGATTAGGGCAGTATTTGAAGATGAAGGAGGAGTGCATTAATGCTGTAGATGCTTTCAAATCAGGTTTATCTGTGTAATCATGAATTTAACAGCAAATCCTGTCATCAAGAAGAACGGTTAACGGGTTTTAATGGTGGAAGGAAACTCCCTGTTAAAGCAGAACTTGAGGCTAAATGGAAAGAATAAGTATTTGTATTTGTGTTGCACAGTGAGATCAGATCGTGTTAACACCAGCTGACAGAGAAGACCTCCAACAGTTTGAAAACCAAAAGTATGAGAGTAGTTTTTCCACAGAAAAAAAAAAAAATCCACAGGAAGATGATTAGTGTTATAATACCCATCACATGCAAACGTTAAGAATGTTATTCGTCATGTTGTGGGAGGAAAATCTCCTTTAACCAAGTCAAATAATGAAACATGGCGAGACATTATTATTCCCAACACATCGTGTTCTCACAGAATATGTCATTTTATTAGAAATAACTTCAGTTTCTTGAAAGCATGTGAATAATTTCATTCTTTTTTTTTTCCTTAGTAAAGTATTGATGCTGTTCAAAAGACGTGTCATGAGCATTTCTCACAAAGGAGATGTTGACTCAAATGTGTAAAATAATTTGAATTCAGTTGCAGATTTTAGAGGTTGTTTCCGGCAGCGTCCTTCTCACGCTGGTATTCTCTCAACCAGATCATGAGTGGACGGTAGCATGTTGAAACAAATAAAATTTATGATGCGGAAAATGTCTTTCTTTTTTTCTGAACAGACTGTCTCGCTTCAGCTGTACAGCCACCCTTTTGTCCATTCATGATTTTTTTTTTTTTTTTAAGTTGTTTCATTGGCGTGTTCATGAGAATTTCTAACATTCCCTGTAATAATATTGGTCTTGAACGCGAGGTTGGAAAAAACAAAAAAAAGGTCTAAATACAAGCAGACATGAAATATTTTCCTTCTTTCACCATAACTCCAAACAATGCGGCGTTGTGCCATGAAAAGGGGGTGATAGTCCACATACAAGCTGTTATTCACATGCACACCACCCACTCAGAGCTGGAGATACATGTTGGGCTCAGTTCAAACATTGATGGTTCACTGGCAGCTGAGGATCCCTCGGTGGCTGTTTAACGGTCTCGATGAGAACAATGGCAACAAATGGACTAGTGTTCACGTTCATGTGTACATGCAGACTGAGAGGGGAAAAGAAAGAAAGAAAGACACATCCTGAGCTGAGATGCTTTAAACCCATGTTTTCAGATATACTGTGTGCTCCATGAGGGTCATACATGTGTTGTGTTGTATCGACTTGTGCCACTAGATGGCAATGTGACCACAGAGAAATTTCAGATCCACCCTCGCCCTGTACACACACACACACTCTCTCTCTCTCTCTCTCTTTCTCTCACACACACACACACACACACAGACAGACTATTTTCCAAGAGAAGATCCAGCCTTATTATCCAACAGTGAGGGAATTTATCAGAGGGTATTTTGTTCTCTTGTCTGAGGCAAATGATGATCAGATATGGTGAAAAAACAGAAAACTTTTTTTTTTTTTAACTGACTGCAGTCATGCATGTCACATGGTCAAATGTTTTCACATGCATGCACATGCAGCCACTGCAGATTGTGGCAGGATATATCAAGCTACTGCAACCCTAATTTGAAAGGGAAATGTTAACTGATAGGTATGTTGCCTGACTCACTTCATTTTTGCTTATCAGCTCGCGAGAGGCCTAACATCTCCACATGAATGGCCTTTATCAGGGTGTGTGAAAACTACTTCCTGTCTTTTATATAATCCCATTATTCAATGGCTGCATGTAAATCTCGCTCTGATCATCTTCGACTTCCAGGAGGAACAACAACAAAGGCTTTAGCAATATTTCACTGTAAGCGCTCAAACCTGTGGGCCAGGACAGTAATTATGTGCTGTGACAAGTCACAATACTCTGCTGGGAGTCTTAACAGAGTGTTCGTTAAATTACTCATCCTTGTGAACTTATGAGAAAGCAGGAGGTGGAGAGCGGTGACGTGTGACACACCAAACAAGCCCATTCCAAAGCTTCTAAGCTTACAATAGAAAGATGGGTCATTCTTGTAAGATATATCTATGTAGCTATAGATATATGAAATAAGAAGACTTTAAATGTTCTTTGGTTGTTTACTGATAGCTGCATTGCAGAAAACACTATCCTGATTCATTTTACGGAACCTAAATGCTAACTTGAAGAATTTCGACCAAAAAAAGGTTGTAGATACATAAATGGAGATGCAATATTTTCTAAATGTGTAGAAAATAGCTTTAAATGTCGATTTTTTTAAGCTCAGCTATACTATTTCCCTTTGGATATTAACAAAGTTCTATCTATCTATCTATCTATCTATCTATCTATCTATCTATCTATCTATCTATCTATCTATCTATCTATCTATCTATAAGAAGACAGAAGAGGAAAAATCAGTGAAACTGTTTAATTATTTTATACCAGCGATACACAAACATTATTTGGGGGTGCTGCTCACTATTTCTTGGCTATTAAACAAAACTACGCCACAAGCTAAAGGCTCTGACGCGACTAAAAAATGTCATTCCGGTTAAGTGGTGGTGTGGATGGGTTCCCAACAAATCCAGGTAATTTAAGCTTTGTCCTTCCAGTCGTATCTACTTTGTCACCAGTCGTCTACCAAATGGTGTGTGCTGCCATCAATGGACAAAAAAATAGTGTTTACCAGACGTAGAACCATTGTCATTGTTCTGCAAGTCTCAAGTAAGTCCCAAGTCAAGTCATTAGTTTAAAAGTCCAAGTTGAACTACAAGTCTTTTTAAATTTTGTCAAGTCAAGTCTGAAGTCATCAAATTAATGATTCGAGTCTGATTCAAGTACAAGTCATGTGACTCGAGTCCACACCTCTGGTGTTTGTTTCCACAGAACTGGATCAGTAACTCTTCTCCTTTTGTGTCTAATTAACGATGGTTTATGTAACGTTTGGTAGTAAACCAGTACAGACGGTGATCAGATGGTGATGTCTGTGGAAACGGTGCTTTTTACACATGTTCTGTACTTGCAAGGTTATGATTACTTTGGTTTGTCTGGACGAATCCCACCACTTCAGTGGAAAGACATTATTGAGCCTTGTCAGTTCACCCAAGTGCTAACATTAATTACCACTTTTGCTGCAAAGACATATTCGTTTCTCACTGGAAACTGCCTCAATTCACATTACTTTGGCCTCTAATGAAAGTTTACACTCACCGCCATCTAATAATAGACCTAAGGTTGTTTTAGCTGCAGAATGGAGGATAGCTGTTTTCTGTTGATGCATTGCAGCCTCTGTGTGAATAGAGCTAATGTGTTCTAGGAGTGCCGGTAGTCTTGAGATGAGCAGTCTAAACACTGATTTACACTTAACTGAATTAAAGTAAAAACAAAGAAAAGAAGGTGAAATTAAATTCAAAACCAAAAACTGAAAACTTCCATCTGCTGGATACTCTCATTGGGGAAAAGACAGACACCAATAAATTAATAAAACTGATCATTATATTAAGACTTCACAGCAAAACTGTAGTGAAAGTTTAGAACAAATCACACTGGATCCTCTAAGTAATCTACATCTTAAGAGGGAATTTCTAAAGGATTTAAATGTCACTGTAAGAAGAAAGCATTGTAAAGTCATTACGACTGCTATTGTGCCAGAAGGGGGAGGACAGGAATGGCAAGTCTTTTGGTCGCCCAGGTCACCAACCCTTGACCTTTGTCCTCGACCCTCGAATCTCTGACATCTGTCTGTTTTCCCGCCTTCTCTGCCTCCTCAGTGCTCTGTAAAAGAAATTCCAAGTTATGGCGGGGGTAGGAAAGAACCCTCAGGAAGTATCACAAACATCATATACCGATATATATATATATGTATATATGTATATGTATGCCTTTGAGAGGATTATCATGACTCAAATGCAATATATACACACAGCACAAGAGCTCAGATACTGTTTGGCTCATTAAAGCTCCACTTTGCCTGTGTGAAAGCAAAGCCGCTGAAGCTGAAAGCTCCAGCCGTCTGCTTTGCTTTGTCTGAAAAATAGGTCTGGCTATGACATAACAGTGTACCACAGAGAGCCTTCTGCCTTTCTAGCTGGTGTAGATGATTGCAGAGGGGGGAGGGGGAGGAGGACAGTGGTGTGTACAGTGCACTCGCAAACACAAGCAGTTTGTTTGTTTGTTTGTTTGTTTCTTAATGCCATAAGAATTATGTGCATACGTAAACTCTGACAGACAAAAATCACAAAAGCCGTTTTTGTTTTTTTTTCCTTTTCTTCCAGACTGGCCCCATGCTCTCATTCTCTGTGTACTGTAAATAAAACAGCAGGGTTTAAGAAATCAAACTCAATATGTCACCAAAGCACAAAAGAGGATGTGGGAGATAGTCGACTGGATATTCCCCTGCTGCAGACAGAGTCCTCCCCACACTTCTGCAGCCTAATAACGATACGACCAGAGGCGTGTGACTAACAGCACCCCTCCCCCACTCTTACATATAGCCATTGCTCCTCAGTGCCGTCTAGAAAGGTCATGTGACCCTCATCAGCTTCCCGGGATGGGGGAGGGGAGGCAGATTGAACCTGTTCTTTGTTAGGAGGTCAGTCCCAGCTGTATGGAAGGAAGCACTTCTACCACACTGCATGTGATAGAGGGGCAAGGAGAAAGAAGAGCTCCACAGTTTCTCAAAATGGCACAGCAATAACAAGAGGGCACACTCAGTTAATGATACTATACTATACTATACTATACTATACTATACTATACTATACTATACTATACTATACCATACTATACTATACTATACTATACTATACTATACCATACCATACCATACTATACTATACTATACTATACTATACTATACTATACTATACTGTACTATTTTCTGTCTTAAAATCTTAACTTTTTCAAATGAAAAATGATGAACTTCATGTCCCAAAATCACAAATTTATTTTGTGAAATCCTGAATTTCTCAATATTGCAACCTTTTTGTGTTAAAAGTAATTTTTTTGGTCATAAAATGAAATCATGACTTTTAGATACACACATCCCAACTTTTTGACATAAAATCATGACTTTTTCAGAACAGTACTTTTATTTTTATTTATTTCGTTACATCCCAATTTTTTCATTGTAAAATTGTGACTCTCATAAAAATGAATCTTCTGGACTTTCGATTACTACTTTTGATGGTGAAATAGCTGCTAGTAGAGCTAGTTGTCAGCTTGACCTTGTCTATGCTGGGCCGCCAATCAAACGGTTGGACGTCATAGTTTTGTTGCTTTATATGATTTTACCTGGTATGCTACGACCAACCCCCCACAGTCTACAATAGAGACCAAAACTGTATTTCTTCTGAAAAGTTTGGCACTTTAGTGTGGAAGTCAGTGGGGATTTGATCTGTTTTGGAGCCACCACCTAGTGGTCAGTCGAGAAATTGCACATTTTATTTCTTCCAGGATTGCCTGGACGGATGCTCTGACTGTGACACAAAGTGAGTTATAAAACACAAAGTTGTCAGTCAGCTGCTTCTCAATGCCTTTACAAAAACAGACAATAAATACAGAGGGAAAAAAATATAGATTCTTTGCGGTATTGAAATACATAGTGATGTAGAATAATATAGAATCATAAAAATGTTTATTTAGAACCTTGAAATATCTTTTTGTTGAGATTTTCAGATATGATCTGTTTTTATGTAACCTCAAAGTTTCTGCATTACTCTGCATAGACAGAACTACGCAGAATACTGATTATTAAAATATTTCTTTTGAAAATTACTTCTTGGGAAAAATCTTATTCAACATTCTTTCCATTGTGAGTCAGATGTATTTTGCAATTCTACTATTGTGAAAGTAAAACCCCTTTAGTATCTGACATTTAAAAAAAAAAAACCAACCTAAGATGCAACTGGGTTATTTATTTTAGGCAATAGGCTACTTGAAAACTGAAATTAGACATTGTTGGAACATTACAAATAAATGACAGGTAAATGACTTTGGCACAAGTAGCAGCTTTGAAAACAGACAAGTTATATTTGAGTACTGGGCAGAAAGAGAATGTATGAATGCAGCAAAGTGTTAACGTGTCACTTTCAGGAAACAAGAAGCTTCACTTCCTTAGAGAAATCATTAAAGGAATACATCCAACTGGTTAAATAAAGGCTTCGAAACTCTTAATTTGAGAGACTAGTGAGATGGTCTCATGAATCTATTTAGCCGCTTTCATCAAATATGAATTGCTCCAGAGAACTGATCTGACAGGACTCCCTTTGTAGCATATGGTCTGGACATCAAAGGCTGACTGACTAATGTCTGCATATTCTCAGCGAAATATGAGCCTTTATTTTACACCAGTTCTGCTTCTGAATCTAACTGCAGCAAACATTCCTATATATAACTACCCCCTGTGACGACTTTGAAGCAAAAAAAAAAGACAGAAAATACACTGCAACTACAAACCGAAACTGTGAACATCACAAGAAGAACATACATTTAAATATTTAAGAATGAGGAAACAGATTTTGACATTCAGTATGATTTTGTTTTGCATGACTGTTGCTCTAGTGAAAGAAGCAAAATGTTGCTTAAATATATATATTATACATTAAAGCACCCCTGTACCTCTGCCTTTCGCCCGAAGTGAGCTGGGATAGGCTCCAGCAGACCCCCGTGACCCTGACCAGGAAATAGCGGGTATAGATAATGGACATTAAAACAATAAATAAATCTTCTCATCCTCCTGGATGTTCAACCTTCCAAGCTCAGGTCCTCTACCAGAGGTCTGGGAGCCCGACGGTTCTGCAGGTTCTTAGCTGTTCCAAGGACTGCGCTGTTCTGGACAGAGATCTCTGATGTTGTTCCTGGGATCTTCTGGAGCCACTCACCCAGTTTGGAGGTTACTCTGATCACCACTAGCATTACTCTAACCTTTACCTTCCAGATCTTCTCTATCTCCTCTTTCAACTCTTGGTATTTCTGGAGCTTCTCATGTTCCTTTGTTCCTGTCGCTTGGAATTCCTGCATCCATCACCACTGCCTGTTTCTGGAACTTGTCCACCACCACAATGTCCAGCTGACTGGCCATCATCAGTTTATCAGTCCGGATTTGGAAGTCCCAGAGGATCTTAGCTCTTTCATTCTCCATCACCCTTGGGGGTGTTTCCCAATTGGACTTCGGGACCTCCAACCCATACTCAGCACAGATGCTCCTGTACGCTGTCCCTGCTGCTTGGTTATGGTGCGCTACACCTGCCTGCTATTACATGCTGGATGGTCTCAGTGGCTCCTTTGCACCTCCTGCATCTGGAATCCTCTTTGTGTGATAGACGCCAGCCTCTGTTGCTCTGGACTATTTGGAATGGTATAGGACTTTGGATTTAGGGTATGAATAATTTTGGACATGCCACTTTTTGTTCAAATGTAAATGAAAGCTGAGAAATATTAGTTTTTCCACAATGATGGCTCTTGTACATCGTCTTATTATCTTTTGGGTGAAGTCTTTGTCATTTCCGGTCAAAAGGAAAAACTTGCTGGTTGAATAAAGGTAACTTTGAATCAAAATTTGCCAGGGGTATGAATCATTTCAGGCTTGATTGCATATATAAAAAGACGTCCCCGAAGCAACTCATTACTCTGCCGGACATGTTCTTTCATTAAAATGGTAAATATGGACACTGCAGTTTACTTTATCTCAATCATACATTGACTTAAGGACATGAATTCTCAGTACAGCGCATAAACTATAGGTCATTAACCGCAAAATGTAGGATGATTTTAGATATTTCACATTTGCTTGTATGTCTATGTTCGGTCATTTCATTTTTTAAATGTTTGTTTCTAGTTTAATTTTTTTTGTCTCGTTGCTCTCTATGTGTCTCATCAGTCTTTCAAAATGAAATATTGTTTGCTTTGTGTGTCATATTCAGGATCTCATAACGGCTGTTTCGTGTCTCATTCTGGTAATGTTGTGTATAAAAGTAAGTGTGAAAGTAAGACATTAAGTAAGAGATTAATAGATACTGTCACCATAACCTCAGGACTGGTTTGCGCAGTGCTGTTTTTAGTCTTCGTACAGTTTAGACACACCTCTTCCAGTATGAAACTTCTTTTTTTCTCCTTTCTATATGATAAGACTATAAGCCTTTTATCTTTCAGCTGTAAAAGCGGCCACTTCTTGGCACTTTTCTATTAACTTATTTCTGAGCATTTTTTCTTTCTCTGTGGGCATTTCGCCTGTAATTATTGAGACAAGAGAAGCACACAAAACTATTTAAATATAATATACCTACCGTAGTATTCATGTTAATCACACAGTCATTTATTTCTACTCTCATCATATCTGTTGGAAAAATCAAAATGTTTTGTGTGAAAGAAACATTTTGCTTTAAAATTGTAAATTTTGCAAGATTGAGACATTTTCAACCAGTTTTTGATGTGTAATCATCACATCTTGTCTTAAAATCATGAATTTTCCAAAACTGTCACTTTTCAACTTGATATTAAAACTCTATAAAATATTAAAATCTGCAAAATTGCAACTGTTTGACATAAAATTGTGTTTTTATGTCATAAAAATGCAACTTTAGATCTGACAATTTTATTATGAAATCAAAAATTTTGATATGAATTTACAACTTTCTGTAACAAAATAATGAAGATTTTTTTGTTGTAAAACTGGAAATTTCACAATAAGTTATCGTAAAAGGCAGATTTTTTTTTTCTTTCACAGAATCAAGACTTTTAGACACATTTTTTTTTTTTACTTTTTTGAAATAAAATTACAACTCAGTGGTTTTATTGTAAAATCATGAATTTAGCAAATCCTGCAACTTTGTTGAAAAAGACTAATTTTCATGAAATCTCAAATTTGATGAAATAACCACTTTTTTGACATCAAATCATGAATTTCAGTCATAAAAACGCAACATTTTCTAAGCTATGAGTACTTAGTAATAAACAATTTTCACATCAAACTGACAACCTTTCCTAAAACCACAATTTTTGGGTCGTAAAATCAAGATTGTGTTGTAAAAAGCAATTTTTTTGTCAAAAAATCTCTAATTTACCAAATGCACAACTGTTTCACATCAAATCACCATTTTTTTTTAATTTGATAGTACAACTTTTTGACATAAAACAATGTCCTAAAATCACTTTTTTTGTAAAATCGTTCAGTTTACAATACCACATCTTTGTTGTTCGAAGCAAATTTTTGCCATAAAATCTCAAATTTGGCAAAATCACTTAAAAAAAAAAAAAAATTTCATA
>JBAMYA010000014.1:12066280-12106658 GCA_037176975.1 Arrhamphus sclerolepis | reverse complement strand
ACAATGGGGGTTTTTTTGAAAGTAAACCCATACCAGTACGGGGTGTTTGGAGGTTGGGGTTGGTCCTTTGGGTGTTTTGGGTTTGGGGCAGTAAACTTTTTTTTTTTTTTTTTTTTTTTTTTTTATTGAAGAGGATTAAAATAGTTTCTGTGGTTGCTGACTCTGTCTTTGTCTTGGATTAAGTAAAATTTTAAAGCTTTGAAAGATGTGTTAACTGTTTTTCTATTAATCACAAATTTGGCAGTTCTTTTAAGACTTGGCATTTATCTATCAAAAAAAAAAGTGAATAAATAGGTTTTCAGAAGGAAGGAAGGTGTGTGGAAACACAGATGTTGCTGGTGGATGACTGTTCAGGAAGTTGTGCAAGCACATGTGCGCCAAAGTCAGAAAACCCCCTGTTCGAGTTTATTCTGTGTTTTCACATAGCCCTCCTGTTTTCACGGCATCCTGATCCAGAAATGCAAGCATACCACGTGTCTTTCCTTTTTCAAACAAAATTTGTGAATGCAGGCTGTGATGCTGAATTTCTATAGCATGCTTTCTTTTTGCTGGACAGATCTCAGTCATCAACATGGTCATATATTTTACATTATGTGCAACAGAGGACATGTAGAATAACTTTGATTCACGTACAGACTATTTCTGTGGTCTTATTGTTGTGAAGAGAAAGTTAGTCTTATGCTGGGTTCACACTAAGATTTTTACAGTCTTATAAGATTAATTCAAGTCACATTGCACAACGTGAAATAGGTAGATAATTTACGACATGTTACATTGAAAATATGCATGTATTTTGGGCTCTAAATGCAGTTATAGGTTGGTGTTTTCCTAGAGGTGTTTGTGTGCTTTGAAGAAAAAAAAAAATCAAGAAAAAGAAGTGTCTTTCCTTTTTATTTGAGTTGCACATTTTCATTTCCTGTTTCCCCGTTGTATGTGGTGCTGTTGTTGCTAGGTTACTGTGATGTGTAGATGCGCTGATGTTCACATCGTTTCATGGGGCGTTCCTATTGGTCGGTTAGCTGGCAGATATCATAGAGGCAGCGAGGCCGACTCTGAGATGATTCCTCCAAATTTCTGACACTGCTGATATCTGTTGCAGCTTGTCTTAGGTCCCAAGACAATTCTGTCTTTCGTCTTTGCTCCTGTCTCATTGTGAGATGTTCCACCACCGTTTTTAGAAATGACAAATGGACAATTTCTCCCATGATTGCCCATCTTTTGCCTGAGATGGCAGAATTTGTATAGTGAGCCCAGAATTAACCAGCCTGTCTGTTCTAAAAGTCTAATGGGTTAGACTTGTGAACTGTCTGACAACTATACAAGATGATAGATTTATCTTCCTTTTTTGTTGCAAATTGTGACAAAATCTTCAATGCATGATTAATTCCAAATTTTTGTTTATTATAGTTTAGGGGCTCATTTATTTATTTATTTTTTGCAAGGAAGAATGAACAAGTGCTCATCTTTTAGATTGTGATTCAGAGCTCGAGGGCAACTCAACTACCTTTGGACAAGTGGAAAGTCATGCTTTTGTCCAATCAAGCAAGTGAAACCAAATGTGGAAGGATTGTTTATTTTTTACTTGTATAAAACTCTTCTGTTGGTGTTGGCTCTGTCTTCCCTCCAATCACAGACTCTTGATCGGGACTTGTGGATCAGACAAGTTTGTTCTTCACACGCCGTATAATTTACGATCTCAAACACAGGGCACAATGAAAAAACAAACAGCTGCCTGGATTTGGGTTTAAAATGCTCCTCCAACCGCTTAATGGTTGTTCATTTTACACCATGGCACCATTAAAAAGAGAAATTAAGAGAATCCAAAAATCCCCTTAAATCCCCATGATCTCAGACAGGTGCCCCATACTCAAATCTAACTGAAGCTGTGATGGTTGACTACTTAAAAACCAAAAAAAAAAAAAAGAGAGAGAGAGAGAAAAGAAATGCCAATTGTGATTCTGAGCAAGAGGTTGCAGTGGGGATAGAAACTGGATGTGTTGTTTTCCTTTCATAAATACATGATATATTTGTTTACTGAACAAGTAGAACATGTTGGTCACTCACATGCTCTTCAGGTGTGATGCTCAAGTGTCATGCCCATCGAAGATGTTGAAGTGCTCCTACTTTCAGTTGTCGTGTAGAAGAAAGAAATTTTATTTTCATCTGCTATTTTTTTAAGGCTCTGTTGTCTCTGGATGGGGTGGTTGGGAGACTTTTGACTTGTATTTTATATGCTGTGTTATCACTTTCATTGCTGCTGCTGTTGCATGGCGACCTGCACAAAAGACATCCCTGCAGAAATCATTGGAGTCGGAGAGGATACAGAGGAGGAATAAGGGATGAGGGAGGAGAGGTGGTTCTAGACAACAGAGACTGAAGGAGAAAAGGAGATGTATAAATGAGATCACTGTAATGGATGAGCTAATGACCCCAATAAGGAATAGAGGGGACTTCGTTGAGTGCACTGTATCCATATTTCCATATTAAATGGCTGCAGGAGAATACTTTAGATCATGTTGTTAACATTGACATCTTTCAGATGGTTCAGAGAAGCAGAAATAAATTACCACCACATAAATGAATGTCTCTCCTGTACAGGGTTGTCTTTTCCTTGTATTTGAGTGTTTGTATTTCGCATTCTTTTATAAGTTTACAGATTTTGAACATTTTAGCTCTTATGATAAAATATTTTCATTGGCAGGGTCATTTATTCTTGCATTTATCTAGTAACTTTTACATCAAATCAGTGATATGGAAATTTTAGCATGAATTAAATGCTTATTATATGAATGATATAAGCAACTGTGAGATCATATGGTGTAGCATTGGCTGTTGCATTGCTTGGAACAAGGAGAAATTAATAAATTGAATTTGGCCATTTACGCATGACCTTCGCACTATTGATTTTAGATATTTAGAACCACTGTTCTGGTAAACCAGTTTATACTGCAAGATATTAAGCCAAATTTATGGATTACAGACAAAATTACAAAGTTGCTTTAAAAAAAAAAGTGTGTGTGGGGGTGGGGGGCAGATCTGAGACAAATCTACATCTTTGATCAGTAGCAATTTGTTGCTGTGTGTGAATGTGTGATCTGTGTGACTGTCAATATTTTTGCAATTTATTGACAAATAAGAAAAGTCACAGTAATGTTTCTGGACAAAAACGTTTAAGTGATTATTTAAGCAACTCTATCAGCGCTTACTATGTTGATCTGAATCATTTTGACAGTTGCTGGATTCACACTGTACGATTTATGACCGTCTCAGACAAAAGATAGGCAATCGCGGGGAAACACCGGCCATCATAGCTCAAAAACAGGGGTGGCAGATCTCACAATGAGACAGGAACAAAGATGAAAAATAAAACTGTCTTGTGACCGGAGATGGGGTGTGACATATAAGCAGTGTCAGATGTTTGTAGGAATCGGAAGAGTGTGAAGGCCTGTTGTTGCCTCTATGATCTTTGTCAGCTAAGCACCAATAGGAACCCACCATGAAATGACCTAAAAATCCACGCAGAACTAATTGTGTCATCTTGTAGCATCATTGTTAAGAGGCTTGTTCTCCTGTCGTTGGAACTAGACAACACGAGTTCCTACAGGTTGCGGAAATAATGGCTGCGATGCCAACTCCTGTGAACTGTGGCCATTCTAATTAATGACTGGAATCCTACGACAGCCGGTTAAATTTTCCAAATAAAATGCCACAAGCCAGCTCCGACTCATAATGTTAAAATGTATGAACTTGTATGAAAGGACATTTAGTTTAGAAGTTGAAAAACATATGTTTTAATATTTTATTCCAGAAAGAAGACATAGTGAGCTATACGTCTGTAAGCAGCTTAACATGCGATTCTTAGGTTGTCTCGAAACCTTTGGATAAACTTATGTGAATCCAGGGCACCGCTCACTCGCAAGCGTTCTGCTTTTGAAACGCCCCGGCAGAGACCTGAGGTCAGAGCAAAACCACACAATAGTGCTTCCACTTCTACAGAGACCTACATGTTACAGACACACCAAATGCAATTTTTGGGATATTTATAACGTTCTCTCTGACCACATTCTGTCAACCTCGTACAGTAATACAGAATAGTAAACTAGAGAAAGATAATACAACATGATGACTGTTTGCTGTAAGAGCTTTATCTTTAGCTTCTTAGTTTTTGTTAGTTTTACATTTAAACTGTTGAACATTGTCCAGCAGGATAATGCTTTTCAGAGTTTTGGACTAAGCATGTTGTCCCAAATGTTTCTGTTTTTGTTGCTTCTTCATTTGCTCCTTTTATTTTTACAGGTTGTGCATTTTCTGTATTTAAGTATTCATGCTGAGTTGAGCAATTACTGACTTTTTAAATTTTTATTTTATTTACTTAATTGGCATTACACCTGAGAATGTCAAACCAGTTTACAGGTAGGTGAATCTGAAGGCGAGTTAAAGTTAAAAAGTAATATGTAATAGTTATATTGATTCAGGTTGTGCAAATGTATGCATCATTTTTTATTTCTAAACTGTTACATCATGTCGCATCATGAGGAAAAATTGGCCCAGCATATGAGAACAAAGAAAGTTTTGAATCACAAATCACCTGTCATCTGGCCTGTTCTCTAAAAACTGGTGACCTCTAACACTCATACGTTGAAGATTTGCTTCCTGGTGACTGTGATGTTACACATACTTGATTTACCAGTACTCTCCACTGATGCGTTTACTAATTTCAGTTCCTCAGCATGTTGCAAATGATGCATTTACCTATCCAAAAAAAAAAATACAAAATGTATTGGATGTATCTCTACTAGTCTTGGCCATCAGCTATCAGAAAAACAGCTGGTCAGTTGGTGCATCTGTCCTTACCCCTTTGCAACTCCCAAGCCCCAATCACATACCAGAGCCTGTTGTGTAGTGTTCAGCTACTACAATTATCCAACGACAGTGAAAATTGTCTTGTCTGAAATTGGCTTTACACTAAACAAGATTAAGATAACCTTTAGGAATGCCGTGTTTGGAGTATTGCTTCAACACATGCCAGCTGTCACAGAGCACAAATGATAAAGGTGTTATTTAAGGATTTGTATATTATGGCAACATGAAGCTAAAAGCTGAACTCGCTGACCTTGACATAGAAGTAGACACTTTTTTAATATGTGTGCATACAACTGAGTGGCTTCCAGAAGAGGCTGTGAGAAATGCTACATTTGATCTATGATCATGCCTCAGACTCTTCATACGATGGTCTTTTTACCCACAGTTGTAATCTGTTTGACTTTTGCAGCCTTTGGTATGGAACCTACATTTTGTAGCACTTCGACATTTGAGGAAAACATCCTAATTCAGGGCAATGACGCATGAAGGCACGGGACATTAAGAGACTGATTTGCCAATACGGATGTGCATTACTACACATCCGTATTGGCAAATCAGGTGGCTAAACTAGTGGGAATAGCAAAATTAAGTCATTGACACTAGTCAGTATTGTGGTAGAACTTGATGCCTTAAATGTTGCCACGTATTTGTTATGCATGGCTACTAGTTACAGAAGCTATTTATAGAGCTGTGTAAAACCGATGCATTTCAATTTTATTTTAACCTTTGGATGAATTGAATTGATATAATGCAAGCAGATAAACACCATTATGCAAAGGGTGTGAGGCTCAGAATGACACCCAAGAACAAGCTACCCCATATTTTTATCCAAATAATTTAGTCTTATTTCAACAGCATGAAGATATGAACGATCATATCAAAAATAATGTAAGAAAACAAGCCCAAAATATTGTGCCTATTTATATGCAATACAATAGATTGTGTTGATTTGAAATGCAAATAAAATAGGCAAAATATTAATCTAATTCATACTAATGACCCATCACCAATCAAAAACACCCAATTTTACATCTTTGCTGTCAAGATGCTGCAAAAAAATATTCTCTAGACCTTTTTTCAAAAAGTACTTTTGAATTTTGCCCTTGTGATCAATATGGTGTATAATGTTGTTAAGCTAACATTTGAAATAATTCTGTCTCTCTCAAACTTTGCAGTCATTAGGACTGTTGTGTCTGTACATCGTGTACTTGTTAACTGCTTGACTATAGCAGTTCCCAGGCAGCCAGTGGAAAAGGTTGTTTTTTGTTTTTTTGTTTGTTTGTTTTTTTCTTTTCGAAATAAAACTTGTGGTTTTGTTAGTTTTCTCCACTGCTGCATATAAGATGCCAAAATGGACAAAAGCTGGATGAGAATTACAAGATTAAATGCATGTGCACAAGTGAGGCACATGAGCAGAGTGTGCAAGCTATTGAGCTGGTGATTTGGACATGAGAACTGCAGAGACTGAAAGATGTTTAGTAAGTGTGAAAGAGCTGAAGCACGAACATGAAGTGCTTACTAGTACTGTTTCACAATACAGAGCAATGTTTTGCAGCAGTATTGAAATTTAAAACCTGGATGCTGTTTGCTGATGCTGGTCCACAAACACAGGACTATGATAATAATGTAGAGCACCGTCGTCATGTCTTTGAGCAACACGCTGAAATACTGACAAAGGTTTTCGAACCCTCTGCACAATCAGGTGAGACGGCCAAGCTAGGATTGGCATTTGAACTAACTGTTTTCTAGCTGTTTACTCCTCATATTCAATTCAGATAACATTATATGACTGAATGTAGAAATTCGGCTATTAACCTTTCAAACTGTACTGCATGTTTAAATTTAATTTTCATTATATAACAAGGCACCATAGTGATATGGTGGTCAGCGCTTCCTAAGCTTTCTCTGATGAGTAACATGTTCTCCCGCTGCTTGAGTGGGTTTTCTTCAGCTACTCTGGCTTACTCCCACAGTCCTGAATATGTATGTTGGGTGGATTGGAGATTCTAAATCAAGCGTGTGAGAATGCATTTGGTTTTTGTTTTTTTTGTTGTCTCATTTGCCTTTGTGTGGCCCTGTCATGTACTGTTGATCTGTCCTGGAGATAAAGAAAGAATGCATGAATGAGACGATGAGGCCCCAGTCTTCCTGAACACACATCTCTCAGCCGTCCGTGCTCGCTGGGCATACACCCGAGTAGAGGTGGGCTGAAAACTCTGCTGAAAATAACCTTTGTTGCAGATTACTCTTATAATGGCTTTCTTCCTGTGCATGTAGGCAGTTAACAGCTGAAATAAAGGTTGGCAAAGTTAGCCGCACTTGTTTGTACATTTGTATTGTCATTCCTATGATGGTCATCTACTTACAGGTTTGGGGGAATCAGGTGAAGGTATTTTATGATTCAAAAGAGCAAATCATTAAGTGAATCTGTGAAAGTACATCATTACTAAAGGCCCTTGGTCCATCAACATTAGATTTTAATAGCTTCATAAACTGATTATAAACAAAATCTTTTCAAGGGTTTACTTCAGGAGTAGTGTGGATGTCAGGTGTAACTGTATCACATAGTGCTGTCAAGGCAAGACATTTTCTAGATATTCTGAGATATTCTGTACTTTGTGCGTGTGTGTGTGTTTGTATGTGGATATAACCCTGAGACAGAACTGCAGGACAATTTTACTTTGCACCTCCACTTTCCACCTCTATTACTACCTCCCAAGGCAGTACAGCTGCAGAACGAAATAAACCATTATATCTCCTGTGCCATTCACACAACACAGCGGGACGTGGAAAAAGGTGCTACAGAGGAACGAGGTGGCTGCTTGAATGGATTAGAGGAGACAAACTCTTTGTAAATGGGTGTTAGTGGTGCAGAACATGTTGCTCTTATAAATGCTGTTCCTGTCGCTCAAATGACTCTGTTATGCTGGCGTGCGCTGTGTAGTTACACATTAATTAAATTTCCAAAGGTATACAGGAGCAGTTTTTGTTGTTGTTCCCATAACTGCTACATCTTGTAGGAAACAGTGAAATCTATCTGCCATTCACTTGCTTGTGCACCTCTCCTTCGATCACAATGACCTCTTTTTTGATCTGGGAGATCCTTCCAGCGATATTGGAGACTCACTAAGTCTCAGACGTCATTAGTCTCTCACACATGGACATTTTGTTCTCTCATGCTATTCCTGTCTTGTATCTTTTGTCTTCAGTGTGTCGTAATTTGCTTACATGTTAGAACAGATCAACCACAGCTTTGCCCCTCCGATGCTGAAAAGTGACGTTGAACAGGCACTGTACTGTCAAATTAAAATCCAGAATACTTGTATTGTTTGTTGTTGTTTTTTCCCTTTTAAATAGCAGCATGGTGCTTGTGTAAAAGGAGTAATGAAAATATTGATAATCTAAGATGGCATTTGTTTCCATTTTGATAATCCATATCCCCAAGGAGATTTGATATTCATGCATGGATAAATACACTGTAGTAAGAAAAAAGGAACCAACCCTGAACTCTTATTATACATGTGCAGTCAATTGATAATCAGGGTAGATGCTGAATTGAGTGCGTGCGTGCGCACAGGCACACTGTGATGGGAAAATCTTTGTTGTTGTTGTTAGTGGTGTCACACTGGGTACAAGCTTTGTGAAGAATCGGCTAAGGAATGGCTCAGAATGAAGATCAGTGTTTCAGTGCAATTGTCTGCCCCACTTTTGTGACCCGGATGTCAGATGGAAGGAAAGCGTTGAGAGAGTGGGGGGTATTTAAGGTGGCATGAGCAGCTGTTGACGGAAAAGCAAGGTCTTCTGGTCACCATAGCAACACTTGTATTATCCACACTTGTGTGTCTCTGTTTACAGCTTATTTGTGCAATCCTCATCCTGCTGAGGGGGGGAAATGCTTGACTGAAGCCTTGATGTTAATTTACAATGGCAAAAAGAAAAATAACATTTCTTCTGTTTCTTGAATAATGTAGTAAGAGATATTCTACTTAAAACTTAAATACACTGTCCTTTCTACTGATTACATGAAAACTGGCCAAAACACACTTTGATTTTTATACTGATGTTGTAGTTGATGGAATAGTTTGTTATTGGCGGAGTTGATGTCCCCATTTACAATATAATATCACAACCACTGGGAAATGTTCCTGGAATTATTCCCATGTAAATTAAACTTGATTTAAAATGTAAAATACAGGAATGCGTGGTTCTTCAACATGCCTCGGCCATGGCCGCTCATGCAGGATTTTATGGCCAAGTGTTGCTGAGATGAATAAGCATTGCTGACTGAGAGAAATAGAAGCCTGCTTCCATAAAGGCAGGTCACTTCATATACAGGATGAAATGCTATCCAGGAAAGTTGTTTTGAATAATGCATGTTACAAACCACACACCAGTTAATAAATTTGTGCTGGCTTAGTTACATTATCTTTGCATTCCTTCCAACAAGGTGGAGCCTCCCTGGTGGCTCAGTTGTAGAGCCTTCATCTGCTTTGCGAGGGTTCTGGGTTCAGATCTTAGTTGAGTCAAGAAGCGCATCCAATATGGAACTTGACTAATCAGTCATGCAGATCACTTTGGTGTAGTGACCCTGAATAGGGAACAGCTGAAAAGTTGTTCTCGTCATCAGACCCTTGTGTTATATGCATTCAGCACCCTCTGACAAGCTTCGATGTGGTGCTACAGTGTATTTATTTTTGATTCATATAAATCAAATAAGGTTATCCTCTAGGAGGCAGCACTAGTCTAAACTGTTAAACTGCGTTTAGGGTTTTTGAAAGATGTGAAAAAAGTTTTGGTTTGAAAAAGACTCCCACTGATTCGGAAGGCACTGATAAAGTGTGAGGTTAAAGATGGAACGGGGAAGAAAACGACTTGCTGAACCTCACAAAATTCCAGGCTGTGTTCATGTGACCTCAGCAAGAGAAAGATAATAAAAGTCAATAAAACTTGACAGTCAGTACTATAGTCTGTCAGAACACGCTGGATTTCGTAAAATTTCATTCATTCATTAGGTTGCTACAGTTCACACGTCAATACTTCATGAACCAGTAGAGATGATCTGAAATGCGGTATGATTATGTACGTATTATGTATGTATTTTTACTGTAGGCCGAAGGCCTAAATAGCTGCTTAACATATTTCACGCACCAATATTTATACATGTGATTGACTTAACTTTTATACGCTTGCTCATAGTGTCATTCGGAAATAATGTACCAAATTTTAAGCCAATTGACTGGTCAGGGTTGCTATAAGTAGCATATTTAGCTCTTTGATTTTTCATCAAATCAAATAGCTTCATAATCATATAATCAATGTTGGGAAAACAAATTCTGCAAGAAAAAACTAGCAGGGTTCCCTTCAGGTTTTTACAGATAATAGAGAACAGCACCAGCAGACAAAAAGTGAATTATCTTTTGTTTGATGTCAACAAGTTCACCACAAGGGTTGGTGGGAGTGGATCTTTGGTTCTCACATTGCAAGCTGGAAATAATCATGAATCTTTCAATTATCTTTTTCCAGGGAGAAAATTAAAAACATATTTGTTTTTGTCATCGTTCAATGCATATTCAAAAACAGAGGAATCCAAACCTCAAATTACCGGCTTGAAATCTGTAGATGATTTCCTTGTTCATCCTACTGATAGACTGTTAAAGGTGGCAGCATTGCAATTTTATTCTGCCTCAGTGCTTTGTATCAAAGTTTTGTGCATAAAGGGGATGATATTGTGTTTGTGAGTTTAGCTCTGGCAGCAGAGGGAGTCACTGAACCATATAGAGGCTGAACAGAAGTTTTAATGTTTCGATGTCTGTGACCTGTCACTTGGGGATTTCACTAAAAACCACAAGAACCAATGTGCTAGTTCCAAAAATGTGTTTCTGACAGCAGAGCCACTATGCACAACATAGTGGCATATATGTCACTATGCCACTTTTGATACATTTATATCCAGTACATTATTATTTAGGTAATCATACCTTTTTAATTCTACCTTTTACAGGCAGCTGAAATCTCTCATTGGCCTGGTGTTAGGCTGAATTCGTTTGGTTCAGTGTAAAGGAGCAAAGCCAGAACAGTAAGAGGGTCTTCATAACAGCAGTATAACAGGATCCTCTTTCAAAAACAGTTTTTTTTTTGTTATCTGCTGAAAGACCCAGTAGATCAGGCCTGCCAGGTCTCTGCAGGCTTGGGAGTTGCTAGGTTTTCATTCCAGTGGGTTACCTCAGATGGCATTTTCAAATGTGAGTTAAATCCCCTCGAAGGACGTTAATCAGTGGGTGGAGTTTTCGACCGCAGTTGAAGCTCTGAGTGTTGTCTTTTGCATGCATTTGGCCACCCCTGATAAAAATAGAAGTGTTGCCATCGTTGAGGACCTGTGGGAGAAGTGTTTCCCCGACTAAAGTCTAGCAACTCCCACAGTTCATTGACCTACATCGGCTGTAATGGATTCATTGAGCAAGGCAGAGAACAATACACAACTGATGTTTGTGATTACCTGTGTGGAAATCATTGTTTATCATTCAGTTTCCCTTCCACCATCCCCCTCTCTGGCTTCCCCTCCCCCACTTTCTCTTACACTCCCCCCTCCCCCCCTCCACCCCCGCCCAAAAGACTGCAGCCCAACCAGAAGCTTCAAAGGCGGGTTTTTACTCAGCAGAGCAGTTCAAGAGAAAATGGCTGCTGTTTCCAGGTCTTGTTTGCACATCTGTTAGGTGACTGTTCAGGAGAAAATGGGGTCTGTGGTATGCCGGTTTTTTAGCAGCATTGTTTTCAAACCTACATATGTGGGAGGTGACTGCCTATTTAGGGTTTTTTTGCTAATTTATTTGTCTTCTTAAATATATTTTGTTCAGTCTGAGTTTAATTTGATTTTATGTCGTTCTAGGATGGTTTATATATCAAGTCATGTTTAAAAATTGTTCCTGAAGCATGACTGACTGATCTCCTTGAAACATTTTTTAACATTTAATTTGATTTATTAATTAATTATTTTTTTCTGTTTCAGATTATTAAAGAATATTGGTGTCTTTTGTCTTTGACAGTTTGATTTAATCTGTTGTGAATTAAAGTTTTGCCCTTTTTAATTAGTGTCAGAACATTCTGTTAAGTGTTTACTTTTATTTTCCACCCTTTTCCTGCTTTTAGACAGTAGTATAATCTCATTTAATATGTTAAATGGGACCCCCTCCATGGTTGCAAATTTCTTTATTTTTGTGACTTAATTTACACAAATGTTTAACGCTGCTCATTTCGGCTGTCTTATTTTAATTTCTGTTTCCTCTAGAGTAGTTCTACATCCAGCGTTACTCCAAAAGGCCATAATTATTTTAGACTGACAAAGACCAACAATTACAAGGAGAGGCTTCTGGAAAACGAGTTCAGTTAAAGTGCACTCACCCCAGTGAAGTTGCAACGGGCCGTGCCCAGGCATGATGGACCCTCCCTCATAATTCATCACCTCATCTCCACTCACATTACTTCAAGCACGATTGCTGCTTGTACAGGTGTCTTCATGTTGTTACATTAAGTGCCCAAACAGCAACTCTGCAGCAACGTTTGGAGACGCATCTGTTATTCTCTTTTTCTGCTTCACTAATGAAATTGCCGCTACACAGTTAGACCTAGCCATTGAAACCGTAAATAGGATTGTTTCGAAGCCGCGGGTTACTAGTGTAGCGAGCAGGAGGAAATGTTGATTGGTCAAACAATCACAGTCAAGCGTTGTTGCAGCGCTGCTACGTTAGCCCACAGAAAGTGTACTCATCAGTTTCAACACCACTGACTTGCTGTTTTTGAGTTTTTGTCAGATGCAGCCCTCTCTTTTAACTGTCTGGATTACGCTATGTTGTTGAATGATTGGAGCAGCATTATTACTTTACATTCAGCAGATGCTTTTATCCAAAGCGACTTACAACTGAAGTAGAATCAAGCCACAGTAACATAGTAAAGTCACATTGTAAATGCAGTGAAGTTTTCATTCGCACAGGTCAGTGCAGCTAGAACGTGATTCAAGTGTGGTTTAAGAAGTTAGAGAAAATCCAGCTTACGACGAAAGTATTCTTTGAACAGGAGAGTTTTCAAGACCTTCTTTAACATAGAGAGAGACGACTCTGTTCATGTAGCCATTGGTAGCTAGATCATGAATTATTTTCTTTTTTTTTCTTTTTCTAGCTGTGATTGCAACAACAACAAAAAAGAATAACTTTTTCTGTCTCGCTTCTCGTATACAGTTGTATTTTTGACTCTTGTTCTACATTCTGCCCCCAAGCGGAGACCTCCAGTATTACATGTACTGCTAACATAGTACGGAAACAAAAAAAGGTTCGCAATGCAGCAGTTTGAGAACGCAAACGGACGTGAAAATTTGGTCAAATTGCAAGTATATCCCAGACCTAAAGCTGAAAACTTCCACCCCCGTCTGACATGATGCTAATCTCCCCACTGCGCAGGACAACACATCTCTACAACTGTGCCAGTTATAGTTGGGCAGGGCAACTCCCATGTGGCAACCATGACCTGATTAAAGGAAATTATGCTTCATCTTACGTAAGACAGAGCCATTGATGTCGCAATGTTCCCTGAGTCTTCACAGATCTGGTTCGTGCAACTTCACAAATCCCATTTCTTGTTTATTCCATAAACAGGCTCTGCTAAAGCACAGATGCTCTTCATTTTTGAGCCTTCCTGTCCACATGAAAATGCAAGGACGACTTTTTGAAAAATTGTTGCTCTGGCACTAGTACTGTTTGTATCTTATGAACAAAATGATGCCATGTGTACAATAAAACAGTACTGTTTTGTAGTACGGAAGTCCAAATTTACCAGTTTAACAATTATCTTGATTCCCCTTGTTTTATTTATTTATCCTTTTTTGTCATATTTGCATGCATAAATTGTGATTTATGTTTTGACAGCAGCATAAAAAATAGATTCCAGCTTGTGAGTATGGTATGTTGTACACCACAGTGGAAACTGAGAGGGTAGAATAAGCAGTTACTGGGTCACTGGTGTCGGGTTTCTTAGGTGGCTGTTGTTAAGTAATTGACACAAAAGTGCAATAAACATCCTAATGAGGCCTCTATTCCCAGCAGGGATTCTCATCATTGACCCATTAGTCTTTTTTTGTCCTTCTTAACTAATGCCTCTCTTTTGTTCAATTATCTGTTTGCATTCAGTATAGTCATTTATATATTAAATTGGCTCTCTAAAAGAAGGTGCTTTTATATGTCTACACAGCACAGTACTTGGCACATACATACAGCTTTGTGACACTGTTTGAAGAGACTGATAAATGAAAATGGTTTAACTATAATGAATTATAATTTAACAATTTGGATGTGATCTATTAAAACAAAAATAAGGTGCAGCACATGTTTAGTTCTCTTCAAGCAATGGATTTGTGTTCTTTTTGGGGGAGTTAGACACTGATTCTGTCATGATTATTTTCTTACAAAAGAGGTTTATTAGATAACTGATTAAATTTTGTGGCTGTAACAGAGCATATAACGTCGGAAATCTTGTTCAAAATTTGTCTCAAATATACACCAAATGATAATAAAAGGGATAGGGTTGATTTATATTTGTTACTTGTAATGCACAGTTCCATTCCACAGATAAGCAGTCTATAATTTGTGCGCTTTCTGTTTGTGCTTTGTTGAGTTGAATACATGAGGCTGCTTGATATTTCATGCTGCTGCATGGCTGTGGATTTCTTTTAACCTTCAGTGCATGACATGAGTCATATCGCTATAGCAACCTAAGACATGAGGATTACATGTTGCATGGTTGATGCAGGTTGCCTGCAGTTTGTCCACTTAATTTTAGTTGGATGTTGCTAAAATGCTGGCAGTTAATGTGATTTGTAATTATTCTCAATCATTTATCTAATGCATGATTTTTTCTTTCCAGTTTGAGTAACTGAACTGATATGTCAACTTGCTGTAATTGTTGTATTTTTGGGGGGTGCGGTGGGGGGTATAATTCAAGTATGTGGTCATTTGAAGAGAAATAATCTCTCGAGACTTTGACTCTCATCACTTTTGTGGATAACCTAGAGAACGGTTTCAGAGGTTAGCAAAGTGTCTTTTTTTTTTTTCTCCCAGCATTGTTTAGTCAAAGGAGACTTGCATGCTGAGTGAGTTGTGTAATGGGTTGGTGGCATCATGAGCCCATCTGAAAGAGGAATTATTGCAACTGCCCTGCACTGATGGGACCCGAGTCCCTCCAGGCCGCCTGTTAATTACATTTCCAGTTGTTTGGTATGTAGCTGTAACTGCCCTGAGAGCAGTGGCTGTCTTGCTTTGATGTGGCCAGCCCTTCCTAGTCTCATATGCAGGCTAATTAGCTAAAGAGAAACATGCTGACTGTGGTCAAAACAGGCTGCAGACTGAAACTGGTGTTGTTTTTGTCGTTGGAATAAGGCAGAAGTGAGCACTTTTGAATGAGATTTTATCTGCTGATGTGCAGTATATGACATTTTGAATCACTGAAACACAAAAAAAGGACTATTTGTTTCCTGTGATGTCTTTGATTTTTGCAGAATTGTCATATTTCACTAATTATGAGATATTTATAACCCTTCACATGCAATGTTACAAAAAAAAACATCAACTGCATGGGAAAGAATATACCAAGGCGAAGAAGAGTGAATAATTCATACTGAGTAACATGTTCAACCTCTCTGGCTGAATGCCCACTTGTAATTGGGACAACACTATTCTCTGCCTGTTTTTGTTCAGTCTCTCTTGTTGCTATGCTACCACATGGAATCTTGAGTGGGCCTGGACATTGTTTGGAATGAAAGTTGGACAGCTATGCAGTCTTCATACCTGACACCACCCTCAAAATGCAGGAAATTATTTTAGACTTGCATGTCTCAACTCATTCCCAGGTTATAGGCTAATCCTTTTGTTCTTGAAGTTTTCAATTTGTTTCTGTGTATTTTGGATTGTTCTTTGGTTTGGTCTTTCTGATGGTCTGTAGACTAGTATTTACTGTTCTTTAATCTCTGTCAGAACTCTTTAAGTGTGGAGGTGGCTGGGTCACTACGGGGCACTGTCATTGAGTTCACGAGAAAGGCTAAATTGATAAAGACTCTCTCTTGAAGCCAGAGAAGTCCCTGAATGCTTAAATTCTCTAATAAGCATTGATTCAAAGGTTAAGTAACTCACCAAAGCAGACACCAATCAGACATCAAGGGGCAAAACCCCAGGGATCATGAGCTAACAGAGGCTGGGAGTCGGGCTGTCTTGTGTGGTGTGTCTGCACGTGACATCAGTGGGTGCGCGTTAGGACAACCGTGTGCAGAATCTGTTCATATCTGAGCTGGAGCACATATCGAATTCCGTGCAAGTCAATAAAATACCTATTTATAGACGGCATATACCAAACCGCAGAGTTAGAAGTTGACCATGACCTGATAATCATGTATTCATTTATTTATTTATCTATATTTCAGGGGTGAGCTCAGCCTTCAAGCATACCTCCTCCCTTTCATCAGGCTAAGATGAGTATTACCAGTGACGAGGTGAACTTCTTGGTCTACAGATACCTCCAAGAATCAGGTTAGTCTCACAAATGTCTGCTCAGCACACACAAGTTGTTCATGCTGAAAAGAAATGAATTCCCTCAGATCTGATACTTGACATTTGGTTTAGCAGAATAAAGCTAGCTGTGCACATGTAATAAACATGGATTTCTGAGACAAAGCATATTTGTTTTTGTTTTAAATGATTAAGCAGAATGCTTATATCAGCTAAAAAGGATAAATGAGAAACCATTTCTCCTCCTGTTATTTAAATATCTCTCTGTTGTTGTGATGCTGTTCTTACTGCAGATATGGATCCTTAAGATTTACATAATTGATCACAATTCTCACTGTTGTGTTCATTATTGTGTTTTTGAAGCAATCTTTGTGAATCTCAGTGGTCAGAAAGCTGTACTACACTCTAAAATACATATTTGTTATGCTATTTGATATTCAATCATTGCTAGCTTTGTTTGGATCAGACAAGGATTTTCTTTGAATATTTATGATTTGTTTTGTTGGTAGGTTTCTCCCACTCAGCATTCACCTTTGGGATCGAGAGCCACATCAGCCAATCGAACATCAATGGAACACTAGTGCCCCCTGCTGCCCTCATATCCATCCTGCAGAAAGGCCTTCAGTATGTGGAGGCAGAAATCAGCATTAATGAGGTGAAGGCTCAGGGCTGCTGCTACTGACTCCCACAGACGTCTTTTATTGCTTAATGATACAAGACGAACTTTGATCTCTATGTCGGCACGCTAGGGTATCTTCAAAGGCTTTCGCAAACTGAGTCACCCTTGAACTGTTAAAAGCCCTGATGTAATGTTAGAAGTGTAGAAGACTTAATGGAGAGGAGCTAGAGATCATGACGTGTGACAATTCACTGATTGTTCACCCATTCATCATGACAGGATGGCACCGTCTTCGACGGTCGACCAATTGAATCGCTGTCGCTCATCGATGCGGTGATGCCTGATGTGGTGCAGACGCGGCAGCAGGCTTTCCGCGACAAGCTAGCCCAGCAGCAGGCCACCTGTACCATAGCCGCTTCAACCTCTGGGAACCAATCAAATGCACCAAAGAATGGAGAGGCCACTGTTAATGGAGAGGAGAACGGTACTCACAACATGAGTAAGTCAAATCTTTTAACTATGGAAGTTCTTATTACTCGTACATGCAAAAGAATCCACGATTGGATGGCTGCTGGAAGGGGCAAAGCAGTAAAACCTGCTGTAGTCTAATCAGATAAATGCTTGAAGATTTTAAAGCACTTTAATTTTCTTTGATATATATGATCCTTGGGGGGGAAAAAGGTTGTCGTCTGTTAATGACAATATAATCTAATAACTTTTAAAATATGAAATAGAGATTATATGACGTGGACTTTTGAGAAAAATGGTGAAAGCTGGATATGAACGTAAAAATCTAGCAGCAGGAAAGAACGGATTGTGTTTCAAGTGTACAGAAAGCAGGTTTGGAGTTTAAAAATGTCAAGTGAACGTCTGCATCAGATCACTGTGTCACATCTGTCTACTGGAAAACGGTGCGCTCCAAAGGCAGTTACTTTCTGATGACAGGACACCGAGGAAAGTCTGAAGTAATGTTAAGAAACTGTTGAGTATTGATACTGAAGTGAGAAGCCATGATGGACAAAACAGCCTGCCAACAACTGACAGACACCAGGCTTCCCATCCCGTCCAATCATAACCACCGCAAGACTTCTACTGCGCCAAAGGGAAATGAAATGAACCTAAATTATCTAAGCAATCATAAAAGTGACTTTTATAAATACTGTTTTAATGGTAATGGCAGCTTTATGAATATTTCAAAGCTCAGTAATATTAACAAGCCACCCAGTTACCCAGTAACTAGTGGTTCAGTTTGTTGGTGAGTGAAACCAGAGAGGTGCAGCTCAGGTGGAGGACCAGACAAAGAGAATGAGGAGTGGATGTTTGTGTTGGCACACCTCCAGAGGAATTTAATGAAAGATGTGGATGGCAGCAGGAAGATTTAGGTGTGACTGTAGTTGGAGGCTACAAGGAGGAGTTTACAGGTCGTAAAGAGCTTAAAGTATTCACCCACTCTTCAGACTAGATCATTGATAGAGCTGAATGTAACTGAGAATACAAAATGAGGCAGAATGAAATGATTGATAACTATAGCAAACCAAAGAAGACATTTACCTCAGATAGAAAAAGTCCTTTCCCCCTGCATACAAACCCTCTGGCACATTTCTGAGCATGTTTTTCTTGTTTGAGATGTGTATTAATACAAGCATGTGCGTGCCCCCTCTCTTCAGGTAACCACAGTGAGCCCATGGAAGTGGATGTAGATGTTGAGATACCAGTCAGTAAAGCCACGGTGCTTCGAGGTCACGAGTCTGAAGTGTTCATCTGTGCATGGAACCCTGTCAGCGATCTGCTGGCCTCTGGGTGAGCGTCTGACTATGCTGAATCAGCTCCTAATTCATTCTGGATATTTCAGACATCGTCGTCGTATGCACGCTGTTGTGTGTATTTGTAATAAATATATAGCTTCCACTACTGACGACTTATGTTGCACCATCTTTTCACCCCCCTCTGGTGTCATGTTCAGCTCGGGTGACTCAACCGCCCGGATCTGGAACCTCAATGAGAACAATAACTCCAACTCCACCCAGCTGGTGCTGCGCCATTGTATCCGAGAGGGCGGCCAGGACGTCCCCAGCAACAAAGATGTCACCTCACTAGACTGGAATGTAGGTTTCAGATCTCCTATCCTCACTTCTCCTCTTCCACCTTTGTCATGTCAGACTATGCAGCTGAGGACAGATGAGTAACAGATCTGTTCTCTTTCCATCCAACAGAGCGACGGGACTCTGCTGGCAACCGGCTCATATGATGGATTTGCCAGGATATGGACAAAGGATGGTAAGTCATCCATCACTGTCACATCTCGTTTCCCTGGTCATTAGGTTTATTGTGAATGATGCAACCTCTACCTGTTATTTTTTTTCGTTGTTGCTGATTTAAGGTATGTTTTCTAAAAGAAACTGATATGACTCTTATTCATCAGGAAATTTGGCAAGCACGTTGGGGCAGCACAAAGGACCCATATTTGCACTCAAATGGAACAAGAAGGGGAGCACTATTCTCAGCGCTGGTGTAGATAAGGTGATGAGCATCTCCAGGCACCAGTTCATGTCTTTATTTAACAATTGAATATTTCCTTGTGTTCTGTTGATTTAGAACTGATCCCGTCTGGGTTTTTTTTTTTTTTTTTTTAAATGCTCTTTACGTTTTCCAGACGACAATCATTTGGGATGCACACACAGGTGAAGCCAAGCAGCAGTTCCCTTTCCATTCAGGTAAGCGTACTCTGGATTCAGAGAGTGAAAGGTTACCAGTTTAGACCGTGTTTCCTGTCTAACTGCTGCTACGACTCCAGTATTCGATGCTGCATGAAAATGGTCAGAATGTACCTCATTTAGATCCTTATTCCCCCTCGCTCTTTCTTTCCCATTGCATGAGTTATTAAAGCAACACCACATAGCATTCAAGTTCCATTTTTTTTCTTAAAACCCAAACTTGAGTGTTTGAAGACAGTCTGTTTCTTAAAAATACCTCTGTACCTGATGACATCACTCCATCGTTATCAGCTGTTTATGTCCCACAATGCTTTAAATTTCAGCACTACTGTTGACCCTGATGTTTAAGCCAATTACAGCCCTATTTTTAACGTAAGAAAAAAAAAAACATTGTTTGAATTCAAAGGTTCCACCAAGTGCAAATTTCCAGACCAGAGTTTTAATTTTTCCAGCTCATTACGTGTAGAACCAACTCCCCATCTGCTTTTTGGTGCTGACACCCTCTCTGCCTAGAACTATAGCTTTTTGTATATAAATAAATTTGAGTTTGCTTGGTCTAAGTGTTGAGGGATCGCCAGCCTGCCAGCCCATAATGAGTTTGCTCTCAAACGTCCCACAGCTCCAGCGCTGGATGTCGACTGGCAGAACAACACAACCTTCGCCTCCTGCAGCACAGATATGTGTATCCACGTATGTCGCCTCGGCAGCGACAGGCCTCTCAAAACCTTCCAGGGCCACACGGTGAGCAGATTTTCGGGGTCGACTTTCTGACCTCATCTCACACCGTGCCTTGCTCGCTCCTTTCGTAGTTCGCTCCCCCTAACGAGCACCGTGTTTTGCAGAATGAAGTTAATGCCATTAAGTGGGATCCGTCGGGGATGCTGCTTGCCTCCTGCTCAGATGACATGACCTTAAAGGTAAGAATGCTCTTCATTGAGGGGGTGCAGAAAACAGACATGAGAAGGTGATTTATACTCGTATTTTGCTGCTGTTGTCGCACACAGATTTGGAGTATGAAGCAGGAGTCGTGCGTTCATGACCTCCAGGCTCACAGTAAAGAAATCTACACCATTAAGTGGAGCCCCACTGGTCCCAGCACAAGTAACCCCAACGCCAACATTATGCTTGCCAGGTAGGAGGTTCCTTCCACAAAGCTCACACACGGTACAATGTTCACACGTTCACTTGAAAGTCCAGGTTTTGTCAGTTCGGTTCAAACTGTGTCAACGATGGATTTAGGGAAAAGGAAACACTGGATGGCATTCACAAGAAAACAGTCTTAGCTAAAAATAAATAAATAAAAAAAATCCCCCAGCTGCTAATTGTCAGAGGTCCACATCCTTTCACCATGACCCAGATGTGCATGGATGTGTATATGTGTCAGTTCAAATACCACAGGAATTACCAGTCTAGCCTGACAGCACATCACACCCACCTATAATCCACCCTGAAAACAAAAACTGTGACTGCTCTGAATCTCTAAGCCTTATAACAGTTTACAATTTCAAATATTTGCACTGAGCCAGCAGATGTATGCTGTATAAGTATTTACAGTACAGATGTCTATAGTTTTAGATATTAAAGAGCTTGAGTGTGTTTTTGATTTCCTTTTTTTTTTTTCAAGCTCAGTTCTGCTGCTTGTACACTTCAGTTTCCCCACTGTTGAATCAATAAAGTGTTAATTTAAATGCCGTGGATGAACAAAAATCTGAATATATCTATATTGTGTTTGTACCATATCTACACATAGTTCTGAGTCTGTTTTGATGAATCCACAGGTTTCAGCCCAACTTATTTTTGATGAAGAAAAGGTGTTGGTTGAAATCTGTTTGGTTTTTTTCCTCTTCATTTTCTCTATGAAGCGGTGATTAATGAAAGTCCACTGTGAGACTGCTTTAGACCAAATTTGCTAAAACACAGCTGATGGTCTTTAAATGTGATCCGAGTCTCTGTCAGTTTGAGTCTTTGAGCCTCCATCACAGGAAACAGCAGAATATGATGCTGAAAGATGATCAAAACCTCTTTGAGGTTAGGTGCTATAATAATAAAGTATTAAGGAAGCTTTGTTGCACTTTGTTTTTTCTCCACCCACAGCGCGTCTTTTGACTCAACGGTGCGTCTGTGGGATGTTGAACGAGGTGTTTGTATTCATACACTGACTAAACACCAGGAGCCCGTCTACAGCGTGGCCTTCAGCCCCGACGGCAAACACCTCGCCAGCGGCTCCTTCGACAAGTGTGTCCATATCTGGAACACCACGGTACGAGTCACACTGGGATCAGAGCTTTTTTTTTTTTTCTTTTGGCCTGTTTTAAATTCCTGACATAGTTGATCATTTCTTTGTTTGTCCTCCTGTTTCAGACCGGGGCCTTGGTGCACAGCTACAGGGGCACTGGTGGCATTTTTGAAGTGTGCTGGAACAGCACCGGGGATAAAGTTGGTGCCAGTGCATCAGATGGCTCGGTAAGCTGCAGATGTGTCTTATGTTGAGTTTGTAACTGAAAGCATCAGAATGACCACAAGTGGCACTTTAAATGTTACCTCATTCTTTCCATTTTCTTTTTTTAGGTTTGTGTTCTTGACCTCCGAAAATAGCGGCCCTGAAACGACAATTCTGAGTCCTGGAATGTGCAGAAATTGCCTTCTTCTGACATCCACAAAACACACAACCCTCGCTCCAGAAAAGGCTGTAAAGGTGTGCTGAAAACAAACCCTCCCACAACTTGAACCAGATGACGGCAGCGGCGCGAACACCACCCGAATTCAGTGCACGTTACAGTTTGTCGATGTGTGTTTTACGATGAGCCTGAGAAGAGATGGAAACTGGCGTAGAAATCCCCAAAACTGGACTCAACTCCCCGAGCGCATCCATGTATTAAAAGGTTTCTAATGAGGACGTGCTGCGATCCCCGCGGGCCACGGGTCCAGCTGTTATCGGCTTGTAAGGGTGGAAACACAAAGATGAGTGGAGTTTTATAAAGAGAGAAGTGATAATGGGAGACAGGTGTTTGGGCTGGAAGGCTGCAGATTTATAATTCCTCTGAGAAAATGTTACTTCAACTCCAAATGAATCAACAGGCAACAGGATGAAAGTCACGGATACTCCACGCTAAACAACACGGACATTGTTTTCTGATGAGTTGCTCGAGTTTGTCACAGAGTTACCTGCTGCTTGTCATCAGCTTTCCACAGATGGACATTCGAATGTGCCGCTACGAGGTAGTTCTTACTGTTTTTTGTTTGTTTCTTTTGAAAACATCAGGTCAGCAAGAGGAAAAGCTGCCAGTGACCAGCCCTAAAACCCCCCAAAATGACCCGCTCGGCTCATTTGAGATTAGAAACTGTCATTTTGTGGAAAAGATGTGAAAAGTGTGGTTTACAAAGAGAATTTTCTCCCGCTTTGGATGTAAATTTCAAGAATGTAAAGCTATGTAAATTAGATTAATACACAGACTTATATACTGTGTATATATATAAATGTTTATATACAGTACACTTTATTGGCATCTATAGGGGCTCTTTAATAACTAAAGCTGCCACATCTTTGCTGTCAATGTGCGACACGAGCATTTTTAACAGTGCATGTCTCATCAGCTTCTTTTAATACAATCTTTATAAAGCCTGCCAACTGTATCTGATTTATCAAGTTCTTATTTTTTTTCTTTTTTTTGTCCACCAGTGAGTTACAGGTGGCAGAAAGAGGTGCATTGACCATCCGCGTTTTCCTCTATCGATTGGTGAAAAGCCGCAGAGGAAATAAGCACCTCATTAGCTCCATTCAGGGGGTTGTCTCATCAACAATATGGGAGTTGGCAGTCACCAGTATGTGGCTGCTTTGTGTTTAAATCTGTACGTGGGGTGGGGTGGGTGAGGGGGGGGAGTGGGGGCACCTAAAGCCGCTACCTATTGGAGAATCGCCTTAACCAGAAGGGTTAAAACACCTTGATCGGCATCACCATGGTTCCTCTTTTGGCACATTGCTCTGATCAGGCTACTGAACATCCAGATTAGATTTAATCTGGAGTGTGTGAGTTTCTGCTGAAGTCCTGCTGTTGCTTTAAAAAAAAACAAACAAAAAAAAAACACAAGGAAAAATAAAAAGATGTAACCGGTTTAAAATGTTCCTGCTGATCAGAGGCCCGTACTACGAAGCAGCATCGGTATTTCAGCAGCACATCTTCTGTTCGACGCTAGGTTTTATATTTTTTCTCTCTTTCCCAGCTGGTTTATTTCTTATCAAAGTGTTTCGCCATGGCAACGTTTGCTGGAAGTCTTAACCTTCTCTGGACCAATCTCTGAGCTGTGTGCTTTGTAATTATACAGCATCCTGACCAGTATACATCTACATAAAAAGATGTCGGAAGTCTTTCTTCTGCATCTCAGAATCTCAAATGAATTTTCAGGAAGGAAAAAAACCATTTCATCAGAACATCTATTTATGATCTATGCGATTTACTTTCCACTTTCTCATGCAACATAAGTAACGTATAAAAACTTTCCAAACTTTATCATCTTTAGTGTCCACATCCATCTTAAAAAGGAAAAAAAATCTTTAAAAAAGATAAATAAATAACAATAATTGGACAGCTAAAACCCTTTTTATTCAACATTTTGGAGCCTTGATGACCAAAACAGACTCACAATAAACCCACTGACCGGTTTGACTTGGGTTTTATGTTCTTTATTTTGTGAAAACTATTTAACAAAGCCAGAGTTGCACATGACAGAATAAAACTGGAACCTTCTGATATACTTCACCAACACACCTGCAACACAGTTTAGTCAAATGCACAGTTTGCAGATTTGTTTGCGCTGTGATCACACTGACGAGGGTCAGCAGCTGTGTTGTTTTGTCTGCTGCAGACATTAAACTCTTTATCCGTTTATCCGGCAGCTCCACATCCATGGATGCTTGGTTTACCCCATGCACATATCCAGAGTTGGAAAAAAGAAAACTAGTAGGTTATTTAACTCGGATGACCAAAAGATACCTTGGCTATGTTGAACCTGCTTCGTGGTACCGGCCCCAGATTCGCTCAGATCTGCGTTGTGGATGGACGGGTTAAATAGTGCAGAATGTTTGTTTGTAAAAGACGCCATCTTCAAATTCATCCTGTCACAACTACTTCTTGGTTTCTTTTTTTGTTTCTGATCTCATTCACTTTTTAATTACTGCTACAAAAAACATGAAGTGCACTTTTTTGTTTTGGTGGATTCTGCAAATGTCCAGATTTGTTGAAAGTGGAAGGTCCAATTTCTTTTCCTTTTTTTTTCTTCTTTTTTTTTTTAAATGTCTGCAATGGTTGAATTCTAATGGCTCTTGCTTTCTCTCTTTTGTTTTTTTTTTCTAATTTTCTGAGAACCATTATTGTCTGTGTCAGACTGAGAATTGGGCCGTGGTTTGGTGGTCATGATTGGCACATTGACGGACCCAATATGGGACAATTGCTGTGACAGCTACTATCTGTTGTACACCCTGGTCCAGGGTGCCATCACCCATTTCCAAGACAAAACTTTGAAGTCATTCAGTGTCTCAAATAAATTACTCTATTTTGATATCAGAAAACTGTCTTGATTTATTTATTTATTTTATTTATTTATTTTTTTTCTTCTTGATTTCAGCTCAAACGTGTCGTACACTTGAACAAAGTTTATCTGCAATGCTCTTCTGCCACTCAAAACAACAAAAATACAGATTATTTAAGAAGACATAAATGAGTGCAATAATACAAGATGAACCAGTGGAAATAAAAAATAGGTTTTTCTTAAAATATACACACATTAGCTTATTGGATGGGGTAGTGCTGTGGATCTTTTTAAGGACAAGGGTGCATTTCTCAAAATGAGTGCATCCAATTTTGAGAATTTGCCGGAAGAAATGTTTCATGGAGGACCTAAATGTCAGTCCGTAAATGGATTAAAAACAAAATGTCATGCTTGTTCTGACCACTTGCAGCTACTTCAGGGACTCTTCAGCTTTTTTTTTTCTGCTACACTAGTAGGGTAAAAAAAAAAAAAAAAAAAAAAAAAAAAAAAACTACCCCTTGAAACCCCCCCCCCGGCTACAGAAATCTCAAGCTTTTACTATCATGTCCGTCAAAAATATAACACAACAGAGGCTACAAAAAGAAAATAAAAAGAAACTATAAAAGGTAAGCGGTGGAGGCAGGTGGATAGTTGACGAGCCCAGTGTTAGTGCCTCACAGAGTTCTCCAAGGACTCTCCGTCAGCGTCTACATCCTCATAGTCTCGTAGCTCGCTGGAAATGTGGATTTCAACTGTACTAGACTCTGAACCTAGCAAGACAAATAAAGGGGTAGATTACTGGGTGTTCCTGCACACGAGATAGTCATTAACATGTTTGATAAAGGCTGTTTTAATATCTGGATTTTTTTATTTTTAGTCTGTTGTTGATTTTACAAACACGGAAGGCGTCATAATTAAAACAGAAATGAAAAACCATAAGTCTTTTACAAGAGTAGCTTTATTTATTGATTTTTGTTTTAATATTCGTCATGCCAGAGACGCTGATGACAAAACAGTTACATGGTGCACAGATGAAAGTTTACCAAATGACTTTTTATTATCATTATTTTTGAATGCAGTGGATGCACATAAACATATACACACGCTCCTGTCAGTTGATGAGGTACATCCATTTAAAAACTTGCAGTCTGAGTCAGCAGATCCGCCATGAGGAAAATAAAAGCAAAAGATAAAGCTTGAAGGGCACTTGTGCTGTACAACCTTCACCGACACTCATTTCCTGTTCTGCAGTATCAAAGAAAGCGATCCATGTCCACACCTCTTCCCTTCAACTTCAGCGGGGTTCTTCTCGCTAGTGGCAAAGATGACGTACCTGTGGCGTCGTTCGCAGCCAGACGGTGGGTTTCTCGAATATTCATCGCAGGATCTCTAATAAAGTTGCATCTAAGTCTATATTTGTTTCCCCATTGTTCTTCTGCATATTTCACAGCTTTTCCTCTGTTCTCTGCTTGTCATTTGATTATCTGTAAATAATGACACTTTGACGCTCTGTGGCACCCAGAACAGAAGGTCACAGGGTGCAAGCGTGATTATCTGCATCCTCTGATAAAATTACACAAAGAACAAGCATGTCCGTCAACTTTGGGCTTGTTGTATAACAGTAGCAGCTCAGTTTTTTTTTCTTTTTTTTTATCACATTAGATCATTATTTACAGAAAATCCTTTGCTTTCCATGCAGTGCCCTTTCACAGTACTGAACCATTCAGTACAGATCAAAACAGAACAGATCAAAACAGAAATACAGGGTGATGTATAGTTACTGTTATATAAAAATAGTTTTAAAAATGAATCGCTCATAGCTTCTGTTCTCTTAGATCTTCACCACTGAAGCGATCTTCAGTTTAATTATTCAGTGTATAATATTGCATCTTGCTCGTGTCCGAAAGAAAATGCATGCTTCATGTCTGTACATGTTCTCATGAGTGATGCCGTGTGCTAGCATCACCAGCCCTGATACATGGGAGAGCTGTTAGCGCCACTGGAAAGCCAATTACCTTCTGAAAGAACACTGATGGCATCCGAGTGGTGCTGTCCGTTTCCCATCATGCTTTTCTGGGCCTCCTGAACATGACTCTGGTAGAGCAGAGTCGTCCCCACCACTGGGTTCTGGCTGGCCGTGTTCGGCACTGAGGTAGAGCCAGAGTCCCAGGGCAGCTCCCTGGTCCGCTGCAGGCTGAGGTCAATGTCCAAGCCGGTCCAGCCGTGGAAGGCCAGCGTGTTGAGGAAGGCCTGCATGGGGTTCAGGATGCCCTGAAAGAGTGAAAGTCAGGGTAAATTGAAGTTTTAGACATTGAAAAAAAACTGTGCTCTGTTTTTGTTTTTCTTCTTTTTAACTCACCATGATGAACCATGTGGTCAGGGCTGCATTCCTGATATCCCTTAAACTGCTGTCACTGATATCTTGCTGCATCTCGAGGTAGAAAAGGAGGCTCTCGTTGATGATGTTTGGTGCCCAGCTGAAACACAAAAAAACCCACGTCTGGTTACGTTTTTGAAAAGCTAAAGAAGTTCCTTCTTAAAAGTAATCAACAAGAACATCAACGGGACTTGTTGCGAGGTTGCCTAGCAACCAGAGGATGTACACATGTACGAAAGCGGAGTATAAATGGGAATTTAGGAAGCATTGTCTAACTTCTGCAGTTTTCCATCCTGATATTGCAGTTTTCCCAGCCTGTGGATGGTGTCACAGAGGGTTTGTCCAGTTCTTCTTATACTGTCTGTGAGTCTGAAGGAAAGCAGTTGTACTTTTTGTTTGTTTTCAAAATCCTACCGACTTCCTGTTTTTTCCTGACATCTCCCACCTAGCTTTTACAATCAGAGAGCAGAAATCTTCATAAAGCTCAAACAGATGAGATTAACAAATTTTTTTTTTCTTTTTCCCCCAAAAATGTTGTGCACAAAAACTCACACAAACTTAAACATGAGAAGCAGAAACCATGAGCAGACAGGTTTAGAGCAAATTGTCAGCAAATACATTTCCAACAAAAGCTGGAAAGTAAAAGCGCTGCGACTTACCAAACAAAGAACACCAGCATTATTTTAAAGAAGCGTATTTTTATCTCGTTAGCCAGTCGTCTCTCATTTTCCGTGTAGATTCCTTGTCTTCCTTTCAGTAAAGATGTCACTGTGGAAAGATGAGTGAAATAAATATGCAGCTCTTTATATGTGAGTGATTAGAGGAGCTGACAGAGGAGCTGACCTGCAGATATGGTCCTGTTGAAGAAGATGGGGTTGGCCACGAGGACCAGCAGCATTGGTGCATATGTGGTGACGTAGTGAGGAATGGCATGCTGGAGGCCTTGCTCACAACTGCACAACAGTGGGACAAATAACTCCAAATCATACTTTTATAATGCTGAAATGTGCTGTTTATTTACCACATGTTTTTCAGTACAAGACTTTTAATGTTAATGACTTTTAACTATTAATTCTGGTTGTGCATTTGATGAATTACGAACAGCACAATGACAGAAGTGTTTTTCTATTTGCCAATCCTTTTAACCAAAAAGACCAAAAAGCTGCTTGTTGGGGTGTTTTTGTGATGAAAAGAAAGCGTCTTACTCAGAAATGGATGGGTAGTAGAGCATGGCCACTCCTTCAACACACAGCAGCACAGCCAGACCCCATGTAATCATGTGGTAGAGGACAATGGTGCTGATGGGGGGGAGGAAAGAAACAAGTCATGAGACTTGGACTCGCGGCACATGCTGAAGCTCTGTATCTTTCAGAAAAGGTTTTTTTATCGCAACATCAGACTTCCTGCATGCTCCAGCAGGAGATTCTTCTGTTCTTACAAAAGTGAAAGACAAAGTGCTTTGCCAACAGTTGGAAGATGTTTTACACATTTAGAGTAAAAATGAACCTTTTTTTTTTTTTTCCTTTTCAGGTGCTGATGAAGCTTCGTACTTCATCTCACTCTCTATTTTTGAGGTGATAATGAGTTATGGATGAAATGTGAGGTTAAATGAACCTGATCCCCGCAGAAGTCTTCACCACCAGGAAGACGTCGACAGCATAGCAGAATGTCCACCAAAAAGAGGCGCTGAAGAACAACTGGATCCACATCTGCAACACATGGATTAAAAATGATTATGCCCCCTGCCAAGGGTCATAACTGCAACAATGTCCTCTAATCTATTTTTGGATAATTGCAACTGCTGCAAAGGATCCATTGTAACAGATATTTTACACTGTAATGTGCACATGTCTGATCAGCATGCTTCAGAGCAAATGACCACTCGTGACCATGACGTATGCAACTAGGTTCTCCTCAAATATGCGCAATTATGAGGACAAAGTCACTCTCTTGTAATCTGTCAGGCTTGATGTCACTTCACATCAACATGTTGCTGAGCTGTCAAAGCATGTGAGGCTTTTGCCTGAATACATACTGCGCTGCCAACACAGAAGATCTCTGGCAACACGTCAGTGTTGTTGGCCACCGAGATGCCCTCGATGATGTTCGGAAGGCCCAGCCAGATGGAGGATCTGACGATGATACCTGAAAGGGGAAGATGCACTTGAGCCAGAATAAACAGAGGAAACCCCAGTTTACAAGCAAACAGAGCCTGGAGAGGAGAGGAATAAACACAAGCAAAGGCAAACACCTTAGCAGGAAAAACAATAAAATTAGTCTGGCTTTAATTAACATTTAAACACATGAGATTTCTTTTTTTAGTCTGTGTTATGAAGCGCTTGCATTAATTAGTTTCAGTCAGGGAGTCCTTTAAATGGCAGCTTTGCATCATGGAAATATGAGCTTCCAGCGGGTGATTTTTTTTTTTTTTTATAGGGGTGTTTCCATTTCCTCCACCAAACTGGAAAAATGGGAGCTCTCCTGGGATCTTTATGCAATGCAGACTACACGGTGTTCTGTATTTCATTTTAAACTGTGTCATCAGTGTGCTTCAAGCTGTTTTGGCCTGCAGAGGGGAAGGAGTCTGGAAACACATGACTTCACCTGCCTCCCTTCTCACAGGAGCAGTGATGAATGAGCAGGTCAAATGTCAGAGGCTCCCCTGCAAGTCTGAGTGATCATCTGTGGGCTCTTGTATGTTTTGAGAATTATACTTCCCTCAAATCATCAGTCGTACTCAGTTATTTTATTTCTGGCACGAGAGAAGCGTGAGTCATTCTTTTATTTTCGATGAAAGCCTCAGATTCAAAGATTTACTTTTCCTTAACTTGAAAATGGATATTCACAAGGAAATGTATATATTTCTCTTTAATATATACAAGCATGTTACTTGACATTTCATTTCTTGAACTGCATGTAAAACAGTGCAAAAAAAGGGTTAAAAGAAAATATTCGCGTGCGTAATTGCGCCCAGAGCGCAACACCACGCTGGGGCAACCACCTCGAAAAAAGAAAGAAGGAAAGAAAGAAAAGTAGGTCAACGCCATCAGGTTTTTCCTTACCTGCACATCCTAGTATGTCACATATACTGATGATGAACAGTATCCTCGAGGAGGAGGCAGGCCTCGGCAGAGGATACTGCCCGAGCCTTCTGTATCCTTTGCGTTTTGGTAAAACTTGCAGGACAGCGAACATGAGGCTCAAGGCGGCGCTTCCCAGGCTGAGAGCCGTGAACAGGACGGGCTGGAAGGTGACCACAAACTCCGTGGCTGCGTCTCGGTTCGGGCAGCAGAACGTCTCCAGCCGTGGGGAGGCCATCACGGACCGCAGAGCAGAGGAGCAGGCGCAGGGTTACGCAGTTAGGAGAGACAAGAAAGGGAAAAGAAAGAGGAGAGGAGAGGAAGTGGCTGAGTCCATGAGGCAGCTCTCTGACAAATCACGGGGCTGAATCATCATGTGCTTCCATTTAATCCCCGAAGTTGTAGCTTAACTCTGACACACAATGCAAGAAACCGACAAAGAGCTGTTGTGTGAAAGAGAGAGTGACTACCAGATGTGGACCTGCGCTTTTATTTTGATTAGTTTATGTTCAGTTGTTCACAACACATCTCGTGTAATCACAAGACAAAAAAAGAAATGCTAAAAATTGCTCTAAATGTGGGAATTTACAATCATTTTAGGCAAAATACCTTAGTTTTCAGGAGCTCAAAAGTATTTGGACAATTGAGTTTCAGTCCATTCCCTTTTACTTCAAGAAAATTAAGCAAATAAAAGGTCTGGAGTTGATGCCAAGTATTTAGTTGCAGCTGTGTCATTGGAGCTGTGAAGACCAAGGAGATCTCAGTCCAAGTGAAGGAGGCCATAATTAGGCTGAAAACAAAAACAACAACATAAGACTATACAAGAGAGAGCAAAATCCTTAAAAGTGGGCCAAATGAATCAGTTGGATTCATTTGTAAAAACAAAAACAAACAAACAGAGAAAGCACAGATGAGCTCAACAGCATCAAAAATAAAGATGGGACTGAGATAATCTTGTATTAATAATCATGTGTCAAACATGGTGGAGGCAGTATTATGGTTTGGGTAAGTATGGCTGTCAGTGGAGCTCACTGGTGTTTATCTATGATGTGGCTGCTGATAGAAGTAGGAAGATGAATTTTGAGGTGTTTCTGTCTTTACTCTCTGCTCACTTTCAGACGAATGCTACAAATCTGACAGATGGACGATGACCTTAAACATGTTGTGAAAGCAACGCAAGAATTTTTGAAGACAAGCAGATATAACCGTGTAATTCAGCAGACAAGCCAGTCAGCCGATCTCCACAGAGCGTGATTTTCAGTTACAGGAGACAAAACTGAGGACAGAAAGGAGAATAAACAAGCAGCATGTAGTGAAGGTCTGGCAACCTAAAAGTTCCAAAATAAATCACATTAAAGACACGATAGGTGCTCATATGACTTCGTCTGTGTGTATAAAATGCCTGTTTTATGTATCATTTTGGCTCACATATGGACTTTTAATATCTGGAAGCTGCACATCTCAACCCAGGGGAGTATTCAGTTACTCACTTTGTGGACTAATAGGTGCTCTTGTTAGAGACAGAGGGTTAATCTATCCATCACAGTGGCTTCAATGTGTCTGCTGGGAGTCTGCGATGTCTCAAAATTAAAAGGAGTCACATGTAGGTGAGCCAAGCCACTCAATAACAGCAGCGACGCTGCCTGGTGACCCACACATGTGCCTCTTGTAAGTTATGTTATTCTTCTGAAGAGCATGAAAACAGCATGAAATATGTGTCCCAGAGTAATAGCTCCTGTGCAAATTGGTTGTTTCGCAGACTTGAAGTTGTGATCCAAGAGCCGGTACATGCACAATTGTCATGTAATGTGAATTATTGCGCGTATGTCACGTTTGCAACAAACAGCCTGCCCTGTTTTCAAAGCTCCACATATTAAAATATGTCCATGACAGATGCAGTTTATGGTTCCCTTATAGTATTTATTAGAGTAGCAGCTCAAAAAGCATTTTCTGCTTAAGATGAAGAATGAATCCGTAATGGATTAAACACCAGAAACCGTAAGTATTACCGATCACAAATTAAATTAAACAGTCAATTAAAACAACAATTTTCTGCTTGATTTATGTGAAGGATGGCACCAAAAACATATTTTCTGCACAGTGTTCAAGCGTGGAAACTCTGGAACAAAATTAGACTCATCCACACTCTTTGATTAGTTAATAAAAAAAGAAAAAAGATGCTTGCATAGGTTGGCTGAATCTTGCAGAGGTCCCGGCAGCTGCTCGATCTGCTTGTTTGGCCTGAGATCTGAGACAAGTGCTGGACATTTGAAACAAAGCACGAATGACCTTCAGAGCTCAGTAAAACAGAGGGGCCATTCATTCACTTTGCACAATGGTATTCTAATCCATACGCACCTTCTCGAACAAGGCACAAAGTCAATTGCATACCAAGCTGGAAGCCTGCTGCCAGGGATTAACAACACCCTGAGGAATACAGTGAAGACTATTGACTTTCTTTGAACATCTGCTCTGTGTGGCTGCCCTCTGCTGGTTCATATATTTACACTCTAACGTGACCGTTGCTCTAAAGAAAGACATCACAGATATTACGGGTGTAAAACCACTTGGGAACTTTTGTGTGTGGAAATCATTCAGCTGAAGCCATTACAGATGATTACATGGTGTCGTGATTTCACGTGGAGCACAGGGGTAATCGCAAGGGCTGCAACACTTTTTCCTCCAGGTCGAACAGGATTTACTCATTAAAGTTATACATATAATGTGAGGGGAAATTAGATGAGTCTTGTAAAACACTGATCTATTAGTTGTTACTTTCAGGTCAGCGGTCCGGCTCAGATCGTTAGTTATTAGAGGAAGAGAACACTTGGAGCAGGAAAGATTATTATCAGTGGTGTTAAGTGGTGTTTGGAGAACTGAAAGATAGTATCTGTGATTATTACAGCCACTTAATGTGATTAAAAAAATGAATAAATAAATAGTGAATTCAACTGTTAAAGCCACTGTATGTAACAATAGTACTGCTGACGACATGGGGGCAGCGTCTCAAAAGAAAGTGTGTGTCAGCTGCTGGTGCAAACTGACATTCAAGCAGTTTCATGAAATGAATGTGAGCTACTCTGCAAGATGTAAAATCTGTAGATAATTAATTTAATACATGTTACACTGCTGATTGAACAGTTTTTCTGTTCTATTTGGTGCTGCTATTGCTGCTCTACTGTGGTGCGCTGATGTTTTCATGTCATTTCTCGGTGCGTTCCTATCGGTTGTTTAGCTCCAAATTTCTGACTCTGCTTAATATCTGTTGCAGCCTGTCTTTTGTCTTTATTCCTGTCTCTCTGTGACCTTTTTAAAGCTATGACGGACAATTTTTCCCACTATTGTGCATCTTTTGTCTGAGGCAGCTGAACTCATATGGCATGAACCCAGCCTAAGAGGCAACAAAGTGCACCTCTAGTGGTGAAAATTGGTATTACAAGAGGTACAAACTTTAATGTCAGATCTATGTATGACGCCATGTTCTCAGAAGTAAGTAGATTGGCTCTAAAGTGGTGATTTTAAAGTAACAAACCTCAATATTAAGTGTGACAGCTCATCTATGGTAGTCAGGTAATGTTACTGCTAAAATAAAAAAATTAAAAAAACCCTACTTTTGTATATTTAACAGCCTGTAGAAGGTGAAAACTGAAAATGTGCGGTCTAAAGCCAGTCACAATGTGCTCAAATAGATGCTCATTATTTAAAAATCAGAACTTATGAGGGCCTTTGGTTTATTTGGAGGAGGCTTGAACTTGACACATGGAGCAGTCCTCTTTTTTCAGCTCACTACACTTCCCCGTTAGTTGCCTTTGTTTCCTGCACGAGAGGATGGGTGCGGATGCACAGGCTCAAATTACTCACAAATTTTAGACCTGCTCAACAAGTTTCCTCTGCATCCTGATTGGTCCGATTCCAGTCGTCACATTTAACCAGCCTGCTTCCCTTCAAAGAGGAAGTGACATCAAACCACAACAGTAGGACAAAACGTACAGTATCTCAGCTGAGACAACAATCGGGCCATAAAAAATGACTTTGGAAAGAGTTTTGTGAGGGATGTCTGGACACGAAGAGAATCCGCAAGCCACTGCATGTCAAGGTGAAACTGTGTTTTTCTCCAACCCTTTGATGAGTGGTGAGTAGAAACTAGAAGTGTGAGCTTGCACCCCTGCTGAAGTATGCTGACTACTTCTAACGGGTGTTTTTCATGCAAATACACATAATTTAAAACGTGATATCAATTAAATTTAAGTGACTTCTCTTACTGTCCACATGAAGACGTTGAATCAGACTGGTCTCCAATTCATGATGCAGCCTTTAATGGACGTGTGGACACTCTGCGAAGGCTCATAGCTCAGGTATTGTTTAATAGACGTTTGCAGGCAGGATAATACTAAAACATGCATTTCATTTGCTGCTTGAGAATCACCATATGTGATCCTATTTTACAAGTTACTCTGGACTCATCAGGCTCCATAGACAGTTTCAGTGAATCCACATGAATCTTCTCTTGTTCACAGGGCGTTTGTGTAAACCTGAACACTCTGGACCGGGTCTCTCCCCTCCATGGAGCTTGTATGCAAGGCCACTCCACTTGTGCCAAGCTTCTGGTGGAAAACGGAGCAAATGTCAGTGATGAATTCATCGATGCAATTTACTCCTGAAATAACTGAATTCAAGGCAATCTCAAACCAAGCCTGTTCTGTAAAAGAACCTCCCAGTTCTGTCTCCTAGTGGCCACGTCAATCATTGATGGTTTTAACTTGGGAGATGGTACATTTTCAGTAAGAAATTAACCAAACGCACTTGCAGCCAGGCACACATGCCGAAACAACATATTAACAAACAAAAGTCTTCAGATGTGAAGTTTCCTGCCCAATAAAATCCACAGAACATTCACCCTACAGGTAAACGGCTCAACTGTGGATGGGCAAACTGCCTTAGCAGAAGCGTGCGGCCGTGGCCATGTGACCTGCGTATCGCTGCTTCTTCAGAACGGGGCCACGCCTCTGGGGTCCGGCCAGTCCAGCTCTCCAATCCACCGGGCTGCAGCTGAGGGTGAGAGGTCACATTCCACGACATGCGCATGGATAATCTTCTCTGAGCTTAGTCAGCATTAACAAAAAGCTAAAAAACAAACAAACAAAAAAAAAAAAACATAAGCGAAAGTCTGAAATTCATGATGAGGGAAACAGGCTGTCGTTGAAGCCTAAAACTTATTAAATGAAACAAGCAGCATTAAAGTAAATCACTTCTCATTATGACTGACTGACTCCCACAATTCTCTTCAGGTCACCCCGAGTGTATTGAACCTCTTGTTGGGCATGGTGCAGATGTGGATCAACCTATCGACCAATCAGGATCCCCTCTCCATGTCGCCTGCTCCAATCAGTGTCTAAATGCTGTCAGGAAACTACTTCAGCTTGGTAGGAAGGTTTCTCATTTAAACTTCTAACCTCACATAAATTCATACGTGCTTTAGGTTGAAAAGGGACCACAGTAACTTACATCAAGCATGTAGATAAGTGGGTATAGATGATGATGGATGGATGCCACATAGTGATAACTGATGCTGACTGGTGGTACTCTGAGGCAGACCATCCTTGCTCGTCCTGCTGGTGAAAAAGGATTCAAATTGAAGGGTCAGCTTCATACACCCAGCATGTGTTTTAATATAGGATCTCCTGTGTGAGGCTCATTTTAGGTCATTCCAGAAACTTTTGATGGGATTAAGGTCTGAGCTCTGACTAGATCACTTTGGGACTTTAATTTTTTTTTTCTTTTTGAAGTCTTTGTTGTGTTGGAATGTGAAATTCCTCTTCATTTTCAGCTTTTTTTTTTGTACAAAGTACAGAAAGCTTTGCACTGAAATATCTTCGCATTCAGTATTATTCATTCTGGGCCAGCTGCAGAGAAGCACCCCCAAAGCATAATACTACCCCTGCCATGCTTCACTATCAAGGTGCTGTTCCTTGAATGATGCTCTGTATTAGCTTTTCACCAAACAGCTTCAAAATAAGGCTAAAGAGCGCAAACCTTCATCTCGTCAGACCTTTTCCCACATGATTTGGTGTGAATGATTGAATCTTTCTAAACTGTTCGGATGTGCTTGCATATTAGTTTTTGTAAGAAATGGCTTCCGTCTTTTAAACACTGCCCCTCAGACCAGACATGTGCAGATTATGGGGGATGACAGTCACATGTGAGGAGTGACCAGAAGCTGACAGAAATTCTTGTAGTTCCTTCTGTGTTGCTCTCAGTTTCTTGATCGCCTCCTTGATCGTCTTGGTAACGTCTCTGAGGCGCTACAACATAAAATATTACCACAGATGAGTCTGGTCTGGCTGAACTCTGAAGGGTTATGAATGGGTGTGCAGATGCGTGGTTAGGGTATATTACTATCTCTTTTTTCAAAGGTTTTGTCTGATGAAGGATCACATTAGAAATGTAACAAGTATGTCGTCATTTCTGTCTTTATACTTTACTTTATACCTGCTATTTGGTCAGGGTGTGTAGACATTTTTGTACCCAAGGTAATCAGATCAGCTGGATTTTGGGTCAGCGCTGCATTCCAAACCAGAATTAAGTGAGACCAAACAAAGGGTAACTGGTAAAACGTGATTAGTGGAGAACTCCACCTCTTTAATACACATCAAATGCCACTGACAGGTCCTGTGGAGTGCAAGTGTTTATTTTCTATTTTTTATTTTATCTTCTTCATCAGGCCCATCTGTGCCTGGAGAGGGAGCTGTGTAGTTTTAGATCAGAGTTTATATGCGTAGGTTTGTGTGTGTGTGCATTTGTGAAGTTTTTTGTTGGTGCACCATCGTCATAATCTCAGATTGAACTTAACAGCTTTGAGCTACGTTATCCTCTACAAGCAAACAACATGAATAACAGAAAAGAAAAGAAAAGAGAAGGGATTGAGGGTAATACAGGGGCTAGACTTTAACACTGAGAAAGAATTTGTTGGAAAGACAGCGTCCCCGGATTTTGCTTTCTCTGTTTTGAGTTTTTTTGTGCTCAGGGAATGGAACAGAAATGTGCAGAGTTTTGTCACAAAACAAGGAAGCTTTCAATACAACGCACACACACACAAAAAAGTGTAAAATGTTTTATTTAATATGCTTAATATAGTAAACTGAACTGATATTTCCTGACTGATTTGTGAACACACACCATGCAGCTAGGCTCATCTAAGCATCCTGTGAAGAGTTTGACAGTTTCACAGTCCTGCAGTCTCTTTTTCTGTCCCTGGTAACTGGGAGCAGAGGTTGTTATTAATAGTAAAAAGATAGTCACTTTCTTATTTTTTGTAATATTTAGTATTATACCTAATGAATATGGGATTTATGGGATTTACTATGGCATTTGAAGACAATACTGTCTCAAATCTGCAAGAAGACAATGTTTGAAGAAACACTTTCATTTGCAATGTTTCACTTGTGGTTCTAAAACGTAATCTGCCCTTCTGAATTCCATCTGAAGTGTTTCAGAGGAAGAAAGTAGCGTCAGACATCTGGATTATTCTCAGCTTCTCCTTCCACCTATTTTCTCATGAGGCTCTGTAGGTGTAAATTTCACCGAGCTGTCAGAAATTCTCCTCCCCCTGCGATTGTGAAGACAGTTTTTCTAACGTCTTCTTCCCTTCAGGTGCTAATGTGAACATGAGTGTTAATGGTGACTCGCCCCTGCACATCGCCGCCCGTCTGTCCAGCCCTGAGATGGTGTCTGTCCTGCTCGATCATGGGGCAGATCGCCAACTGATAAATGCAGATGGCAAACGGCCCCTGGACCTGGCACCACCAGAAACCCTGGCGGGGAGGCTGCTAAGACAAGGAGGTATTCAAAGAAAGTAACCCTAAAGCAGGGGAATGGCAAAGCAGAAGCAGATAATGAAAACATCTCTCTGTAATGGATGCTGCATGTTCCCTGAGTGTCCCCAGGAGTGTCTCCTCTAAGGCAGCTGTGCCGCCTGTATGTCAGGAAAACTGTCGGCAAGCAGAGGCTGGATGAGATTCGTGACCTTCACATCCCAACAGAGCTCATCCAGTATCTTCTCTACCAGTCAGCCCCAGTTGGAGATTTAATGCAGTTAAATAATTCCACCTCTCAACTCCAGACTTTGTGCGCTGCAGACTTTGGGCAATAGGGGGCAGGCTTGCACAATCTAGAGAGCTAATTCTTCTTTTGCAGCATATCTGTAAAAACAGAACAATTTCTAAAGAAAAATCATGATTAAATTATTATGATTGCACAGACGTGTAGGTCTAGAAACAAGAAGTCAATATGAAATATTCATAAACAGCAACACATTTTAAAAATGAGAATACCAGCAAATATATTGTGAAACTTAATATTCTAAAACCTATATTTTAATTCTTGGGATGTTGTTAAAAGAATAGATTTGCATTAATGTATCTTATTTACTTTTTTTTATGAAAATGATTGTGATCAAGTCAAACAAATAATCAACAACAGATATATTTAAAATATTCTCAGGTATTCATTAATCTGCTTTATGTCATTGTTCATGTTCACTGATGCCTCTATAAATTCTGTTCTTTTGGATCATGATTTCACTTTGCACAGTCTTTGTCCTTGTGTATTTTGTTGTTTCTTTTGATTCCAAGGCAGTGATTACACAACATTAACTGATATTAAAATCTCTCCTCTTTGCTGGTACATGTGGTGTTTTCTGTTCTGTGCGCCTCATAAAGATATGTACTGTGAAGCTGCGAATGATCATAAAAATTACCACCTTTGTGGTCTGCACACAGGATGTGCTGAAAATGTGCTCTTCCTTCAGATACTTGAAATCATCTTCAAGAGAAAAACGGTAAAAAAAGAAGACAAGAGAACAAAATGCCGGAGAAAGCCATTTTGGCTAAAACAAGACACATACTCAGTGCCTTGCTGATGCTAAATTGAATCAATTTGTAACTCCAAATAATGTAGATAAGACAAACTAAAGGATGCAAAGTGATATCAGGCCAGCACATCTCTCCAGCAACCAAATCTAATATGCACAATGTGCTGCTTGATTGCATTATCTCTCGTCAATCCACAGCCTGAAGATGCAACAGAAAATGCAAAACATATTCACCACCTTTTTTTTCTCTCTTCTCAATGTTTATTTGCAGTATTCCCTTAAATGTTTGGTGTGAACCATCTGTAATGTTTACTCCCAGCAGCCTCTGAGCTCGGCAAAATCCCTTCCCCATGTCTCAGAAGCACTTAAGGGCTCACTGACCCCTGATCAGTGTGTCTGTCTGTGCATGTAGCCAATCAGCGGGGCTGACAGATGCCAGAGGGAGCAAAAACAGAAAATAGGTTCAGATAAAGCTGTAGAAAAGCAGAAAAGTTAGTGAGGCTGACAACATTACTGTTATATGATTGGTGGTTATGAGCCATAATAATTCTTTTGGAAATGAGGAATGTTTTCCACCGTTTTCCACCTCTGTATTTAAGAATCGATCTCAAAAGGTCATTGAGACGTGATGGAAGGGGCAGCTTGTGTGGTGCTAGCTCATCCGTGGAGATCAATGTCTCCATGGAGGGGGGGGGGGGGGGGGGGGGGGGGGGAAACGCTTTGCCCCCCCCCACCCCCCCCCCTCTTTTTCCCTCCCCCCCCCCCTCCCCCCCCCCCCCCCCCCCCT